>CM053785.1:876892854-877010354 GCA_028749045.1 Cupressus sempervirens | reverse complement strand
GCAATTGCAACGACGACAAGGTTGTGACGAAAAAATTGTAATGACACTGTCGTTGCAATTTGGTACCAAATGTATTAGTGTGTGCAAAATTTGACATCCTGATTTACATATATCTCCCCCATACAATATGCACATAGTATTTACAAATATCTCTTATCTATACACATGGCTTCATTATTTACATATGTCTTTATCTCTTCTTTGGTACTCTATCTCCCCCTTTTTGACAATAATTCCAAATTAAAATATATATATTTACATAGAAACACCAAAATGGGAGATAAACTCATAATGTACCTTGAGAATAAGAGCCAAAGTCTTATCCCAATTTTCTTGCAAAATTTTACAAGTGGAGAGTGATATCTAAACTTCAATTGAAAGTTCAATCACATGATATACAACTGAAAAATTGTTGTCATGGATCAATGTTTTGGAGTAGGCAATGTGTTTTTGCATTGTGTCCACGACAGGAAGAATCATATTCTGGATGTCAATCAGTGTAGATCTGATCCTAGCTTCCTCTCTCAATAGTTTTGCCTACTTTTCTGACAAAAATCTGATTTTGAGATGATGGGATTCAAGTTGCAGCTTTTGAGCATTGACCTTCATATCCTCATCAATTTGATTTAATTTTTCCTTAATCTCCTTGGTATATTTGGTAACATCATAAAGTTTGGCAAAAAATGAAGTTACATTATTAAAAGAATTTTCAAGATTGACCAGAATTGTGGACAATTCTATATGTTTTATTGCAATCTACTGAGTAATGTGCTCAAGCACCTTATTATCAAATTTTCTTTCAGCCTTTTCAATCAATTTTTCTTCATCGGAGGTGTCCTCATTAAATTTATTTACAACCTCTTCTAATTGAATCAAAATGTGTTGAGTAGAATCTACTTCAACACCTATAGCTTTAGTAATTATATTTCTGGCATTCTCAATTATTCTGTACTCCTTATCCCTTTTAGACCTTAACTACTTTTACATAGCCTTCATCTCTATTAGTTGACTAGCATGCCTCATTTCTTTAATGGTAGTATTTTCGTAGTCAATTTTTGGAATCACTATTTCTGCGTCTAGATCAATATCCTCGAGAATTTCTTTTCTAGTGAGTAGAAGTCTTAATGGTTGCTTTAGTTTGGCTTCTGTGATGATTGATTTGACCTTGAGAGTGGACACAATAGTGGAGTTGGAAGGGCTAGTAGTGAAGACTAGTATACTTAAGGGTTGAGTGCCAATAGGAGTATTTATCGCATCAAAAATTGGAGTACTTCTTAAAAATTGTGATACACTCAATAATGTAGTATCTAATCTAACTAGGTTTGAAGTAGATGCAGATAATGTAGACAAAATTGTAGAACAAGCTGGAATATTTATAATGGGAAGACTAACTGGTGCAAAAATTGGTGTTAATGTAGCTGACAAAATTGTGGAACTTACTGCTATACCGACTGAAGATGATGGAATTGAGGAGGTTGGCTCGATAGATGAAGGAGAGGGTTGTAGCTCGGTGGATGAAGTGGTAGACACTTCCATTGATCATACTTGGAGCTATGATGTGGTAGGTGCAAATGATAAATCTAATGTGGATGCTATCAAACCTATTGAATCTGACTCCAACCTTGATGATGTGACAGTTTTAGATGGAGAGTGAGGAAGGGATGCAATGACTATTGCTGCAATTTTTACTAGATCATCTTCCTCCTTATCTTCCTCTTTAGCTTCTTCCTCCTTGTCTTCTCCCATTAATGCATGAAGCTCACCTGGTGAAGCTGTGATGGTTGGAGTGCCATCAATATCATCACTGTCACTACTGTCATCATCTTTGATTTCCATTGGGTCTTCACTGGGCTTATGCAAATGATAGATGTTTTTCCACATGTTTGTAGCATCATTTACAACATGCTTAATGTCTTTGATCAAAATTAAACATGTGTGGAATTTGGTCATCATTTTACCTTCATGGTTTTTCATTGTTGTTTTTACTTCTGCTCCAATGAGACTTGGTTGAAGATTCTTTAGGGATTGCTCATAGATATCTTTTACCATTTGGGTTGTTGATTCCCATCTCGGTTGCAATCTCTCCAATAGTTCCTTTGAGATTTGGGAGGCAAGCTGGTCCAAAGAGTATTTCCATTTACCCATCTTTCTTAGTACCAATTCCTCTATCTGCAGCTTCTCAGCATCTGTTCTAGTTTCAAATTTTAATGCCAGCTCCTTCTTCCAGTTGTTTGAGCCTTTCCTCAAATGTAGGTGTAGGCCTGACCAATATAGGTTCTTGCTTACCTTTTCTAGTCCTTCTGGTAAATACTATAGTAGGTTTCTTTTTAGGTCTGGTAATTATTACCCTACCCTTCTTCTTCGAAGGTTCTTCTTCAGTTTCTTCTTCTTCTTTTTCTTCTTCTCCTCCTTCTTCATCATCTCCTTCATCCTCACCTTTTCCTTCTATTAGCATAAGAGGTCCAGATGCAGTTTTCAATTTTGCTAGCTTCCTCTTGCCTTTGCTTATGGCCTATTGTAGCTTGATTTCAAGCTCAATTCTAGCCTTTGCTTCATCATAGGTTCCAATAATTTGTTGCCTTGGGTCTACTGGCTCATTTACCAGTGCTTCTATGATGTCCCTAGCTTCATCAATATTTACCTCATAGGGAAGAGGTTTTACCCCTGCAACTTGGGGTTTGACTACTTGGATGTACACCTTATCATAGTCAACCATGAAGCATACATCCTTATAATCCTCAACAAGCTTAGGAGGAATCTGAAACCTGTTATTCATTCTTTCCTTGAAATCTTAAAAATAGTTGTCCATGATGCTATCAAAATTCTCACCCATCTCTGCTACAAACTCATTTATTTGATACAAAATTGGAATGTCTTTTCTTCATATGACAGTTCCTTTTGATGAAAAGAAATGTTGAATATAGAAAAATAAAAAAATCAACAAAGAACCGAATTTACAAGGGTTATTCTTGGAAGTCCTTATACTATCCATATTTTTATTCAGTTGTTTCAGCAATACTTCAAACAGATCAAGTTCAAGGTTTTTCTTCACAACCTTGAGGGCCAAATCCACAACTTCACAAGGTACATTATTTAGTCTACTGGAACTGTATAATTTATATGCAATTATGTGAATGTCAAATCTTAGTTCAATATCAGATACAATGTTTACCTTTAAACCTCTACCGTCCCATTCGGCCAGGGTTTGCCTTTGTAACTCCTCCTGACTTAGGGTTGTAGAACAAGATTTTAGTGTGCAAAGAACATTAACAATAAGAGAAACATTCACAAAATAAAAAATAAATTCACATATATGTTTAGACAAAGAAAAGAAAACAAGAAGTGCAAATCTCAAAAGAGAAAACAATCCATACTTTCTTGATTTTGTAGATGTGTCCTTTGATGTGGATGTATGCTCAATTGCTTGCCCAATTGCTTCAATGGTGGAGATGGGTAATGACAAATTGGTAGCTTTGTGAGCTCTCAATTTGGCATTATAAGGTTAAGATTGATGGCTTTGGTTCTCAAAATAGCATGGTAACTTTAGCTCAAAGATTGTTGTTGAATGGCTTGGGATGGGATTCAATTTATAAGCTAAGGGCTTGAGGGATGGAGGGCTAAGATGCAAGGAGAGATGAAGGCTTAATGAGGGCTAGGATGCACTCAAAGGAGAGCACAAGGATTGTGCTTGTTTAGCAGCAATGGAAAGGTGACACTTGTCACAAGGAGGATGAGTGTGAGAGGGTAGGGTAAGGGGTTGGTTAAAGGCATGATGAGTGGGGTTGAGTATGTAAGAGAGATGTAAGAGGAATGAGTGTAGAAGAGGGAAGTGTGTGGAAGATGGATGTAAGAGTCATGAGTGGGCTTGTAAGAGTCTTTTATGGTTTGTAAGAGCACTCATGACTTGGTGGTTGGGATTTTTGAGGGGAGACTTTGGTTTGGTTTAGGAAAGTCTTAAACTTGTTTAGGGAATGTGACAACATTAGGGGGTGGATTAGGCTTGGGATTAGGATTAGATTAGGGATTTTAGAGATGTGCAAGTGGATGGCATTAATGAGAGTGGGTGAGTTAGTGGCTAAGCTTGGTTAGTATGGGTGGATGGCGTGGATTAGGCTAAATGGAGGATTAGGGATAGGTTAGGGGTTTTTTGATTTGAGGATTTTATTTATCAAATAGATTTATTTAATAAATGGGGATTTTTGGAATTAGATAGAAGAATAGGATTTAATTGATATATAACAGGTTATTTGATTTATCAATTAGGATTATAGATGATTAATTAAATTAATCAACTAGGGATGGAAAATGATTAATTAAATAAGAATTTAATTAATGATACCTTTAGAGATGGCTAAATTAGATTACCAAAGTGGTGTAATCAAATTTAGGTGTCTACATTTTTCCCCTCTTTGATATAGTGTGAGACAACACTATTTCAAAGAAGTTCGAATGAAGATGACACGAAGAAGATGTTTTAGCAACAAGGTTGCCCTAGTCTCATATAAGAAGAGGAGAGACTAGACTTAGATGATGCCCCCTCAAGAAGGCGGTGGGGAGAGAAATGAGGCTCGATGACTTCTTGAAAAGTACAAGAAATTGAGACGAGTAGAGACAGATTGGCAAAGAGGAAGGGTTGAATTAGCTCAAACTCTCACTATGGGAGAATGATAAAGGGAAACCAGAGGCACAAAAGTAAAGCAAGCTTAAGAATTTCCAAGATTGGGGGGGGGGGAGCGGAGCGCTATAAAAGGAATCTAGGATAGGGAGATGGATGATGGGATGATAAAGCTGATGCAATAGGATTTCAAAGGGTCAAATTGGTGGAAGATGGGTTTCAGAGATCTCTAGGACTCGGATTATGGATCTCGAAAGATGAGGCTTGGTGGATTGATTTGATTGGTGGATCCCTAAGACTAGGATTATGGATCCCTAAAGCTAAGCGTGAGGAGTGATCCAAAGAGATACTGATGCATAAGCTAGGATAGGTGTTGGATATGGATGGGGGATAATGGAGATGAAGGGAATCCATTGAAGCTTTTTGAGTGGGGGGATACTTCAAAGAGAAGTACCACCATGTAGTTGAGCACTAGATTTTCTATAGGACTGTTGGTTAATTGCCAAGGTTACCAAGAACATCGAGGCCTTTTCACTAACTGTCTAGAGGACTGACAAACTAACTCGAAATAAACATGCAAGGATTGCCCCAGTATCACACATGAATCCCAGAGGAAGCAGCGTGGAAACAACACTAGGTAACCCACAAGCAGAAAAAGAAAACAAGCAAAAGTCCTAATCAAGACCTTACGCTCTGATTGCCCCATTCGCAGCACACCATGATATGGAAGATCGTGGCAACCTTGAGGAGGGAACAAGGAGATTTCTTGGAAAAGATATTTCAAGACCCAAAAGGGAAGATCCCAAATCAAAAGAAAGTGAAAATCCATAAGAGAACCGGTTGCCAACGAGATGGGTAGGACGAGGTACTAACGAACCAAGATCAGACATGAGGAAAGCTATATCCTGCAAGGACCTATCGGAGAGTACCTAGGCTAGTGGATTTGGATGAGTGATGCATCTGAAAAGCTGATCTAAGAAGGATAAAACTTTGGTGACAGGAGATCTAGCTAAAGGATGCATTGGAATAGCTAACCAAGGGTTGTGCGATGTGTGCAAGATGCTGATCAAGGACAAACTGACACAAATGCTGGATAGATACAATGGTACCAAGCTAAAGAGGATTTACAAGCTGACAGACCAAGATATGTTACAAATGTACAAGTTTGTTCATGTTTTGTTTCTTGTGAGATGGAAATGTTTGTGAAGGATGGGATGTCTATAATAGTTGATAGGTGGATAGGTAGATGGTTTGCGAAAAGCTTAAGTGGAAATGGGGTTTTGTGTGTGCACGTGATAGGATACAAGCTAAGATACAAGATTATTTACAAGCTAGAATATGGTACAAGCTTTAGACAGGATTTGGATATACAAGGTATGGTACAAGATTTACAAGGTATAATACAAGCTTTGGTACAAGGTTTTACAAGCTGAGGTATAAGATTTACAAGCTGTACAGGAGGTATTTACAAGCTCCATTAGATTTAATATATTTGGTTGGAACACCAAGGGAACAAGCAAGTGTTTTATGGAGATGGTGGGTGGATGGATGAGGGTTAGGATAGTGATAGATAATGGATTAGTATTTAGTACACAAGGTGCCTGAATTACCAAGTTTTCACCAAAGTACCTATCCAAGGTGCTTGAATTGCCAAGTTTTCACCATTGGACGCTTATTTCTCTGTACTATTTTTTTTTTTTTTGTATTTTTTAAAAGCTAGGTATACCAAGGATCTTCAAGCATAGAAATTCTTGAGATGAATAATGTTAGTAGGATCATTTAAGAGTTTTCCTTTTGGTGTAGATAGTTGATAGGCTCCAGAGCCAAAGGATGCAGTGACAACATAAGGACCAAGCCAGGTAGGTTCAAACTTGCCTTTCTTTTCTCGATCTGCTTGGACTTTCATGTTTTCTTTGAGGACCATGTCACCTGGTTGAAAGTGTCATGGGAGCACCTTCTTGTTGAAATTTCTTTTGAGACGAGTTTGGTAGACTGTGAGATGGTCATAAGCTTGTTGTTTATTCTCATCTAAGAGATCTAGTAGGGTGAGTCGAGCTACTCTGTATTCGTCATTTGAGATTTGCCCTCGCAAAGATATGTGTAGTGAGGGAAGTTCAAATTCTATAGGTAATATCGCTTTGGCACCATAGACTAAGGAATATGGAGTTGTGCCTATGGATGTACAGAAGGAAGTTCGATAGGCCCATAGAGCTGGATTTATTTGTAGGTGCCAATCGCGGCTGGAATCATTGACAACTTTCTTTAGGATTTTGAGGAGGGTTTTGTTAGTTGCCTCTGCCTAGCCGTTACCTTGTGGGAAATATGGGCTAGAAAAGCGGTGATGGATGTGGAGGGAAGTGCATAATTCTTCCATGTTGAGATTTTCAAAGTTACCTCCGTGGTCAGTGAAGATGGTGGATGGGATGCCGAAGCGGCAAACAATGTGGTACAAGATGAACTTGAAGACCTGAACTCCTGTAGCTGAGACTAGGGGGACTGCTTCCACCCACTTAGCGAAATAGTCTATAGCTGTTATTATCCATTTATGTCCATCATATGAGAGAGGTGTGATACTTCCAACTAGATCAAGGCCCCAATAAGCGAAAGGCCAAGGTGGTGCAATAGGCTATAGATCTTGTGCTGGAGCATGCACAAGATTTGTGTGCTGTTGACATGGGAGACAGTTTCTGACAAAGTCACAGGAGTCTTCTTCAATGGTAGGCCAATAGTAACCTGCTCTAAGGATTTATCATGCTAGGAAAATACCACTCGTATGGGCATCGCAAAGTTCAGAGTGTACTTCTTTTAATGCCATTGCGGCCTCATTTTTATCTAAATATCGAGAGAGAGTATCGTGATAACCCTGATGATATAGGGTATTGGCTATGATAACATAGCGGGATGATTTTCGAATAAGGTTTTAGCGTTGGGTGCGTGTGAGGTGAGGGGATATGATACCATCTTGTAAGCAAGCATGAATTTCATGGTACCAAGGGGATTGGGGACCAACCAAGATACAAACACGGTTTGAATCCTTATTCGCATAAGCGGGTGTAAGGAGCTGCTCGACTAAAAACTCATACTACATAGCTTCTTGGGGAATTTCCAAGAGTGAGCTGATAGTGGCCATGGCATCTGCTGCCTTATTCTGCATTCGTGACACTTGTGTAAACTGAAGCTTTGTAAAATGCTGGGTCAGCTAATCAACTAGCTCTTTGTAGGGTAATAGCTTTTCATCTTTGGTTTGATATTCATTTAGGACTTGCTTGATGATGAGCTGAGAATCACCAAAGATTTCTAACTTAGTGATATTCCATTCTACAGCTATCTTTAATCCTACTACAAGAGATTCATATTCTACTATATTGTTGGTGCTAGGGAATTGTAGCTTGAAGGCTTTTGGAATATAATCTCCCTGAGGTGTAACTAATAATATTCCTACCCCTGATCCATGAGATGTGTATGAGCCATCAAAATAAAGCTTCCATGCTGGTTGTTCTTCAATTAGGCAGATATGCTCGTCTGGGAATTCTGTGAGCAAAGGATATGCATCTACTAGAGGTGCATCAGCTAGGTGATCTGCTATAGCTTGCCCTTTGATTTCCTTTTTGTCCACATATTGGATGTCAAACTCACTTAGTAGCATAACCCATTTTGCTAGCCGACCTGTGAGTGCTGTTCTAGAGAGCATATACTTGAGAGGATCAATTTTGGATACTAGCTGGATGGTATGACTTAGCATGTAGTGACAAAGCTTTTGAGTTGAGAAAACAACTGCCAAACAAGATTTTTCCATAGGAGTGTAATTGAGTTCATAACCAACTAGGGTTCTACTAATATAGTAGATGGCTCTTTCTCTATTGTAGTCATCGAGCTGTGCTAGAAGTGCCCCTAGAGTAGTAGGTGTTACTGATATGTACAAAATCAAGGGACGACTAGGAACTGGTGGAACCAAGATAGGGGGATTGGCTAGATACTGCTTGAGCTGATCGAAGTTGCATTGTCATAAAGGATCCCACTTGAATTTCTCATTCTTCTTTAGCAAATGTGAAAATGGTGTACACTTATCTGCAAGCTAGGAGATGAAGCGCCGGATAGATTGAAGCTTTCCTTGAAGAGAGCGAAGTTGTCGCAGTTTCTGGGGAGGAGGCATGTCTAAGATAGCCTGGACCTTTTTGGGGTCAATCTCTATACCTCATTTAGAAACTATGAAGCCTAGAAGCTTGCCAGATGTGACCCCAAAGACACACTTCTTGAGATTTAGCATGAGATGATATTGGGCTAACCTATCAAAGACTTTCTCTAGGTCAACGAGATGATCCATGAAGGTGTGAGATTTGACTAGGATATCGTCCACATAATCTTCCAAAATTTTATGGATAAGATCATGGAAAATGGCTGTCATAGCTCTTTGATAGGTAGCCCCAGCATTCTTTAGGCCAAAAGGCATCATGGTGTAGCAAAAGGTTCCCCAGGGGGTAGTGAATGTTGTCTTATGCTGATCCTCTTCTACAATCTTGATCTGATTATACCCGAAAAATCCATCCATAAGGGACAAAATTTCATGTCCAGCTGTAAGATCTACAATCATATCTATGTTGGGCAAGGGAAAATCATCCTTTGGACAAGCTTTGTTAAGATCTCTGAAATTAGTGCAGATTCTGATGTCATCGGAAGGCTTAGTGATAGGGACCATGTTGGAGATCCACTCTAAGTAGTCGATAGGTTGGATAACCTTAGTAGCTAACATTCTTTCTAATTCAGCTTCGACCAGTAATGCCACCTTGGGGTGCATTTTTCTAAGCTTTTGTCTGACGGGCCTGATCTTTGGGTCGACTCCAAGATGGTGAACTATAAGCTTTAGATCCAATCCCGGCATGTCCTGATATGACCATGCAAATCGGCCAATATTCTCTCTTAAGACCTTAAAGAGGAGGTCGGCTTGGTCTTGTGATAGGGATGCAACAATGTGAACAAGTCTAGGGATCTCTAAAGAACTGATGTTGACTTCTCTAGTATCCTATATTAGAATAGATGACACCTCTAGACGATTATCTTGAGGAGGCAACACTAAATCCTCATGTTCTGCTTGTGGCTCTAGATTTTCTTGCTGAGGGGCTTTCTTCGTTGCATTAGCTAGTCTTGGTTTCACCTCAGTTCCAATTTTGGGTGCATCGGAGCTAGGTTGGAGATTTTCTCCAAAATACCCCTTGGGATCTAACTTATAGATATAGGCAAAATCTGGCTTTGTCTGCTTCTGAGGTGTTTTAGCTCCCATGAATCTTAGAAGTGCTTCTTCTGATGCGAATTCATCAATGTGTATGACGCTTGGTTGGTCCCAATCTATGAGTTGTGGATCAGAGAGTGGTAGGTCAATGAGATGGATGGATAGTTCTTGGAGAACAGAGTCTCCTAAGAAGATTTGGTCTGGGATATCGTCATAGGCTCTCTTTTCAACTTCCTCAGGAATGTCTTCGATTCTGACAAGGTCGCAGTGGATGTTCAAAAAAGTGTGACCATTCTCGTCGGTGCCCCCAGTTGTGAGTATGCCAAAGCCAAGACCTGAATTCGTTTCCCACTTATGTGCTTTAATGGGACATTGCATGCCCCTTTCTTCTGGTTCTAGTCCACCTGCTTGATAGTTCCATTTTTTGGTGATGAGCTTATGTTCTTGGGGATACTTCTGGCTGAAGTGGTCAAGGCGTTCTTGATTTCTTGGAGGTGCATCCTTATGTAACCAATTGTTGATATTTGGAGTGAGCTCTTCATGAAGAGGGGTTTTTGAGGACACAAAGGTGGTTGGGCCAAACTATTTGTATTGAGGAGGTGGAATCCCCTTAGCTTTGTGATATGTCAGCCGTCCTTAGGTATCTGGATCAAGTGGGATTGCTCCGACAGCAAATACATCTGACAGACTATATTCTCCACAGCCTTTGTTGTTGATCTTTACGGTAGATAGGGTGGAGGTGAGGATGGTTTCTATGTCATTACAAGTGTGGGATGAGCTGGCGATGGCTATGTCGATGTCTATTCCAGGACAATGATTTGTATATGAGACTTTAACCGCATTGCAGTAAGAAAAGGGTTCTGGATCGACATGGATGGTTACCTTAGTGCCCTGATGCAGAAATTTGATGCACTAATGGTAGGTGGATGGAACGGCTTTCATAGCATGAATTCATGGGCAATCGAGGAGGATGTTAAATGGTAGGTTTAGATCAACAACATGGCAAACTGTCTCTTGGATGATCGACCCAACCTTGATTGGTAGCAAAATAGTCCCTTCTGTGGTTCTTTCCAAGTTGTCATAAGCTTTGATGGTGATAACCTCACTGATCATACCTACCTCAGTATACCCAGCTTGTTTTATGAATTTTAGGGTGAAAATGTTCAAGGCTGATCCATTATCTATCATTACTCTTTTCACAGAAAAATTGGATACCATGATGGCTATGCGAAGTGGAAGGGTGTGATCTGGCTCGACCACGAGTATGTCGGTGGGTTTGAATGATAGGACACATGAGGAGGATAGGTGTCCGATGAGATTACGAAAGTCAATAGTGTTGATATTAGAAGGGACACAAGATTCTATGAGAGCATTGTCAAGGATGTCTTTGTAGATAGGACTAGTGCAGAGAAGGTCTAAAATGGAGATTAGGGCTAGCATGTTCCCAAGGTGTTCCAAGATATTGTACTGGCTTTTTGATGGAGCTGATGGTGTTGGTGGGCCTACGATGTTAAATCATGCTCTTCAAGTGGTGACCTCACACTCATTGTCTAGTCCTCAAATATTGATAACATTGACAGAAGACTCTTTCTTGGATATACAACCTATAAGGCTACCATAGTCTATATAGGATGAAGTGTGGTCATTGTTCTTCCCATGCTATTGGTTTGGCTGGCGGTTGTTGGTGTTGTTGTTGTTTTGGATAGGTTCTTTTCTAGGATTTTGGTTGTTGTGTGGAGGAAAAGCATTTTGATAAATCTGTAAGCCTGCATTGGGAGAGGTTTGGGCACCAACAGTGATTTCTTTCTGATCAATGAGGTCCTGGACATAATCTTTCAGTTTCATGCATCTGAGGGTGGTGTGATAGTTTACCCTATAGAACTTGCAATACTCATTATCCTTGTACCATGCATCTTTGGATTGGCTTGGATTAATTTTCTAGGTAGGAGGAAATTTGATGAGGTTTTCCTTAGCCAATTTCTCAAAAATGACATCCAATGGCTCACCAAGGGGTGTGTAGTTTCTAGGTGCGGGTTGGAATCTGGGTTTTTGCCCTATAGCTACATTGATGGCATTAGCTTGATTGTTAGACCCTTGAAAGTTGGGTCTTGTATTGTGGTTTTGATAGCTTTGGTTATTCTGTTGTTGGTAATTGATAACTTGTTGGTTGTTTGTTTGATATGGTGGGTTAGACTAGTTTTGAGAAAGACCAACAATATTCACATGTCTGGTGTAAGTAACCCCATCTGTCGCAACATGCTTGTTTTTGTTCCAATACCTAGACTTTTCATTGGAATGTGATTGATTTTGGTTGGCCTCTTTGTAAATCTTGACCACACCATCTTTGATGAGTCCTTGCTCAAGGATCATTCCTTTCTCTTTGATATCTTTATAGGTCTGCAAACAGTTCATGGTCATGTGGTGAGCCAAGCTGGGATGGGCATTATCAATAAACATTTTCACCATATGGCGCTCTAGCAAGGTGCAGGATATGTGGGTGGTAAGGGTTTTCCATCTTTGCAGGTATTCAGCAAGGCTTTCTCCACCTTTTTTCTTGGTGTGGACAAGATCAACTATTGATAGCTCTGTTTCAACAAGATGGGCATATTGGGCTACGAATGCCTCAGATAATTCAGCAAAGTTTTTAATTGTGCCATAGGGGATTTTTTAAAACCATTCAAGAGCTGGTCCAGCCAAGCTTTTGGAAAAAAGGCGCAAGAGGAAGACATCATTGTATGCTACGTCTTGACAGTGCATGTAAAATTCTTTGATATGTGTGACAGGGTCTCCTTTTCCTCTAAATTTGTCAAATTTGGGTACCTCAAAGTGTTTAGGAAATGGTTTCATGGTAATGGCTCTGTCAAATGGGTAAGGACACACATTCTCAAACTTGAATGTCTTTGGATCATTCCCTTCTTGGATGGCTTTTAGAGCTATCTTCATTTGCTCCCATTCTGAATTGATAGGTGATGGCTGGGGTGCCCCCAATGTAGGAGTGCCTTGAGGTAAGTATGCACTAGATGGGGCCACTGAATATGGATGGTTGTGAGGGATTTGCTGATAGGGATTGTACATTTTTTTGGCAGCTGCATGGTTGGTGATGGGTTGTTGAGGGGGAGGTGGCGCATATTACTGCATGTACTGCGAGGCTTGCTGTTGATATGGGATTTGAGGTTGGCATTGAGGAACATAAGCTGGTTGTGGGATAAATGGATTGCTCTGTGGAGGTAAGGTATAAGATGGTTGTGAAGCTTGGGGAAAGAATCAAGGGGCTTGTGGGGTTTAACCAATATATGTGGGACGCGCCCCCATTTGGGATGGTACCTGCAAATAATTGGTGGTTGGCTGGATTGGTGGATTACCTCCTAGAAGTGGCATTGAAAAGTAGTTCGTAGTAGGAGGTAATGGATTAGTTGGTGGTGGAGGTGGTAGAAATTGAAAGCTTGGGAATGGAACTGATGGGGTTTGATAGCTTTGTGGCTAGATTTGGAAGCTTGGTAGAGTGGTGGTGGGAGCTGGGGTCACTTGGGAGCTCGGCAGAAAATTGGCAGTAGCTTGTGGGATTTGATAGCTTTGTGGAGTGAGGGTAGTAGCTTGTGGATTTTTGGCTGATGGTATTAAGCTCCCAAGACCTAATTGAAATGATGGGATTGTGCTTTGGGTTGTGGTGAACAAGCTGGGGTTAATGAAAGGCTGATTACTTGGCCCCATGGGTGGCATCCCTATTGTATATTACTGAGGTTGGACAAAGATGCTAGCACTGACTTGGGAGATGGGTGGATTTGGAAGGCTGGGTTGGGGAGCAGCAGCAACAATAGTGAAGGGGGTGAATGATGAGGTGTTTTGGGTAAAGGGGGTTTGGAGCAGAGAGGTATGAACCAAGGATGGAGTGGTGTTGGTTGGGTTGGCTTACGGCATGGAGATTTCAACTTGGGTGGATGATGGTATGTTTGGGTCTGTTGGATCATATGGATTGGTTGGAGGCTCTTCTTTTGGCATATATTGAGGATAATTTGGATCATAAGAGCCTATGGGTGGTGGCAGCTACCCAAACAATGGGTGAGATGGATTTGATAATGGAGGGGGTCTTCCAAAGTCAAAGGTTCCTACATTGTCCCTTCAAAAATTAGCCATGATTGTCTCTTTGTTCTTGTCTATAATGGTGTTTACCAATACTGCATTTATTGGTTGCTTCATGAAAGCTTCAATGTCAGTAGGTGATGGCATAGCTTTCTCTAGGCTGAAGGATGGCTGAGTGCTCAAGGGGGGTGATGCTGTTCTATCCAAATGATAGGGCTCCATTGTTTCTTTCTTCTTGGCTAAGCGAGTGACGGGTGGCATGAAAAATGCTCCTAGAGATGAGATGCAAAAGGGGGGAAGGCTTTTCTATGCAAATGATTTCCTTGGTTGAGGCAAGGCTATATGACAAAACCTAAGGAGGATTGGGTTGGGGGATTCTAACTTCAAAGATATGCTGCCAAAGCACAAAAGGTCTTCTTTCCTATGTGCAAGCTTGGTGGTTATTATGTCAACTTAAGGATAGACAGATGATCCTTTAGGAAGAGCACGAGATTGACCACTTGTGGATCCCAACCTTTAGCTCAAGGTGACGAGGGATAACAAGTGACAAAGCTAGATTACCCTAGAAAAAGCTCTGTCAAAGGGATAATCTTGGTGAGATTGATGGATTTGGAAGATTTTAGGAATGGCAAACTTTTGGCAAGGTGACAACAAATTTTGAAGACTTGGATGTGAAGATTTTGGATTGCTGGCTAGATGGTTTGATTCTAAATGAGATGGATGAGCTAATAATGCTTACGGGGATAACCTAAGATGGTTGGCTTTTCTACAAAGATGACTCTAAAGTGAAGCTTATCCAAGAAGATGTGGAGAAACAAGGGTGTCTAATCATAAAAATCATGCCTAGTTGGTAAGGCATAAGCAAGATTAACTCCTAGACGTTGGCTAAATTTGATGGTGTGCTCTAACCAGGCCTCTTGAAGTGCTTTGTCGGTAGCTTTTTCCTCTGCTTTATGGAGTTTGGCAATTTGTGGGCTTGGTGTTATTTCTTTTCTCTTGGCTAAAAGTTCTTGGTATGCCAGAGATGGCTTGATTTTGACTTTGTGAAACTTTTGTTTGGATTTGGCTTGTGTTGACATAAATTCTTGAATTTGCTTGGCTTTGAGAGATCTTAGTTGTTTTGCTTTGACTTGTTCAACTTCTAAAATAGGCAGTGACTACGCTAAGTGTGCCCTAAGCTAGGATTGACCAAGTTTGGCAAACATTCATTTAATAAATAAAATAAAATCAAGCAATAGATAAGAACACCCAAATAGAAGTTTGTGGTTCTTAGAATGTGATACTTGCGCCGAGGAGTGTGTATGTTCTACAAATGTTTCGATCAGTCACTTCAAACACATTAACATCCTAGATGGTTGTCTGCAAGGCTGACAGTTGGTTTAGCTAGGGAGTCCTCGATATACACAAGGTACATGAGGCCCAAATCCGTAGATGAGACCAAAAAGATGTCACATAGCCAAGAGAAGCGGTAACCCACTTCTCCTCTTTCACTTCTCAAGGGTATAAAGTTCCTTGAGGCTTAGCCTGAGTGACAAAATCTTGATCCCAAGAGAGGTGTCTTTTGATTCACCTCCCGATTCTTATACTCTGCTAGAACGCTAGAGTTGAGGTCATCCAAGGGGTGATGAAATCCCCAAGCAGGCCTCTTAAAAAGAAACTAGGTTTTGGATCCTAATCTTATGCACCCAAGATGGCCTCGAAAGATGACAAGGGGAGAGAAGACTTGGATGACCTTGGGCTAAAAGATATGCTTGTTCTTTTACCAACTGACTCTTATGTGTGCTAGTCTAGACTTTGCAAGCACTCATGTTTAAGAGACAATGTTCAATTCCAACTTGAAGCTCCAACAAAATTAAATCGATCGAAGAATGCAAATAATAAGAAGAGTTAGGGTCAACAAAAGCAAACTCGCGCGCCCAAAGGCCCTCCATGTCAAGTATCGATTAATTTTTTTTAAGGCATTCAAGATTGAGTGTGAGTTTGTTTTAAGCCCAAAACAAAAGTGTGTGAGATTAGATTTCAAGCGCATGCTCAAAGGCTCTCCTCATCAGTTGTTGTTCAATTTTAGTGCCCAAACTTGAAGTGTGATCAATTTAATCTAGATTTTTGGTCATTTAAGAATTTTGATAAAGTTAAAGCAAACGTTCAAAGACCAAGTGAGTTAGTTAGATTGTGGAACATTTAACACCTTTTTCAAGTAGACCCATTCCCATAAATAGTGCTGAGATTGCAACCAATGGTTGAATTGATGGGTGATTAGAAAAGAGGTGAGTCCAAAGAACTACTCAAATTGATTTTTGCAAATTTGTATTTAACTTAACAAAGTTTCTTAATTGTCCAAAAATCAAACTTTACCTAAGTTGCATGTGAAAAAGAGATTTATTTTGTTCAATTTTAGAAGATCCAAATGAAGTGTTTGATATTGCAATGGTTAATTGATCCTTGGCATTCAAGATTGGATTTGTTGTTTTAAGCATGCATTCCAAGAAAAATTGATTTTAATCTATGACATTCAAGAGTGTGTTTTGAGCAACATTCATTCAATGGAAAATGTGTTTAACCATTCAAGTTCATTTTAGCAACATGCATTCAAAGACAAATGGTTAAATATTCAAGTTCATTTTTTAGCAACATGAGAACCTGCAAGAAACATGGTTAGTGGTTTCATATGTGCTCCAACCTGCAATGAGACAAAAAAAAGCAATTTAGTTAGTTACTCAAAATCTTCAAAAATGAGAGCTTAACTATGGGAAATTTTTTTTTAACTTTTTTTGCTGTTTTAACAGAGACAGGTGAAGACGACAGTTCATTAGGTGTAGATGCCAAACTGCAGAGACGCTGATCTACGGAGATGCTAATCTGCAGAGATGACAAATGAAGAGGTGAAGATGACAAATTAAGTTGGCGACAGTGGAGATGACAGTCTAGGTTGTAGAGACGAAAGTTTCATGGCTGGCGATAGCAGAGATGATAGTTTGACTGATGGCGGCAGCGGAGATGACAGTTCAGGTTGCAAAGACGACAGAGTAGCCGACGGAGGTGCTGATCTATGGAGATGACAGTCCAGGATGCATAGATGATAATCGGAGATGCCAAAATACAAAGATGACAATTTGGTTGCGGAGATGACAGAGTAGTTGGCAGAGATGATAGTTTGCAGGCGCAGACGCCAAACTGCGGAGACAACACTGCACGAAAAAAATTGAAAAATGCAATTTTTTTCCAGAATTTTTAAAATTTTTTGTTATTTTTGGATTTTTGAGGGTATGCCTTCTTCACAAGTGCTTTCTTTAACCTGTAAAAACAAGAAAAACACCCTCACAACACACTTAAACAACAACAAACATTAGATGGTTAGTTTAAAACAACATATAGATAGAAATTGATGATTAAATGACCCATAGTGGGGTCCCACCGGGCATGCCAAAATGTAGAACAAGATTTTAGTGTGCAAAGAACATTAACAA
This sequence comes from Cupressus sempervirens, assembly GCA_028749045.1. NCBI lineage: Eukaryota > Viridiplantae > Streptophyta > Pinopsida > Cupressales > Cupressaceae > Cupressus > Cupressus sempervirens. The sequence goes on along the minus strand of CM053785.1, from coordinate 876,992,965 downwards.
TAAGAGAAACATTCACAAACTAAAAACTAAATTCACATATATGTTTAGACAAAGAAAAGCAAACAAGAAGTGCAAATCTCAAAAGAGAAAACACTCCATGCTTTCTTGATTTTGTAGATGTGTCTTTTGATGTGGATGTATGCTCAATTACTTTCCCAATTACTTCAATGGTGGAGATGGGTAATGGAAAATTGGTAGCCTTGTGAGCTCTCAATTTGGCATTATAAGGTTAAGATTGATGGCTTTGGTTCTCAAAATAGCATGGTAACTTTAGCTCAAAGATTGTTGTTGGATGGCTTGGGATGGGATTCAATTTATAGGCTAAGGGCTTGAGGGATGGAGGGCTAAGATGCAAGGAGAGATGAAGGCTTAAGGAGGGCTAGGATGCACTCAAAAGAGAGCACATGGATTGTGCTTGTTTAGTAGCAATGGGAAGGTGACACTTGTCACAAGGAGGATGAGTGTGAGAGGGTAGGGTAAGGGGTTGGTTAAAGGCATGATGAGTGGGATTGAGTATGTAAGAGAGATGTAAGAGGAATGAGTGTGAAAGAGGGAAGAGTGGGGAAGATGGATGTAAGAGTCATGAGTGGGCTTGTAAGAGTCTTTTATGGTTTGTAAGAGCACTCATGACTTGGTGGTTGGGATTTTTGAGGGGAGACTTTGGTTTGGTTTAGGAAAGTCTTAAACTTGTTTAGGGAATGTGAAAACATTAGGGGGTGGATTAGGCTTGGATTTAGGATTAGATTAGGGATGTTAGAGATGTACAAGTGGATGGAATTAATGAGAGTGGGTGAGTTAGTGGCTAAGCTTGGTTAGTATGGGTGGATGGTATGGATTAGGCTAAATGGAGGATTAGGGATAGGTTAGGGGTTTTTTGATTTGAGGATTTTATTTATCAAATAGATTTATTTCATAAATGGGGATTTTTAGAATTAGATAGAAGAATAGGATTTAATTGATAAATAATAGGTTATTTGATTTATCAATTAGGACTATAGATGATTAATTAAATTAATCAGCTAAGGATGGCAAAGGATTAATTAAATAAGAAATTAATTAATGATGCCTTTAGAGATGGCTAAATTAGATTACCAAAGTGGTGTAATCAAATTTAGGTGTCTACAAGGGTTTAGGTGTCAAATTTAGGTGTCTATCAAATCTTTGATACTCCCGACCTAGCTTGGTAAAGTCTTTAACCAACCTTGCTTGGTAAATGCAACATGATGAATGATAACTTTCCTTTAGTTCTTGAACCTGAAATACTAATTTGATCATTTGCACTTTTTCATTCTAGAACTGCTTAAGATATTGCTTGATGATGTAGTTCTTGATATTTCTTAAATTTAATTGGAAATGGTGGAGTCACCCATTTCTTGAGTGACATAACCATCATTTGAACTATCTTGCATGGTAGATTTAGGAATCCATTGTTGTCTCATCTGCTTTCGAATGTTATCAACTTTAGCTTTCTTTTCATCTTCAATTCTTTCAGTATTCATGCAATTCTTGGCTATATGACCAAGTTATGTACATGTATAGCATATTACTATTGTGTCTCTTTTCCTTCAATGATGCCTTGAACAGTCTTTGCCAACATGTCCATATTCTCCACAACAATGACATCTACACCAAGTATTGTAGTCCCATCCAAAAATTGCTTTGACAAGTTGTTCAGCTGGATTGAATGATTTGGATCTGCATTGGAATGCCTTGTGACCATGTTTCTTGCATTTGTGACATTTGCCTTCAAATTTTGGTTTTTCTTTGCATTCATTAGCTTTGTGACCATGCTGATTGTAGTTGAAGCATTTACCATTGAATTTTTCCTTTCCATTACTCCAACATTTGTTTGATGTATGACTTATCTTGCCACAGTGATTGCAAGTGGGTCTTTGATTCCTTTGGGCACCTTTTTTGGAGGATTCACCTTCTTCCTTATATCCAAGACCGGCTTTGCCTTTTTGTCTATGAAAGTTTTGCTCACTTTGCTGATTTGATTGAGTTATGTCTACTTGATATTTCATCATTCTCTTTTTGACTTTCCTTTCAGTGATCAAATCATTTTCCAAACTTTATTGATTTGTCTTTCAGATCTTAGATCACTTTGTAAGCTTGCATTGATTTTTCTTTCAGTAATTAAATCATTTCTCAAGCTTTCATTCTCAGATGTTAGATTCATAATTTCTTCATTTGCATTAGATAGTTGACCTACAAGATTTTCATGCTAAAGGGATTGATTATTTCTTACCTCCAGGTCTTCATTTGCCTTGTTTCTCTGTTCAAAAACTTCACATAGCCTGATGGATTGAATTTCTTGTTCTCTTTTAAGCTTCCTTACTTCTTCCTGCAGAGAACCATTTTTAGCTAGGAGTTCCTTGATTGCTTCATTAGCTTCATTTGAACTGGTTGATGGTAAAAGGTCTTCAATCTTTTCTTCAACATATTGATGATCATTCATTTGTCTTGCAATTTCCTTCTTTCTTTTTAGAGATTGAGAAAGATGCTCCTTTGCTTCTTTGAGTTGAGCCATGGCCATTTCCAGATCTAGCTTTTCATTTTCAATAGATTTGTCAAGTCTGAATATCTCCATTGTCCTTGATCTTTGCTCAAGCTGTCAAACTTTATCTTGAGAGTCACAAAGCTTTGATACCAATTGTTGGAAATTTTCAGGACAAGGTAGGTTACTGAGAGGGGAGGGGTGAATCAGTAACTTATAAAACTTTTAAACAATTTAGCATTTTACCCATTAATCATTCATTCATCTAATCTACTGCATAATTGAAGGAACAAACATTTATTGCACATGTACATAGAGATTTGGTGACCCAGAAACCTTCCAAATAGAAAGTAAAACTAGGGTGGGGATGATACCCACAAAACTTCAATACTACAGTATAAAGTTGGCCTGTTAAGGCTTACAATGATCACTTCTAGTAATCTGCCCTATTAGGAGCAAGTAGGATTGCTAGATCCACCTTGTTAGAGGATTTACAAACATACAATGGAGTATGCTCTCTGTTAGGAGATTTACAAAAAGACTGTTAGGTCCACCCGGTTAAAGAATTTATAAATTGATTCACCTATTAGGATGAAGCAGTGGATCTGCTTACAACTATTTGCTAATAAGATCCTTGTTGCATTGATCACCTGATGTGATAGGTATAATTTTTCTACTCCTATGTTGACCTTGCTGTATTCCCTTTTATTCTGCTATTGATTTTCTTTTTTTTTTCTCAAAATATAATTTTATACACCATACCATATTACAAATGATATCATACATTACATATATACCATTTCAATATTTACAACTACAAGGTCAGCCAAAACACAAGTGAACAGAACATTACTAAGTCGGCGAGATAGTAGAAAACTCAGTTTCCTCAAGCTGACTCAGTGACCTTTTGATACTCGGCATCCACTAGATTACTTGGCATCATCATGCACTCAGTAGAAGTAGAGGCTTGGTTCATACTAGCCACACAATACTTCTTGGAACTCGGTAACCATTGGTGACTCAGTAGATATAGTGTCACTCGGTAAAAGCTAACTTCTTCGTTTACCTTGCTATTCTTGGTGAACACTAAGTCCTTTGTTTGCCTTCCTATGCTCTGTGAACACTGAGTTCTTCATCTACCTTGCTTTCCTCGGTGAACACTGAGTTCTTCATTTACCTTCCTTTGCTCGGTGAACACTGAGTTCTTCATTTACCTTCCTTTGCTCAGTGAACACTAAGTTCTTCATTTACTGTCCTTTGCTCGATGAACACTGCTGAACTACCCATTCACTCAGTATTCTTTCGAATGCTTGGTAAGAACTGTTTACCTGCTGAACTTACCGAATGCTAGGTATATACTGTATACTAATTGATGAGCTTGGTAAGCATTCAGAATTGAATAAGTGTTTGCACTAATGAAAAATATATCATAATTTCAATAGCATATTCAACTTCTCAACCTTAATGAACTTTATTATTATAAAAAAAAATTTTGTGGTTTGCTCCCAAAATTTGGGCATGACAACACACGGTTAGGTGTGACCTTGTTAGAGGATTTAATCACCCTATAAGGATTGGCCTTGCAAGAGGTCTTAAAATAATTCAATGGAACTGTCACCTTGTTAGATGATTTACAACTAGCTATTGAACCAACTCTATTAAGATATTTTGGATCACTGCTACAATGGTAAGAAAGTAACAATGAAATGATCTAATTGTGATGCAACTAAATTGCTTATTATAGATCTCTATTCTGCCTCATACTAGATCCTTCTTGATCAAATAATACTTTGCTACTCCACAAGGATACCTATTTATCCTTCCAGTTTGCTCTTACTCTTCCTTTCTAAATTCAATCAACATACTTGCACACACACACACTAGAATCTCAACTTGACCTTTCATTTATACCATCCAGATTATCAAGTTGGCTCAATTACAAATTACAATGACCAATAATCATCACCATAGTTGGCTATAAAAAATACTTAAAATAATTAGGCTTCTTATGTCAAAACAATAAAATCCTTCATTGGCTGATCCTGCTTGGTAAACACTGGCTCTGAGACAATTTTCTATGTTAACAAATAGAAGCTTGGTTAACATTGCAAACTTGCAAAATCCTTTGGCAATCGATTGAACTTGGTTAACAGTGTTTCCTGCCGGAATTCTTTCAATGTTCGATTGAGCTCGATAGACACTATCTTCACAGAGTAATCTCCAGGAATGCTTGGTAGACAAGGAAAACTATCTTCCTAACCAAGTGAGTTCAATAATCACTGAATGACAACCGATATTATATTTGTGTAATATCAAAGACAACAAACAATTAGAAAATTGTATCCAACAGATGTATGATGAGAGAAAGAAAGAGATACAATAGTAAGATAGTATTGTATGTATACCTTCTCTTGTGAAGAAAATTTATTGTATATTGCATATTGTTAGGATAGTGGGCTCTTCTTCCATACATTGTATTTGTTCTACCAACTCCTAACATGGTTGAAGCAAATCCTAACATAGTTGAAGTAACTCCTAACAGGGTTGAGGCTTTTATCATGGACTAGTCCTATAACAAGGACTTGAGACACTATATGTATTTCATAGACTCCTAATAGGGTTAATATCCTTAAAATGATTCCTTTTTTTAGTGGGTCCTCTTGTGTGTACCATCCCCACCACAAGTTTCCCTTGGCCAGGGATTCCCTAGTTAATAAATAATGGTTTTATGAGTTCTTTTTGTGAATGGCTATATTTACTATTCAGAATTGGTGGCTTACTTTCATATGCAAGTTATAAAGTAATTTATAATATTCAGTTTTGGGAAAAAGTTTGTAGAATATTGATTCACCCCCCTCCCCCCCTCTTAGTATTATCTATTTCTAACAAATGTGACATCACTTACTCAAAGATATGTAATCGCATTCTTATCAAGTAAAAACATAGATCTATGTCACCTTTTAGGACCTCTAAACCTATTTTGGTCAAATCTCATTTCTCTATCAAAAATCAACATTTTTGAATAACTAAAAATACCCTTTTATAGATCTCAATGTCAATATCATCATTATATAAATTTCATAGTGTTTTTTTTATTTATACTATGTTTCAAAATATTAAAAGTAGATATTTTAACATTTGAGAAGATGATCCATCTAAAAATGAAAAAAAAAAATGTAAATCATATCAAAAATATTTAAAATTTATATTTATTGCAAGAGAAGAGAGTCATCGTCAAGAATATGTATTTTTTTTTCAAAACGGTGTAGATTTAATAGGTAAGTTCTGATGGGAGGTATAAAAAAATTGGTTTCTGATAGGGTTGATCTCGAATACTTATAACAAAGAAAATATACATTAAAAACATTTTTTTTTTTCATTTCCCTAGATATACATGTCATCTATAACATATTTTCATATCACAACAAAAAATGGTGATTTTCATATACATGGGAACTACAACCTATTTTTTTGCAATAGAAAAAAGGACTTCAAAATTTTAAAAAATTAATAAATTCTTACTCAATATTTTTTTTAAAAATATAGGCATAAAATTCATCCAATTCCACACATTTCATCACTTTACATCATTTTTAAATTCTAAGTGCAAATACCATTTTTATGTCATTTAACTTAAATAGTTTGTGTTCTGGGATCCTTTTTCTTTATAAACGGTGACACAGGTTTGTGCATTTATGCTATCTACAATTCATTGATTAATTTTTCAAAAATAAGGTGTTATTAATCATGTACTTATTATTCATTAATTCATTGAAATAAACTAAAAACATGCATACATGTATCAAAACTATAATAATTATAAGTTTAAAAGTATTCTTTGTAAAAAAATCATGACCATCATTAAGGTCAGGGACATCATGCATATCTATCCCTAGTCAAGGATGTAGTGCATCTCTTCCCACATCAAGGGCATAGGGCATCCCTAACCTAGCACCTATTTTAGGTCTCTATCTCATCCCTTGTATGAGGTTTGTCTAATGTATTAATTTACTTGCTCAGTCAGCCAGTAGGCGAGAGTTATTTCTAAATCATTTATAAGCATTTCATTTTTTCCTTTTTTCATCCACTTTCACATGCATAAGAAATCCATAATCTCTATTATTATAATTTACTAGAACTCAAGCATTCAAGCCACCTTTTAGTACATTTAAGTATATCCTCTTGCAAGTCATTGGAGATGTCTAAGGTGCTTTCAAGAAGGAGCTCCAAAGGATTACATTTGGGGGATTATTCATCTACCTCCCATGATCATTCCACAACCTTTCAAGATCTAGCTTCCTCCATTGGTGATAGTGTAGCTTGTCATCAAGAGAGGGTTTCAACTTTCATTTTTCATCTAAAGTCATGCATTTTTTTATTCAGATCAACTTGGTAAAGTGAGCTCAAGCCAATAAAATGAAAAGAAATTATTGTAGGCTAGAAATCTTGGAAGGAAAAGCATAGGACATATTCAAATACCCTTTTCACATAACTTCAAGGGTTCAAACTCTATTTTGCAATTGGACATAGAAGGTCAAGGATGTAGTGTGTCCCAACCCCCAAGAACTGGGGCCTAGCCTAGATGGGTATAAACCCTATAGATTGGCCTTGAATAAGAGGCAAATAATTTTTTGATTTTATAGATCTCATAGCTTTGGGCCTAGAACTACTTAAATTATATGTTTCGAGCAGTACAAAAGGTAGAAAAACTAATCCAATATTTCATCCACTTTTCAAGTTTAGTCATTTTTTTTCTTTATTTATTTTTCCACATTTATATCTTTTATTTATAAGTAATGGGTTGAAGCCTAAGTTATTTATTTATTTTTATTATTATTGTGAGTAATTATTATTATTTGTTATACTTGAGTAGACACTAACTCAAGACCTCTGAGTTGAGAGATTCTTAATTTACTATTGTGTATAAGCTCTTTCCTAAGACACATTTACTTTTTATATCCATAATCTTAGTTTCATTTCATAGCTCTATCTACATTAGGGTTTTAAGGATATTGTGTTCTCTCTCTATTTCTATAATCATTAGATCTTTATTTGCAGTGCTCCTTTATCAATTGGACTGTAATAATCTACTTATATTTGATAACCTTAGAGTTGGAATTGAAAGGACCAATCCCCTTAACTTCCCTTTGAGGTATAAGGATAATACCCAACCCAAAATGTGGAGTAATTGAGCTCTCTTATGATTTCTTCGCATTTCACCTTATACACATTAAAAGAATCTAGGATCCACGTAATTGTTTAAGTTGTTATTTTCCTCATAATTACATTTAATTCTTTGGTCATCCAATTATATTTTATAAGGTCCATTCTTTTATTTTCAAAGTTCTAGAATTCAAGTTAGTTTTTTATTAAAAAAGTTAAAACAACATCCAACCTCATTTACTCTAGTATCCATTTCTCTATCTATTGTTTCCTAAAATGTGATCAGAAACCAAATTTCCCCAAAATCTAATTTTGGTTCTCAAAGAAAGAACCACATTTTTTTCTTATGTATTGAGGGGAAGAGTATCAATTTACAAATAATTTTTCTTTAATGAATTTAGATACATGATTCTGTGAATTTACCTGTTATTTTATGTTAATACAAATCTATCATTTATTTCGATATTAGGAATCTCTCTAAAAATACTTCTTATTATTAGATCACTGACAAACCACTACAACATATTTTCTAAGTTTTCCCCCTCTACTTGGGTAGCTTCATACTTATTTGATCTTTAAAATTTGAGTTGTGAATCTTAGCTTGTTTTCTTACTTTTGGGTGGATTTTTGCACTTTTTATGGAGTGCCTTTGTAGTTATCTTTTTGCCTTAAGTTCTTCTAGTTTTGCTCACCCTTTTCATGGTTTTCTCTCATGTCCCTATTTTTTAACTTATATTTCTACATGTTCCATTTCTACATGTTCCACCCTACATAACCCTCCAAACAAAAATGTGATTCTTTTAGTCAAGGTAATTCCTAGTGGCAACATATGATTATACAGTGAAATTGCATTTCATATTATTTATGAACTAAAATAAGTTTGGATTTATATTATTTTGGTATAAATGTATTTATATTGACTGATTTAGGGTTTAACTATGTAAATGGTGCAAATTGGTGTACCATTTCATGTACATTAGATCAAGCAAATAGTTAACTTATTTAGTGTGGTTATTTACAGAATCATATTAAAAATAATAAAATGATATCTTTTGTATAATTACATATGTGGTGTTGTTACACATGTTCTTTCTTCCTTTTCTTTTGTTGGGACATTTTTTTTTTATATGGATTGAGACAACAGTCTGAAAACATGAACATGATTGTATAACCCTTTCAAAAAAAATTATTTTAGTTTGGGCCACAAGCTATTATTTTTGTTTCCAAAGATGATGTAGTTTGAACTAAGAGTATCTCTAAGGATTACTATGAAAAGGATATTGAGGACAATGAAGATAATTATGTGAGCATGAATGTTGTTTATATTCCTATGGGGGCATACAATAGTATTGTCCAAGAATTATATGTTGTATTCATGGTAATGTTTTTCATTGATGTCAACATATTGGTGTTAGAAATGTTTAGAATAACTGGTGGGGGGGGGGGGGGGGGGGGGTGGTGGGGGGTGAGGGCAGGGGGGTGAACCATTTACTCAAGTTTAATATGTACCACTTGAACAATAAAATAATAAACACTTCACTATTCTTCTTATCCTATTGTTGCTCAGTCGATACTGTAAAACTATCATAAAGATAAATTGCATTGCATAATGAAAACATTATCAAATGTAAACACATAAAGCATTCATCATAATTTTGACACTACTATTTTATGTGGAAACCAAATTTGGAAAAAACCACCAATAACATGTCACTCTTTTTCACTCTTTCAAAGTGAGCTATATTAGGAGCCAACCCTATTAAAGGTTACAAAACACATTATTAAATGGGACCTAGTTAGAGGATTTAATCACCATGTTATGAGCAGCCTTGTAAGAGGACTTTGATCATTCCATTTAGAATGTCACCTAATTAAAATATTAACATAAACTGTTAAGTCTTCAAATATCTATTAGATCAATCTTTGCTAAAAGGATTTCAATACAAATTATTTACAATGACTAGAAGGAAAATAGTAGGTTTGGATCTATTTGATTACAAATCACTTTTGTAGGTTTAGATCTTTGTTTGGTCCTTATGCTAGTTTACTAATAAGCCTTCCATTGACACCTCTGATCTAGATTTGCTTGGACACCCTTGAATAAATCAGTCCATTCTTCTCATCAACACTTAAGCCTTCTAGTCTAATGTACTTATCAATAAAAATATCATATCTATAATATTTCTCTGTTAGCTTCACATTCACTCACACTCATGTTTTTATGATCAACCTTTCACTACATCTCTATCTTCACATACAAGCTTTGCATTCACACATGCACATGCCCACACACATGCTTCCTTGGCACTTGTTTGCACCATTTATTCATCTCTATATCTTTTTAAATAGACAAATTTTTCTTTACCTTGTTCTACATCCACCATAGATCTTAGGGTTTATGATCAATCTCAACTCAATTCATTGTATCTATCCATCTTCTTGATCTTCTTCTAGAAACATCTCTAGAATTTGGCTATTATGTTTTTACATAATCCTTGGCTTGAATTCAATGATACAACTCACCAATATTATCTTCAACGTGGTCTACATCCCCCAAGAAATCAATTGAGTCGGCTTCATCTCACAATTTTCTTGAATTTATTCTTATACTATCACTCGACAATCTCCAAATTCTACTACTCAATCATCACTAAGATACTTTGTTGTTGTAAAGGTTTCTAGCTCTTCGTCAACTATCTAGTTTGGTCAATGATAATGCTTGGTCAAAACTAAATCTTCTTGGCACTAAGTATAGCTTGGTTGACACTATCATTACTGAAAACTTACTATATTTTATAATTCTCAACTTTTCTTAGCTTTCTTGACATAAATAATCACTCTACTTTATCAAAGTCTATCTAATCAAATGTCCATTGTAACTTCCTTTTCTTAACTCAACCTTTCCTCTAGGTGCCATTGTTATGAGAAAATTTTCAAATCCTCTTCATTAATTAAATAGATGTGACATTTATATTAGGTAGCAACATATCTCATCAATATATTTTACATCAATGAAAAAACAACAATTGTTCCAATTGTAATTTTCCAACAACTGGATATTCTATGAGACTAATAGAGCAGTAGAAAAATATTGGCATCACATAGTTTAAGGATTTCAAATGAGATTATGCATAGTTTAGGATGTGTTCTAAAATATGTCTTGATGATGTAGTTAAGAGTGCATGTTGAAATATGAATTGGCGGATAGTTATTAAATATTTATTGAAGACAACATTCAAATAGAGTTATTGGTTGATAATTTTTTGATGTTTTGATTATCTCTCTTAATAGAGATATAATATAGTTAAGAAACATTTTACATACATAGAAGACATCCTGAAGAAAGTTTGGATGGTACATGTGTGAAGATTTATGAAGACTATGTGTCGATAGTTTGGTTTTAATTATGATAAGATCTAATATTGTAATGCAGCATGTAGTGCAATATATTAAAATGGTCCTATATTATTATTGTAAATTGAGAAAGCCTTAAGGATGACTCAATAACTTATTCTAAGAATTTTTATAGAAGAAATATTATTTCCTTTTGGTAGAATGTGATAGTTGTTATTTGATGTGGAATGTGAGTATGTGAACTTGAATGTGGGACTAAGTGAACTTGATATTGAATATATTTTAATCATAAAAGTATTGCGTGCAATTGAGCCATGTTGACTGAAAAGAGAGACTATATTTATCAAAAAAAAATTGGGAAAAGGTGATTACTATTATTATTTTGAGAAGGATAGTACTAAGGCCAACTAAATAGTAAGGTCAGTGACCTTTCCCTAAATATTTTTAGACAATGCGCCCTTCTATCTTTTACAACTCCTAATAGGGTTGGCACAACTCCTAACAACGTTGGAATCTTATAACAGGGATTCAATGTCTCCTAACAAGGAATGATATATATTGAATTTATTTGAATGACTCCTAATAGTGTCCATCTACTTACAACAAACTTATGTATTAGTACATCATTTTGTGAGTACCATTCTCATCAAGATTTTCCATTTGGTCAAAGATTTCCCTACTTAAAAAATCTAGTGCTACTATCTATGCTAATCTTTCTATGGTTTTTGCATCTACTGGTTACATGTTTTGGATTTTATAAATATATTGAGAGTTGTTTTAATATGATAACCAACTCACCCTCTTCCCCCTCTTAGTTATCTTGGTGGAATTCACTTTCTAGCAATTAGTATCAGAGCACTAAGTCCTTGAAGGAAAAGCTTAAAAAATTAAAGAGATCTATGGCAAGTAATCATTTCAAGAAAGAAATTCTAAAGTTTTATGGACTTAACTATGATAGTTGGAATGAGAAGATGAAGGCATATCTGCTATGCATGGATCTAGGATATTGGTCAATCGCTAAGAGAAAGAAAGATGTGGTTGATGAAGATAATCTTCAATAATTTACTCAACCTCAAAATGATAAGTTTATGTGTAATTTATACTAGAGAATCACTTTTGATAGCTCTTTCTAAAAATGAGATTAGCTAGGTAAAATCTTTAAAACCAACTCATGAAGTTTAGAAATCTTTGGAATCTACATTTTAAGGTGATAAGATAGCTAGAAAGGTTAGACTACAGAATTGAATATGTTTATTTAAAGATGCTAAGATAATGGAATATGCATATGCAAGAAGTTATTTTGGAAGAATATTAGAGATTATTGCAAGAATTAAGGCTTGTAATGGAACAAATGATGAAGATGAAGATATATGGGAAATATTGAAAAAATTTACACCTGTATACAAATAGACAACATATATGATTGAGAAAATTAATCCCCACACACTAATTTCACAAGGGAGACTCTTCTTGGAAGATTGAATTAGTTAAGATGTAGATGAGACAGAGTGGAGAATTGCTTAGAATTGAGACTTCTTTCAGTGCGTTAAGTTTTTGACCTACATTAATAATATGTGCAAGTATAAGTGGATACTATGCTAGTAATAACCAAGGAAAAATAGAAGAAAACAAGAAAATTAAGGAAGGACTTTCCCTACTTATCTAAAAAGAACCTAAAGGTGCAAAAATATTTAAATGTTAGACATGTAATGAGTATGGTCATTATTCTTCTAAGATCTCTAAAAGAGTATAAGAAGAAGCACTATATACCAAGGAAAAGTCTATTTTCTAATGATGAGGAATTATATGCTTGCATGGATAGACTTTTGAGTGAAAGTGGTGTAGGGGCACCTAGAAAATCACCTAAGCACACCATGGAATCAAATATATTCATAAGATCAAAGGAATCCTTTAATGTTAACTGGGAGATTTTAAAGCCAATAATGGCACTTTTTAATGAACAATTTGATGCAAATGTGAAACGTCCTAAAAGCCCTAATAAAGGACTTAGGACCAAAATTGATGTAAGGGTGGCCAATAGTGCTAATAAGGGATCTAAGTTGGTTTGGAAGGCCAATTAGGTCCCAGGGGTAATCATGGATTGAATCCATGTAGTTATAAGAGATAATTTGCTAAAATATGCAATAAAATAAGATGTGGAATTCAAATATTAATAATCCAATGGTTAAGTGCAATTTAGGAGGGAAACTAGATTTAAGACCTTAAACATGTTTCTAATTAGTCCCAACCAAATTAAATTTGTTTATGAGGTTTTCATACACCCTATATGGCTTGTTAAAGACATAGGGGCAATAGAGCAATAAGGATTGGATCAACATTGTATGGACTGGTGAAGAAAAGCAGTTAAACTTTATTTTGAAAGAAATTTGTGCATTATTTCTTGATTGGTTTTAATCTCTTTGAATCTTTATGAACTTATAAACATACTTGTACATTTTTCGATCCATTTCTCATGCACTTAGATTTGTATGGGCTCATCTTGTTAAGTTTGTTGATTAGTACAATTAGGGTTTCTCTATTTTCTTTGAAGTTTTAAATATTTATTGAGATGTTTACCATTACATGAATATAGGAACCTTATTCTCATGGAATTATTAGGTAATGATATGTACAAATACACCCTAACCATAGATTGATTGGAAGTTTTAAGGATTTGTGATCATAAATGAAACTTGTGAGTGTGAAGGACACTAAAAGTATGGCTATCAAGAAATAATAAGAGTTCTAGCCGCTAGAGGTTTGTTTTTTATGATTGGAAATGTCTTCTTATGAAATGGATAAGATGTATCAACTCTTATATAATTTATATTTGATTGTGAAGGCATATATTAGTTAAACCCCACCTTTAAAGGTTTTTATGAGATTAATTCGAGGGTTTCACTTGTAGGGAACTGAGGAACAAACTGACTTAATTTTTCTTTTATTGGGATCATTTCAAGAGACTATTGAGAATCTTGGAGTTTGGAAGTAAATAGGGCTTGTACTTGCTTTGTAAAATGACTATATGTTTTCCTTAAAATGAGTGCATAGTCTAAAGATCTATATATCGTGCCCAAACAACCCATGTTGGGGTTGGGATATGTTAAAGTAGGATGAAATGTGTATTTTAATATTTTATTTTTGGGGGAGAATTTTGAAAATTTTAGGAGTAAACTTCAATTTTGTCTCACTGGAGACCTATTAGGAAATTATTAGGCCTACTAGGCAATCCGAGGGTTTTGGGTGTTGGTTTTTTATTGGAAAACCAAATTTGGTTTAAATATTTTAAATCCATCTTGTCTTGGTCTATGACATCTACCTTTGTCATTAGAAAGGTGTAGGAGTTGTGTAAGTATTATTTGTTGTTTGGACAGTTTGGGGAACCTTGTATTTCTCTTATAAGTTTGAATGGAAATATCTTGATTTGACCCCACCACACTTATCCTCTACATCAAGTCATATTAGAGCCTAGGAGCATCCTAGGTTGAGAGAAAGAAGAGAAATTTTGGGGTCTTTTGGTTATTTGATCCCTTGTTGAGGCCTTGGAGTGTCCCTATCCTTTTGAAAGTTCCATAGTTGGTCTTGGTACATTTATAAATGTTAAAAGGAGAAGAGGACAAGATCCTTTAGAAGGTCACTAATGCTAAACTTACCAAGATTGTAAAGGAGAAAGTGGAAAAGAATAAAAGAAATATAATAGCCCTTGAACAAGAGAGAAGGGAGAAGATTGAGAAGGACAAGGAGATGAGATCCTTGGTTGGTAGATTGACTATACTTGAGAAAAGAGGACAGAGAAAGTTAGAAGATGATGATAATCTTGACGATTAGGGAGAAGAAGAAATTCCTTTGAGAAAAGAAGCACAATTAGATCTTGAAGATGTGAGGATGACAAAGTTTACTAAAGCCATAAGAAGTGGAGATGCAAAAGGAAGATCAGAATTACCCTTATATGTACGTGAGATAGATGATGACGAACTTATCGATTAGTTCAGCATAATGGAGAACTACTTTGAGTGCAAAGACATTAAGGTTGGGAAAAAGGTAAATATTGCAAAGCAAAGGATAAGAGGACATGATTTTTTATGGTGGAATTGTTTTCAAATAGAAGAATTTGTTCTTTGTGTATTGTGATGGGAAAAATGAAGGGAAAATTTTTACCTAGGGACTACAAGGTGCAAATGTAAAAGAAAATGCAAGTTCTTAGACAAAGAGACTTGGATGTACAAGGGTACACTGAGTGTTGGAATTATTTAGAATAGCTAAGAATTTTCACAGCTTAGTCAACCCATATCCATAAAACATTTTCATCATACATGCATCCATTATATTATGCAATCACTTAAACTTGTAGGTTAATTTCAAATCAACTTGGTAGAAATGTAAACATCAAACATAACAGATTCAATAACACATTTGACACAATGTTTTAATATGAAAACCCAATTTGGGAAAAACCACTAGTAACATGCTACTTGTTCCCACTCTTCTGAATTGATGCCTTTTGAAAGACCAACCCTCTTAAAGGTTATTGTTTTCACTAATTTTTTCACCCTTGTCCAAAGTTTTAACCTAAGGACAACCTTGTGAAACATGGACATAACCTCCAAGCTATGGGACTTGAACTATGAGGTTGAGTCTCCAGAGAAGGTTGGCTTCATTTTCTATCAGGATGCACCTAACTACTCTTAGAGAGGAAAAGGGAGGATGAATGGATAGAAGAAAACTATCTAATCTATTCTGGAGGTGATGCACCAAAATAGAGTATTTGATCTTATCTTTACCCATATATTCATAATTAACTAGTTATAACTTCAAGGAATATAGATTTAGACTTTTCTTAATCCAACAACCACATGCAGAAGAATTCTATAGGAAGAAACTTCACTTAATATCACTCAAATTCCAAAATAGATAAAATCATGCAAATTTCATAAAATGAACAAGAACAATAACTAGAGGAAAATGAGTCTTGCACTGTGTGTTAATGGCTCGAAGGCATGAGAAAATTATATTAGTATGCATGGGAAGCAATACTAATCAAAGAAAGATCAACCCTTCAAAAGGGTACACAACTTTCTTTTATAGTTCAAGCACAACTAAGAAACTTGTACTAGAAGCCAAGGCACAACTACCATCATTAAGATAACCATAAAGATTGAGAAAATCTAATTTTGGAGAAGACCTAGATGCAAGAAAATCCAATATTTTGCCAAAAGAATAACCCTGAGAAGAAAAAAGTGGTGGTCATTAATGCATAACTAGGTAGATGGATAGCCAAGTGATGAGTGTGTGCTTCTTTTGCATTTCCTAGGCATGGGAAATGTTGAAAGTAATCTGTAAATGATCAAAAGTATGATCCATCATTAAACAATTATTTTTCTCTCACTAACCACATGCCAAGTCAGATGTATTAGTAGGTCAATCATATTCAACATTCATTCTATACTTTTCTTGCAATTCCATTTAATGAAGACCCTTCCCTTTTCTAGCTCAGACAAGTGAAATACCTTAATCATGGTCAACTCAAGGTTCTACAATCTTATGATTGTCAACCTATCTTAACATCAGACCCCCGTTGAAGTCTCTTTATGATCTTATGATCACCATGATGCTATAACAAACCCTTTGTCTTTGTGTCCATTTGGAAGACCTCTTTAGCTACACCTACGATCTTATGACAACCACATATCATAAGAGTGTAACCCTTCTTACCATCTCCTGTAACAATACGCTTCAACAATGTTATGATAATTGAATATCATAACATTGGGGGCTTTCATAATTAACTTTATGATCTTATGCTAAATCATAAGATCATAGTATGGAAATATGGTTGTATCATTGTAGCTTTGACTTTTCACACTTATGATAGGGATTGAAGTAATGGGACACACTAGGGACATGTGTCGGGACCTTGATATGTCACTATAACTAAAGGTTGATCATTTTCTCATAGCGACATTATGAGGGACATTGATCTTCTTCCATCTAATGGCTTAAAAACATGCAACCAACCTACTAACCATACTAGAATCCAAACCAACTAGAACTTTTCTATGTACCAACCTATCTGGCATTACTCCATCCCACCTATAAAGTCTTTACATTTTCAACCCGCAAAAGGAATAATGTCACCTAGTCCACATGTGACAATATCACTTTGTTGCCTTCCATAAAACCCTTGTAACTTCCTAAGGTGACAAGGCGACAGTCATAGATCTAGAAAGATCTGATGGTAGATGAAAACTTGCTAGTGGTTCGTGCTAACCAAAGAAGAGCAAAGGCCCCACCAAGACACGTGTTATACTATTACTTTGTTGCATGGAATGAAGTCCATGTTTCTTTGGAAGGTGAAAAAGTGAGGCTTGTTGATCTAGACAGATCTTATGGTAGAAAAAATGTGAGCTTGTAGGGATATTAAAATATGAAGTTGACCTTGGGTCTTAACATATAACGTACATAACCAAGGTATTCTTCCATGCCCTAATATTTGAAATTTCAAATATATGAATGTTAGGGTATGCTTAGGCCTTAAATTCAATTTTTTGGTGGGAAGGCATTTTTGGTCAACAATTTAGGTGACTCAAAGGGAATGCAAGCCTGCCATGCATAAGACCAATGACCTAAAGCATCCATTGGGCTATAGAGTCAAAACATGAAAATCTACCCTACCATAAACTATAGTACTAAAATCTATGACCCTTTTGATCTCAAAACTTGGGAAAACTACCTCTGTAAAAAAAAATGTGCTTAGCACTTCTTGGAAAATAGGAACAAATGGGAAGCAAACTATTCTAACCATGTACAAGAAACATCACTTTTTCCTCAGAAATAGACTTTGAGATATACTCCATTAACTAGAATAGGCAAATTTTCACCATCAAGCCTACTTAACTGGAAAGCATTGGCCTACTTACAACTGATAACCACATAAGGACCACTCCATAATGTATCAAATTTTGAGTGCCTCCCTAGTTTTTCCCTATCTGCATCCCATTTTAATACAAGATCACCCTCTCTAAAGATTCTAACCTAGTCCTTCCTATCAAAGGACTTCTTGACTTGTTGTTGACTTGCTTCTAGGGTTGGTATGGGCTAATTTCTTTTCTCTTCCAATTCCATTAGTTCAACCATTCTTATGTACAAAACATCATTTCCAATTAGCTCCAATTGATGAGCTAATTGAAGAGTAGAAAATTCTAGTAAAATAGGAAGTCTGGCTGCCCTGCAATATACGAACATGAAAGGAGAATTTCCTATAGCTCTCTTAGGTGTTATTCTGTTAGACCACAGTGTTGTTTTCAACTTTTGATGCCAACACCTCTAGTTATTCTTAATAGTCCTTTTCATAATCCTTATTAGTTTCTTTTTAGATTAATCAAGATATTCATTTCCCTAAGGATAGTAGTTTGAGAATGTGCTCAAGTAGATATTATGATCAACTACCCTTGCACAAATCTAATCAACTCCTAGAAAAGATTTTGCATTATCTAAAATAATGGTTGAATAGGCACCAAACATGGTTATAATTCCATCAAGGAATTCAACAACTAAAGATTCAATGTTATTTCCTTTGTCCATCTGGTAAAGTAATTTGTACTAGCTAGAATCCTTTTATGACCAGAGTTGAAAGGTAGATTGATAAAGCCTATGAAATACAATCCCCATTGAGAAAAAGGTTGATCCACTTGAATGGGATGAAGAGGAAGAGCTGCAAGTCTTTACTTACCAAAAAAGAAAGCACATTTTTCACATTTCCTCCCATGTCTATGACAATCATGGAATAGGGATGGCTAGTCATAATCAGCTCTCATAATCTTCATTGCAGTTGTCCTTTCCAAAAGTGGCCACTATCTGGACCATCATGAAGCTCCTTGATCACCCTATCAACTTGATCTATATCAGTACATCTTTACAAAGCTCCATTAAAGTCTCTCCTAAATAGGGTACCATCAGTTATAGCATAGGGGATTGAATGCAATCTAAACTATCTCCTTTTAACCTTATCCAACCCTTGAGGATATCCATGTCCTACTGAGAAGGCCTTCATGTCATCTATCCAACTCCTTGGGTTATTGTTTCTTACCTCTTGTTGTTCTGTTAATAACATAGCAACTTCCACATCTAATTCCTAAGATGAGATCATCTATTTGTACTATTGGCAAAATGTCGAATCAATCAAATAAGGTAAGTTATGGTTATCATTTATGGCAACATATTTGTTTTGCTGATTAATCATGTTCACTTGTGAAGGAAAATTATCAGATAGTGTTACAACAGTATGACATATTTGATGATAACCAAATATTCTCTTGCATGGTTGTCCAAAGATTCATGATTTCATATACCAATGTGCATGTCTATATAGTCAATGAAGTTCAATTTATGAAGGAATTAGTGATCTAGTATTGATACAATACACAATAGAGCATATCAGCAAAATGTGTTAAACAACTTGGTTTATTGTTTCAAGTTATAATTTTTTGTTGAGCCAACTCTAATGATGTTATGTGAGCTAACTAAGGAGGAATTTACTAATATGTTTTGTATAAGTAAAGAACTTCATTTGCAAAGTCAAATAAGATGAAAAGATATGATGATAACAATATGTGATCAGTGATTGTGAATTTGATATGATCTTGTGAAATGAGAGTAACAAGTGAATGCGACTTTGTGATATATGATGCAAAGAATTCTTATGCTTGATGTGATGAAATTAAGTTGTGCACAGTCGCTCTTCTATGAAGAATTGTCAATCAGAAGATTTGTGAAGTACAAAAAGTATCTTAGAATTGTATGTATAGTTATTTCCTAAAGATCTCATTGTATAGTTGCATGTTAGGGTAGCGGGCTCTTCTTGCACACATTTTTATATGATCCACCAAATCCTAAAAGGGTTGAAGAAATTTCTAATAGGATTGAGGCTTCTAACAAGGCCTAGTATCTTAACAGGGACTCGAGACACTATACATTCTTCATAGACTCCTAATAGGGTCAATATCCTTAACTAGATTCTTTATATAGTGAATCATCTTGTGGGTTTCACCCCCACTATGGTTTTCCCTTGGCAAAGGTTTCCCTAGTTAACAAAATATAGGATTATGATCTCTCTTTGTATATGGTTGTTTATACTATTTAGAATTATTGGTTTACTTTTTTATGCATGTGGTAAAGTAATTAATAATATTTAGTTGTGGGCAAAAAGATTGAAAATACTAATTCACCTCCCCCACACCCCCCCTAGTATTATTTATTTCTAACAATTGGCATCAAAGCTTAGTTATTTAGAAAAGGCTTAATAGCTTGAATAAGATCCCTATAGATATGGAACAATTGAAGAAGAATCTTGAAGAAGCCCTTGAATAGATTGATCTTCTTACTGATGAAAGAGATGGCTTGAAAGATAGATACAAGGATGCAAAAGCCTACATTGGTGAATTAAAGGACAAAATAGATGACTTGAAATATAAAAGACCTAATAATTAGACCAATGATGATGACATTGAAGATTTGAAGAAAGAAAATGAGATCCTAAACATGAGTTAAAAATAGTTGAACTTAAGCTTAGTGTTAAGAAAAATGGAGGAAAGAATGACTTTGAAGTGAAAGCTAAAAATGTAGATCTGAGATCCTAGTTAAGCAAGGTAAGATCTAAGTTGGAATCTATTAAGTCAAAGTATGCAGAATTAGAAAAATACAACACCATTGTGAAAAGTTAGTTGGTACAAACCAAGCAACAAATTGAAAAACTATATACCAACAGTGATAAGATTGATGAAAAAATATGTGCACAAAGACCTAGTTATGATAATACTAGACTTGGAGTCTTTCTTGGTCAATCCACCAAGAAATATATTGAGAGAAAAGAACCTATTAGTCCTGAAGTCAATAAGGGTCTAAGCAAGATAAATGATACATCTAAGACGAAAAGAATATCACCAATTCTAAGAAATATAAAGAATCTAATCAAGATATGGACAAGAAAAGAAAGGAATCTTTTCTTGGTGTGATGAACTTGAAGAAAGTGAAGATGATTACAAAGGTAATTCATTCAAACCTATTTCAAAATTTTATTGTCATAATTGTCATGGATATGGTCATTATGCAATAGATTGTAAGAAACCTAAATTTGATAGTGATAATGCAAATAGTAGGATGCATAGGAACACTAACCATGCAAGAAACAAAAGAAGATCTCACAGCAATGAAAGTGGAGAAAGAAGACAAATTGTTTGCTATAGATGCAACAATCTTGAACACATTGCAAGGAATTGCAAAACACCTAATGACAAGCTGAATGAAAAGAAAAGAGACATACCTATATGTTAGTTATGTAATAACTTTGGACATACAAAGAGATTTTGCAGAATGGACAGAAGAGACCTAAATAGGAATTAGAATTACAGAAGGAATAATAGAAGAAATGATGATAGTTTGATGAAAGAAATGAAGGAGTAGGCAAATGAATTAAAGAAGTCATTTGTAAAGGCAAAGGAACCAAAAAGCTCTCATATAGTTCCAGAAGATGTACTTGACAAGATAATGAAGTCACTTATTGTTTGTGACTCTTCTTACTGGAATTAAACTTTCTTAGTGAAACAGAGTATAAGTTGTTGATAATGGATGCTAGAGGAAGTATCAAAGGTTGTGTAGTTGATAGTATGTAGTAGAAATTGAAAGAAGTCTACAGTGAAGTGTACATTTCTTGATAAGGTCAAGACAAGGATATATATGAAGATTAAACTCTCTATTGCACAGAGACAATATACTGAACTAGTGTTAGTCATGCATTTAATGCAAAGTACAGATTGCTAAAGATTTAAAGGATGCAAATTGACATGCATAGATCATTTTCTTGTGCAAATTTTGTGTACGAGATTAAGAAAGATATGGAGAATTTAAGAGGCCTACAATCATGTGAAGTCGCTAGAAATCCTAGTACACAAAATTGAGGTATTTTATGAATTATTGGGCCAAATCTTTCAAGAATGGCAAGACAAAAAGTTTATAATGTGAGAAATAGGCCTAGGTAGAATTTCAAGAAAGACCCATTTGTTTCTTTACTTGATGACCCTGATGGAGCATTTTCACAAGTTCCAAAAAATGTTCTTCACATTGAGGATATTAGAGGATATATCCACTATAAAATTGAAAGCATAGGTGACTCAAAGATTCATAAGGAATTGGAAAAGATGTGTAATAATGACTTTCATTGAACCCTGAACATAGATACCTAGAATGACTTAACCTAGTTAAGTATATGTTCTACACAGATTTTGATAACAATGAATGGACAAGGATAATCCTAAGAAGAGTACATGATTATTTTCTATGGTTGGGAGATTCTATTGTCTGAATTGACAATGACCTAATTCACAATGTCACGGGTTTGAGCAATGAGGCAAGTAGTCCAATAAACATTAAGAATGTGTGCAAACTAGTTGAGGCTAATGGGAGAAACATGAAAGTCAACTCAATGCAAGATGATGGAGTAAGACTCATCTACAAGATTTTGGGATGCAAGTACAATCATGGATCTAGGATAGATTCAATCCCATAGAATTTCTTCATGCAACTTACTTGGCAGTAAGAGGTAAAGAGGTCAATATGTGTGACATTATTAGAACAAAATTGTTGGACAACATATCCATAATCAAGAAATCAAGGAGTTCAATTTTCAAATTTAAATCCTTATTAACACATATATTTTCCTATGATACTAAGAAGTTCCTTAGAATCTCAATTTGGAATGAAAATGAGTGCGCAATGCAGTTAATCACTCAAGCATATAGGTCAAGACCTAAAGCAGTCAGGGATAGTGATATTGATAGAGTAATGAAATCCTTCCAAGCTAAAATGAAGCAAAGGTATAGGATACCACCTATACTAGTAGAAAAGTATGAGTATGAATTGTGTTTTATGGTTGAGATAGATTTTACATGTATGGAGGTAGTAGTTCCTTGGGTAAAATTTGTGGAACCGATGGGATATGAGATGAGTGAGGAACTGATTGAAGGATAT
Organism: Cupressus sempervirens; assembly: GCA_028749045.1. NCBI lineage: Eukaryota > Viridiplantae > Streptophyta > Pinopsida > Cupressales > Cupressaceae > Cupressus > Cupressus sempervirens. Next base: position 876,969,930 of record CM053785.1, on the reverse strand, counting down.
GCGTAGATAATCCTTCATTCTAAAGTTGACTCTAATTGTCCTAGATGGGGCACTTACATTGAGAATATCAGAGAAGTTAAGACTAGTCAAGTAATAAAGGATTCCAAGAAAAAGGTTGATAAGGTGATTGATTCCATTTTGAAGGAATCAAGAATGTCCAAAAAGGAATTTGATGAGGCAAAGGGAATAAATATGGAAATGAAGGCTAGTGGCCAATTTGAGCTTCTGACCCCTACACCCACTGCAATGCAGGACTACTGAAGAGGTCACAATTGCCTAAACAAGTGTGTAGACTCCTAGTGTGCCTTATGTAGCAACAACCTCTTGGGAAACCAATAAAGATAGAAGAAGCACTTGCTACAAGAAAGTCTACAAGGACCATAACCCTTCTAAAAGGATAGTGAAGTATACTACATGTGGCACAAGAAAAAAGAGAAGAACATTGTAGATTAGCTAATTTGAATCTGAGGAAGAAACTGGTGATAGACTAGTTGAAGTGCCTGATGAAGAATCTAAGACATTAGTAGGATGAAAAGCATGAAAGCCTAAGGTAGAGAATCTTAAAATAAAAATCATTAATGAGATTAATTTTGTACAATTGAATAATTATTATGATTTTTATAATAATATGAATAGGAGACAACTAGAAAATGTTGTGGTTAGGAATATGATCCTAAAAGATAAGAGATTTGATAGTATAAAAGGCTAGATGCCTAAAGATTTATATAATAGATTCAGAAATAGAAAGAGCAAAGTTATAGAAGAAGACAAAAAAAAAAGAATGAATATGGTGAGACAGTTATGTCCTATAAAGAATTAGGAAGAAGCAACATAAATTTTGAAATCTATAGCACCATTGTTAAGACATAAAAGGAAATCCATCCTTCTCATGGGAGGAAATTATGAAGAAGTTAATAAGGAAACTCAAGAGGATATAGTTTCATACATGTCTACTATACCTAAGATAAGTGTGTAGGAAAAGCGGGAAAGCCTGATGCCAAAAGATAGTGCACAACTAGAGGAAGCAAGCAAGACACCTGAGGAGTGTGTGCAGACAAAGGAAGCTAGTCCGATAGCATGTAGTCCTCCTCACAGTTTTGAACTAGTAGCTACACCAACTTCTTCACCACATATTTCTATGGGTAGTGAATCTATGAAAATAGATAACACCAAGGTGATAGTTGACAAAATAGAGGATCCTTTCAAGGATCTGTTGGTTTGATTTTTCACAGTATAGCAAAACTTATTATAATTGTGTAAAAAATAAGTTAAATCTTTGATTCTTGCATATTAGTAATTTATCTTGTGAAATCTTGAAAATTGTTAGATTACCCTGGTTGTGCCTTGTTCTGTGGTTTGTGTTTTCCTTTTAAATTCTTAGGGTTGTCTCTAAAATTGTCCTTGAAAAGGCCCTAAGTATGTAAAAACCCTTATACCTTTGTTTTGTGTTGCCCTAGTTTTCAAAAATTTCAAAAGGTATTGTTTCAAATATTTTGGCGTGACATTTTATCTTAAAGATTTGTTTGCATCAGAATACCTTTTTATCCTTATGATAAACCTTTTATGTGCTTTAATTGGATATTTTATTTCAAAAAGGATGCCAATTTGAAATGTTTTTCATCACTGTTAATTTTCTCAAGATCAAGGGTCCCCGCATTCTTGCATTATCAAGCTGCTCAATCTTTAAATAATGCAGGGAAATGGATTTGTGACACGTAGCCCTTGATGGTTTTTGAGATTCAATGCACCACAAAAGGTCTGGTATGTCAGCATGGGTCAGGACACCTTTTGTAGATTTGTCAGATTTGTCAGATTTGTCAGGACACATTTTATTTTCCTATGCTCTCATTGGTTGTTCAAATCAATGAAAACTTCACCTTATGATTAATATTCATCAACGATGGATCTTGTTTAGATCTACAGTTCCCGCATTCTCGCATTTTCAAAATGCATGGTCTTTAAATAATGCAAGGAAGCAGGCTCATGACGCATGGCAATGATGACATCATGGGCCCACCTTTTGTCGAAAGGTAATAACGGTATGTCCCCAGTGGCAATTGTCAAATGACATGGAATGAAGAGAAATCATTTCATTGGTCCGTTCAAATTGAATGAGTGCACAATCATCACAAGTTTCTGATCACCATTGATTAAAGCAAGATCAACGAATTTCGCATTCCCACATTTTCAAGCTACTCAGTTTTTAAATAATGCAGGCAAGCAGGCATGGTGGGACCTAGACAAAGCTTTAAGAAATACGCTAAGTCATGGCATGCTGGAAGAGATTAAAAGTAACGAAGTACGCCCATGGGTGGAAAGTGATAGGTTTTCCAAGTTGGAAGCAGCAATGTCATGGGCACAGAAACTTCAATTAATACAATTAAAATTGTCAGAGCACATGGATTAAAGGGTAACATTTTCATTGGTCAAGTTGGTTTGGTTGGCCACCAAATAAAGAGATCTTGATTCACCATTGATCAGGGTAAGATCGACAGTGCCCACATTTCCACATTTTAAAAATGTGAGGTCTTTAAATAATGTGGGCAAGCAGGCTTCTAACGCATGGCCGGAGATCCCAGAGTTTTAAGAAACTTTCTATTTTTGAAACGAAATCTTTCGATCAAATGGAGATCAATGGGTACAATTCAAATTCAAGATACAACATGAAAGTAGCGGTTGCAGAAATAAATATGATACAGAGTTTCCTTTGTGTGACCTAAATACTCTGATGTAGCATGTGAATTTGCCATTATTGAAGCATAGTTATAGATTTTCTCAGTGCAAAAGAATTTCCAAAGCTAGGGCATAGAATTTTTCAAGGGTTTCAAAAAAATTCACAGAGAAAAATGTAAAGAAAGGAGGGAAAAATTGGTGGATAAGTGATCTATATCTAGTAGAAATAAAACTTTGATGTTATAAAGGTTCTAAACTCTTAAAGATGCCTCCATAAAAGGATTTTTCTGGGCAAACTGAATATTCAAAAAGGGGTGTGCATGATGATTTTCTGGAACAATTGCCTTTGTCAGTTCATGACATAACTAAGGGGAGGGAGTCAATTCCTAAAAACCCTAGAGTAGTTGTAGCAGAAGGTTTCTATGACAAGGCCAATTGGGTATGAGATGCTCAAGTATGGATGGGAGGTTTGGAATTATTCAGAAAGTGGTTTTCAAAGTGAAAACTGGATACTCCTTTGAGTAATGTTAGGGAGTTTGATATTGGAAAGCTAAAAATCCCTACAATTTTCTTTGACAATGATTTATTAATGGATTTGGCTAAGAAGTACGACCCAATTACAGGATGGATAAAGAATCATGCTGGAGTAAACCTCTTTAGGGTCTGTCCTGAACTGATTAGAGAAGTTTTCAATCTTAACCCTAACCATGATATGTATGAAACTATTGACATGGGTAACCTACAAGCAAGGTATGATGCACAAAGAACCTACTTGAAAAGAGGGCCACTACAAAAGCATGCTGGCAATGTTGGTAATTTGTCTGTGATTACTATCAGCACCCTAGAGCCACTATTGAAAAGACATTTTAACATTAGGGCTAAGGCATTATATGTTTCTCTTTGTAATATTTTTGGAATAGATGAGGTAGAACAAATTCAAGGCTCAATTGTCCTCATCATGGCAAAAAACTCTTCAATTTGGAATGAGCTCTGTTCTGGATTTTGCAACATTTCTCACAAGAGAAATTCATAATGGTTTGGTTGGGATAGCAAAGGGAAAAGTAGATAAACCATTCTATTCGTATTCATTGCTTATTCATGTGTGCTTGTACAAGGGATTTACATTTTTTTCCATAGGTATGGAATTAGAAATAACCAGGAGGGGGAGAAGAATCCAGTATAGTTGTGGAGTGTAGATATGACCTCTGAAGCCATAGGTGCCAGTTATGTGAGGTTTGATAGGTATTTTGCATCAAAGCTTAGATTGCTTATAAGAGGAGATAGCCCTAGAATCCCACAAGCATTGTTAGAATTGGTCAGACCCAAGGACCACACTAAAGGGCTACTTGTTAGTCATAACTGGGGGGATATAATTTCCTATAATGTTTCAACAGTGATAAGAGTGTATGGTTTCTTGGGAAAACCTCATGTGCTACCATTTCATGTGCCTTTGAAGATAGGAATAGCTGAGCTGTTATGGCAGATAGGTACCATAGATGAGAGGGAGTTGACTAGGAAGGGCACATTTTTTCCAATTGTCACTATGGCCCATGATTTTGCTATGGTTTTTGATTCAATAAGAAAACAAAAGGATGTCCAATTAGAAACTGAAGAAGAGATATTACAGGCTCATAGAGGAATCAAATTTAGTGAAGATCACCAAGCCCTTGTAATTTGGTCAATTGAGAAAAGGGATAAAACTAGGATGTAGGAAATCTCTACTATAGAACATACTGGTACATTAATAGTATACAGGGCTGGTGAGGTTGGTAGTAAACAAATAATGGGAATGGCTTGAGAAATGATAAAATTTGGTGGTGTGGTATCTAGACAAGAAGAAGATAAATTTGCTCAGCTAAATGCTAGATTTGAAGAAGTGTTGAAGGCATATAAAGAGAGGGGCACACCCATACAAAATTTGGAGAATCAAGTGTCTCAAATGGAGAAGATACTTGGGAAGAGAAAGGTGGGATAATCTAGTGCACATAGAATTGCATACCCTCCACAGCCATTTGTTAAAGCAACCCCTATTGTTGAAATACAAGATACCCTTGAAAGGCCTCAATTCTATACTGCAGAGGACTTTGAAGAAGCAAAAACCAAACCACATGAGTTGCAGGTAGAATTAAAGAATCAATATGATGGAAAATTAAAGCAGGGTGTGATGTATTTAAGGGATAAAATACAATGGTTGACCCTCTTTGATCAGTTGACAAGAACTAAAACCCTCATGGATGAGTTGAACAGAGATGAGGTTAAATTGACTCCTCTGGCACAGAAGTGGAGGGAGAGAAATAATGATATCACATTCATGTGTATATCTGCCATCCAAATGCCTTGTCATCAAGTAGAGAAAATTTTTGATTTATTAAATAAGCTAGAAGATTTTGATAATAAAAGGGATTCTTTGCAAAAAATATTAACACATTGTTTTTCCAAGTATATTGCTGAAAAATTCATTTTATTTCCTTGTGCTTTAGAATCCGTTGACACAATAAAGGAAAGGGAAAAGTAGAAAAAAGAATTGGATGAAATATTTTATGAAAGGATCAAGAACATCATGAGTGAAACTAGTCACTGGTTTTGGGCAAGGAAAAATGAAGAGTTGGTAAAGATACAGTTATTTTATAATGCCATCAGAAAAGAGGTTGATGATTTAGAGGAATTGGAAAATTCTTTAGTGATTATACAAAGAGAGGCTCTGAATTTTGATTGGCTAGGTGATGCTGCTTACAATGAATAAAAAAGAGTTCTTAGTACAAATGTCAAAAGATGATGAGGAGGAAGATACAAAAGTAAAAGTTACCCTCATAGTTAATAATGAAGACATGGAAAATCCCCAGACTAAAGTAAGTTTGTAAGTAATTGAAGATGATACATCACTTTCAAACATCATGGCTATTTACTCCAAGGATGAAGAATAAATGAAGAATCAGATCATATTTTCTTGTCTCAACAATTGAGAAGCATAACAGAAAGGGACCCACCAAGGAATGTTCGATGTAATAGCCTTTCTATTATTTGCTTTTGTCTTTTATGATAGATGTATGTCAGTATCTGTTAGAAGACACCTTTCACTTTCTTTTAGCTTGAAGCTTGTTGCATCTCACACTATTTAATTGAGATTCCAAGGCTAAAGAATGGTTTGATTTCTATTGTTTCTAAGTGATATGCTTAGTCTATCTTTGGTCCAAATTTTTGAAAGCAAATTTATGATGTATTTTTTGTGTCAATTCTCTGAGAATACATGAATATAGAATGAGTTGTGTTTCTTGTTGAAGGTCATTCTAAGTCTATTGTAAATGATATACAATTTTCAAAGAAAATGAATACAAATTGTGAATTGTCCCCATATCAATTCTTTATGAATCTTGTCTCCTTCTAATTACTTAGTTATCTTGATATTGTATAAGTAAAGGCTTGTGCAATTGAATGCAATCTAGTCAGGTTGTATATCTATTTATCACTACTGTTAATTCAATGGATTAAATGAAAACTTTGGTGAATGTGATAAGTTTGCTTTAGTAGTGGAAAGGGTTTTGAATGATAAATTCTGATAAGAATTGCTGATAGAATTTTGTGTAAGGCTACAAGTTAGATCTAAGAATTTGCTATAGACTCTGAACCCCAATGGATTAGGCACTGATCAAATTGATTTAGCTGAAGGAGAAGTATGTCACAAATGGTTGTCAAAAATGCAGAAATAAAATCAATTTTACTTTTGTTTCCTGTAGATCTTCAAAGCTGGCCAATACTTGTCTGCATGGAATGTTTTAGGTTCAAATAGCCACTATTGTTAAGAACATCTGCAGATATATAGAAGAAATTTTTACCATATCTGTTATATGGGATGTGTTTATCAAGTCATCAAGGAATTATGTATGTGTTTGAGGATTTGAGATGAGAATCAGAATGAAACTAAAAATAGTCCTCATACAGTTTTCCCAATCTTGAATCATCCTGGGTATACCCACCCTAGTTTTGCACAGCCAAAAGAGTAGAAAACCACCTTTTCTTTTGTGGAAGTTGGGTCCAAATGCTTTGCACATATAATTGTTAACAAGAATTTGCTGACCTTTAGATTGTATGAGTATTATCATTTTGGTATTAAGAATTTTTTTGCTTAGTAGTTTTAAGTTCATTTTTAGAACACCAACATAATGGTGACTCTTCTGGGGAGTTGTCCAACACATCTGTGAAGAGTACTGCAGTTGATTTGGTCTTGTTGTATATGTGTGTGTCATGTTACCCAAGTTTTTCCCAAGGTTATAAGGGAATATTTTAGTGACAAACCTTAAGATTTTAAAGAAGATAAAGCCCAAGTACCATAGCTACACACTGATGTATCCAGCCTATCAAAGTGTCTTATCTAACAAGCAAGAGTTGTAGTCTTTCAGCATCAGTGATTGATGTATCTATGCCAAATATTTTTTGATTTTACTGGCATGTTGTTTTTTCTTTGAGTTTCCATTAAGTGTCATTGTATATTTTCCCTAGAATAGGGATGCAACTCAGTCAAGGTTTTGAAGCTAGTGCTTATTTTAGCAAAAGGTGAATATGGCTAACAAGAGAAAGAACACAAGAGCTTACATGAGAGCTAATCCTGATGTACCAATGTATACTGATATACCCCAAGGTGGTAGGAAGAACCAAAATAAGAAAAAGAAAAATCCAAATCCCACCTAGAAACCTAGAGGCAATGCATCCGTCAATTCTCAGTATCAACTAGTATTAGGAAGAGACTCTTCTTCACTTAGTTCTGAATCTGAAACTACAAGACTCTTAGGAGGCATTTTCAGTACCCCATTACCAGATGAGAGAGTATTTTAGGACAAAGATGTGTCCATGGTAGGAATTGCTTCATCAAGGCTAGATCCTATAGTAGATATGAACTATAGGCTAGGATTTAGGAGTTCATTTGACAATCCTTTTAATCCCTGAGCAGCCCCATATGTGGAACCAAACCTTATAGATCTGGATGATCCTGTTGATTCAAAAGCTACTTTTGCTGATCCTAAAGAAGTGCACTCTGAGATAGGATTTTTGAAGAAATGGATTGCTCAGGAAGAAGCTAAACACATTCGTCTTGAAAAGGAGAAGGAGTAAGCCACCTTGGATGCCATAATAGAAAGGGATGCTTTGCTAAGAAGGATGGCTTCTTTGAAGGAGCAGAATAAAAAGTTAGAAGAAAATACCACAACTCTCCATACTGATGTATTCAGAGATGTAGACAATCTGAGAGCTAAAGTTTAGGAACAAGAAAAATGCCTTAATCAAAGGCAAGAACCAGTCATTTCTCAAGTCCAAGCCTATAAGCCTATACAAGTGGACCTTGTAGAGCCCACTACAAAAGCCCCAGATAAAGGGAAGGGCAAAGCTATAGGAATCCAAATAAATGAACCTCAAGCTCTACCAAGAAAACCCATACAACCCTCCATGTCAAAACTAGATTTAGATCTGGAGAAAGCTAGAAAAGAGAAGGAAGATCTTGCAAAAGAGCTTGAGAAGGTTGAGAATGAAGCTCAAGCTACAGAAACTAGGAGAAAAATCCAATTCATAAAATCTAATTTTGAATTGGCTTCATGGTCCAATTTGTCTATCCCACCTGCAATTCCTGCACTAGCTAGTGGTCCAATAATCTCAACTCAGGGAGTACCCCAATCTACTCCTACCTCATCTTCCACTATTTGCACCCAAGTCCCATTTGTCCCACCTCAACAATCCCAAGCTGCTCCTCTGAGTCAAGCTAATATAGCTAGTACCTCAAATGTTCCTAGTTTCCAGAAGAAACCTATATACCTAGAAAAGTATAGACAAATATCGTTTGCTGGTATTCCTGGTGCCCCACATCCCATATCATTTGATTTAAGAGATAAAGTGGTTAAGTTCTTTGGGAATAATGCTATTACTAGTGAAGAAAATTTGAGAATTTTCATTAATATGTTGAATGATTATGAAGTTGAACATGAAGATATGGTAATGAAATTGTTTGTGCATTCACTAACTAAGGATGCAAGAGATTGGTTTAGGAGGTTGCCTGATGATAGTATTACCTCATGGAATGATTTGGAGAAATTGTTCAAAGAGCAATATGGAGACAACACTAATGCAAGATTCATGTTGAATGAATTCAACAACATCAAGAAGAATCCAAATGAGTCCACATTCGATTTCAATGTAAGATTCCAGAAAGGTATGTATAGACTATTTCAAGTTATGAGGTTGAATGAAGATGTCTGTCTCACAACATATTTTAATGCTTTTGATAGAAAAATGGCTTATCAATTAAGGGATAAGGATCTTAAGACTTTAAGGGATGCTTATAAAATTGTAGTAAATATAGAGAATAATAGGAAGGTGTCTGGTAAACTAGGTAGGAGGGATGATCCAAAGCTTTTTAATCCTAAGAACAATAATGGGTGACAAATATCCTATAGGAAAGAAGCCAAGAGAACCCACTATAGGCCAGGTTTTGGAATTGCTCAAAAAGATGAATCCCACAAATTTTAATAAGCCAAATGTTGCTGAGAGAACCCCTATGAATAAAAATAGTTTCAATAGGCAACCTAGAATGCAAAATTACCCTTAAACCACTTAGTGGAAAGATGGTAAGCCAGTTCCCAACCAGACCCACAATGTGAAGGATAAGGGTACTCCATATCCCCTGCAAAGGAACACTATGAATATGAATGATGATGTACCATGGTGCATTATATGTCAATCACCTCATTTTGCTGATTATTGTGATGTTGCTCAGTCATTTGCCCAAGGTCAAGGAGTGCAACCTGAAGAAGAAAGTGAAGAGAAAAGCCATGATGATATAAGTTGCAATATGGTAAGCATGTGTGATGATTTGATAGATTCTGATTGAGAAGAGCCTAAAAATGATATTACCAGTCAGAGAATTGATTATCATTTACATCATCAGCAAGTGCTTTCAGATGATGAAAGGTATGATACAGATAAGGTATGCATTACATCTTCTGATGTAGGTCTCACAAGCTGAAGAATGCCTTCCAAAGAGGAGATTGACAGAATTACAGCAGAAATGATTTCACAAGTCCATAGTAACTACAATTTGAGAAATAGAATGGTAAATAATGATGCAGGAAAGCCATCCAGTGTATTCATCAAAGATATCACTCATAAGATGAATGATCAAAGCAAGAAAGTCAATGTAGATGTGCCTAAGATCAAGGACAATAAGGGTAAGAAATGGGAACCAAAAAAGAAGGTTCAGTTTCAAAAAAATGAAGCAACAAAACTAGTGGTGCAACCAAAGAAATCAGAAAAGGATACTATCGAGCAAATAGTGGTGCCTGCTATTCAAAAGACTCCAATGCCATGTACTCTTATAAAACCCACTATTACTGAACATGTTGATATGATATATATGTTGTCCCAAATAACTTTGAAAGTACCTTTGTCCGAACTTCTTAGAATTGAAGAGCATAAGAGCAAGGCTTTATCATGGTTGGGTGGGATAGGAAACAATAATACTATTGTAGATCAAACTGTTGCCCAAAAAACCCCATTAGTAGTAGAGGATAATGGTATCATATCCCAAATTCCCCAGATGTTTTTAGATGACTCTTCAGTGGCATTTATAGAAGATATTGACCCTTTTTTCCTCAGTCTAATCATAAAAGGGAAGACCCTAAAAAACTGTATGATAGACTCAGGAGCTTCCAACACCATAATGCCTTTCAAAGTAATGGAAGCCTTAGGATTGAAAGTGGATACCAAGTAGGGTAGATGCAGAGGAATGGATGCTATGGAAGTCCCAGTCATAGGTACCATAAATGCTTTACCATTCAAACTAGCTGCATATCCTGATGTAGAGTTAACCACGTCTATCTTGGTGGTGGATATACCTCCACACTATGGAATGTTACTATCCAAAAAATGGAGTGTTGCCATGGGGGGAAGCCTGCAGTGTGACTGAACCTATGCTACTTACCACATTGGGGATAAAGCTATTAGGGTAAATAGAGAACCAAGAGTTAATCACATTTTAGGGGAAGAAATTGACAAAGATGCCACTTGTTTCTTAGATACGGGGGTCAATGCTTTCAGAGCTGAATTGATTATCCAAGAAGTTGAGAATTTACCTGCTATAATTGAACATGAAGTTGAATGTTGTACAAACTCACCAAAATTATGGACAATATTCTTTGATGGGGCTAGTTTTAAAGAGGGTGCAGAGGCAGGTGTAGTTTTTGTCTCCCCTAAGAATAATACCTTCAGATATTCATTCGCATTGAAGTTTTCTTGCACAAATAATATTGCAAAATATGAGGCATTATTGCTAGGATTGAAAGTTGCCACACATCATGGGATTAAGAAGTTACATGTTATAGGGGGTTCTGTGTTAGTCATCTCCCAGATAAAAGAAACTTATGCATCTAAGAACAAGAGGTTGAAACAATATAGAAATGTAGTTTGGGATCAGATAGAATCCTTTGATGCATTTGGTATCTCATGGAGAGATAGGACTCAAAATAAGATGGCTGATTTGTTAGCGAATGTAGCAATTAAGCCTAAGGAAATATCATTTGCAGGAATATCTCAAATTGAGGTACAAAATAGGGATTCCATACTTGATAACATTGAAAACTGGCAAGTCTTTGAAGATGACAAAGACATTACAAATTTTTTGTTAAATGAAGATAGGTACCATGGTCAGGAAATGGATTGCAGTGAACTGATTGAAACCACAGATGGTAAGAAAACCATTTTTGGCCAAGAGATCATGCAATTGAAAACCAATAAAGTGCCTAAAGGACTAGTGGTCTTGGAAAACATTTTTGATAACCAAGGCAGAGTAAAACCAAGAGTTAAGGATCTTAAACCTCAATAATTAGAAGAGATAAACCTAGGTACTGATGAAGCCCCAAAAAAGGTTTATATTGGCCTAAATATGCCTGTTAAAATTAGACAAACATTGATTGACCTTCTTAGAAGGTATAGACATGTTTTTGCATGGTCATATGATGACCTTAAGGCTTATAGGGAAGATTAGTTCCAGCATGTCATACCCTTAAAAGATAATGTAAAACCTTTTAGACAGAAATAGAGACTAGTAAACCCTACCCTAGCTCCCAAAATGCAAGAAGAGTTGATGATACTAAGGGATGGGGGAATAATTAAACCAATTAGGCATTCCGCCTGGGTTTCAAATTTGGTACCTGTTAGAAAGAAGAATGGAGATATAAGATTGTGTGTTGATTTCAGGAACTTAAACATTTCATCTTTAAAAGACAATTATGGATTGCCCAATATGGAAGCCATGTTGCAACAAGTGACTGGTATTGAGTTATTTTCAATGATGGATGGTTTCTCTAGATATAATCAAGTTCTAGTAAAGGAAAGTGAATAGTTCAAGAAAACCTTCACAACCCCATGGGGAACATATGTATATATAAGGATGCCATTTGGCCTGATTAATGTAGGAGCTACTTTCCAAAGAGCCATGGATGTGGCATTTCATGATTATATTGACAAATTTATGGTGGTTTACGAAGATGATCTTATAGCATATTCTAAGAATGCTGAGAATCACTGCAGACACTTGGAGAAAATCTTTATCAAAGCTCTGGAATATGGAGTATCCTTAAACCCAAAGAAATGCAAATTTGGGGTGACAAAAGGAAAATTACTAGGACATATAGTGTCTAAGGATGGGGTGAAAATAGACCCTGAGAGAGTAGCAAATATTGATAAAATCCCCAAGCCAAAAAATGTAAAACGAATTCAGTCTTTCTTTGCCCAAGTCAATTTCCTTAGAAGATTTGTAACCAATTTTGCCGAGATTAGTAGACCTATCTCAAAGATTCTTAAGAAGGGAGCCACTATAGATTGGAATGGTGAGCCTTCACAAGAATTCCAAGATATTAAAATTGCAATAAAAAATGCTCCAGTACTGAGAAATCCAGATTACAAAAAGCCTATGCATATCTTTTCTTTTGCATCTTTTCACACTGTAGCTGTAGTTTTATTGCAGAAAAATCAGGAAGGATATGAGCAGCCCATTGCCTTTTCTAGTAAGTCATTGCAGCCTATTGAATTGAAGTATGAAATAAATGAAAAACAAGAATATGCTTTAGTAAAGGCTGTAAAAGCTTTTAGATGTTACCTAGTAGGTGCTACTATTATTGCTTTTGTACCTAGTGCTGCAGTGAAGGGTAATTTTCTCAATAGGAAGTATTAGGCAGAAGGTGTAGATGGATCAACAGGATCTAAGAATTCAATATTGAAATATAGATAACTAAGTTGGTAAGGGGTCAAGGTTTGTCCAAACTCATGGCTGAAGCTAATCTAGAGGCTAATCAGATAAATCTAGTAAGTGATGATCTCAGAGCTGACTTATGTGACATGGATCAGTGTGATTGGTACACCAATGTTATATATTACCTACAACACATGGAAGCTCCCCCTCATTTGCCTAAAAATGAAAAGAGGAGTACTAAATTGCAAGCCATCAGGTATATAATTGTCCATGGAAACCTATGGTGGAGAAATTTTGAGGGAGTATTGTTGAAATGTGTTGATCAAGAAAAGGCAAAAGAGGTCTTGAAGGAAATGCATGTTGGAGTGTGTGGCAGACACTATATGGCCAAAACTACTACACATAAAATAATGAGGGCTGGATTTGTGACCCTTGTCGGAGGTTTGCTGGAAAATTGAAGTTTTCAGATAATACTCCATTGAAGCCAGTGGAGGTTCAAGCACCCTTTCAACAATGGGGTCTGGATTTCATAGGAGAGATTTTTCCCAAGTCTAGCACTAGCTACTCTTGGATTCTAGTGGCTACTGATTACTTTACAAAGTGGGTAGAGGCTATCCCCACAAGAATTGCAACAAGTAAAGTTGTTAATAATTTCCTACTGAATAATATTATCTCTAGATTTGGTTGTCCTTACAAAATTGTAACAGACAATGGTATGTGCTTCAGATCTGAGGAATTCATTAAATTTTGTGATAAATATGGAATAACAAGGTCATCATCCTCTCCTTATCATCCACAAGGAAATGGGCAAGTTGAATCCACCAATAAAAGCCTGTTAAAATTCATTAAAAGAACCTTGGATGATAACAAGAAAGCATGGGATTCCAAGCTATAGTTAGCAGTATGGGCTGATAGGGTAACTGTGAAGAAAGCCATTGGTGTAGCACCATTTGATATGGTGTATGGAATTCAAGCATGAATGCCTCAGAACAACTTGATGGGACTTTACAATTACATTTAGTTGTATGATGAAGATACTACAAATGAAATGCAAGAAAGGATGGATGAATTGGTAGGACTGACAGAAACCAGAAGAGAAGCATCTCTTAAGAACCAAAAGCTGCAACTGCAAGTTAAGACACTCTATGATAGAAGAACGGTAAGTAGAAAGTTTGAAGATGGAGATCTAGTCTTAATGTGGAATGCCAGAATTGAGGATAAAGAAAAACATGGAAAATTTGATCCTATCTGTTTAGGCCCATATCTACTTGAAAATACCTGGGGTGAGAATTCTTACACACTCAAAGATTTATTGGACAATATTCTTGAACTACGAGTTCATGGATAGTTCTTGAAGAGGTATTTTTCTTGAAAGATACTTATTATTTCCATGAGTAGTAGTTTAGGGTTTTCTTGTATATATTGGTAAATTCTTTCTACTATGAGCTTCCTTGTACAGATTGGTTTCTTGTTCCAACGTGTTGTTTGGTGCTCTCAGAAGAAGTTGTCATGTTTGCACCAGGTGTGTGGTCTGCTCTTCCATAGATTATGATTTCTTGCATAGACCCAAGTGGTCTATCATCCCCTGACAGAGCCATTGTTGGTGTGATTTTTCATAGTATAGAAAAAATTTTGATATTTGGGTAAAAAATCAGTTAAATCTTTGATTTTTGTAGATTAGGGTTTCATCTTGTGAAATCCTAAAAATTGTTAGACTACCCTAGTTGTGCTTTGTTTTGTGGTTTGTGTTTTCCTTTTAAATTCTCAAGGTTTGTCTCTCAAATTGTCCTTGAAAAGGCCCTAAGTATGTAAAAACCCTTATACCTTTCTTTTGTGTTTCCCTAGTTTTCAAAAATTTCAAAAGGTATTGTTTCAAATATTTTGATGTAGTATTTAATCTTAAAGATTTGTTTGCATCAGAATACCTTTTTATCCTTATGATAAACCTTTTATGCGCTTTAATTGGATATTTTATTTCAAAAAGGATGCCAAATTGAAATTTTTTTCATCACCGTTGATTTTCTCAAGATCAAGGGTCCCCGCATTCCCACATTATCAAGCTGCTCAATCTTTAAATAATGCAGGGAAATGGATTTGTGACACGTAGCCCCTGATGGTTGTTGAGATTCAGTGTGCCACAAAAGGTCTAGTATGTCAGCATGGGTCTGGACACTTTTTGTAGATTTGTTAGGAAATGTTTTATTTTCCTGTGCTCTCACTAGTTGTTCAAATCAATGAAACTTCACCTTATGATCAATATTCATCAACCATGGATCTTGTTTAGATCTATGGTTCCTATATTCTTGCACCAAATGTGCGGTCTTTAATAATGTAGGGAAGTGAGCTCATGACACATGGCAATGATGACATCATAGGCCCACCTTTTGCAAAAAGGTAATAACGGTATGTCCTTCATGGTAGTTGTCAGATGACATGGAACGAAGAGAAAGCATTTCATTGGTCCATTCAGATTGAATGATTGCACAGTCATCACAAGTTTCTAATCACCATTGATTAAAGCAAGATCAATGGATTCTGCATTCCTGCATTATCAAGCTACTTAGTTTTTAAATAATGTGGGCAAGCGGGCATGGTGGGACCTAGACAAAGCTTTAAGAAATACGTTGAGTCATGCCACACTGGAAGAGATTAAAAGTAACAAAGTACGCTTATGGGTGGAAAGTGATAGGTTTGCCAAGTTGGAAGTAGCGATGTCATGGGCACGAAAACTTCAATTACTATAATTAAAATTGTCAGAGCACATGGATTAAAGGGTAACATTTTCATTGGTCAAGTTGGTTTGGTTGGTCACCAAATAAAGAGATCTTGATTCATCGTCGTTTAGGGTAAGATCGACGATGCTCGCATTTCCACATTTTCAAAATATGAGGTCTTTAAATAATTGGGCAAGCGAGCTTCTGACACATGGCCAAAGATCCCAGAGTTTTAAGAGACTTTCTATTTTTGAAATGAAATCATTTGCTCAAAGGGAGATCAACAGGTAGAATTCAAATTCAAGATACAACATGAAAGTAGTGGTTGCAGAAATAAATATGATACAGAGTTTCCTTCGTACGACCTAAATACTCTGATGTAGCATGCAAATTTTCCATTGTTGAAGCATAGTTACAGATTTTCTCAGTGCGAAAGAATTTCCAGAGCTAGGGCATGGAATTTTTCAAGGGTTTCAAAAAAATTCGTAGAGAAAACTGTAGAGAAAGGAAGGAAAATTTGGCAGGTAAGTGATCTGTAACCAGTAGAAATAAAACTTTGATGTTATAAAGGTTCTAAACTCTTAAAGATGCCTGCACGAAAGGATTTTTTTGGGCAAACTGAATATTCAAAAAGGGATGTGCATGATGATTTTTTGGAACAATTTCCTTTGTCAGCTCATGAGATAACTAAGGGGAGGGATTTGATTCCTTAAAACCCTAGAGTAGTTGTAGCAGAAGGTTTCCATGGGAGGTTTGGAATTATTCAGAAAGTGGTTTTCAGAGTGAAAACTGGATACTCCTCTAAGCAATGTCTGAGAGTTTGATATTGGAAAATTGACAATCCCTACAATTTTCTTCAACAGTGATTTATTAATGGATTTGGCCAAGAAGTACGACCCAATTACAGGATGGATAAAGAATCATGCTGGAGTAAACCTCTTTAGGGTCTGTCCTAAACTGATTAGAGAAGTTTTCAATCTTAACCCTAACCATGCTATGCATGAAACTATTGATATGGGTAACCTACAAGACAAGTATGATGCACAAAGAACCTACTTGGAAAGAGGGCCACTACAGGAGCATTCTGCCAAGGTTGGTAATTTGTCTATGATTACTATCAGCACCCCAGAGCCACTATTGAAAAGACATTTTAACATTAGGGCTAAGGCATTATATGTTTCTCTTTGTAATATTTTTGGAATAGATGAGGTAGAAAAAATTCAAGGCTCAATTGTCCTCATCATGGCACAAACTCTTCAATTTGGAATGAGCTCTATTCTGGATTTTGCAAAATTTCTCGCAAGAGAAATTCACAATGGTTTGGTTGGGATAGCAAAGGGAAAAGTAGATAAACCATTCATTTGGTATTCATTGCTTATGCATGTGTGCTTGTACAAGGGATTTACATTTTTCTCCATACGTATGGAATTAGAAACAACCAGGGAGGGGGAGAAGAATCCAGTATAGTTGTGAAGTGTAGATATGACCTCAAAAGCCATAGGTGCCAGTTATGTGAGGTTTGATAGGTATTTTGCATCAAATCTTAGATTTATTTTAAGAGGAGATAGCCCTAGAATCCCACAAGCATTGTTAGAATTGGTCAGATCCAAGGACCACGCTAAAGGGCTACTTGTTAGTCATAACTGGGGGGATATAATTCCCTATAATGTTTCAATAGTGATAAGAGTGTATGATTTTTTGGGAAAACCTCATGTGCTACCATTTCATGTGCCTTTGAAGATAGGAATAGTTGAGCTATTATGGCAGATAGGTACCATAGATGAGAGGGAGTTGACTAGGAAGGGCACATTTTTTCCAATTGTCACTGTTTCCCATGATTTTGTTTTTGTAAGGAAAGGTTGGAAACATCTGAACTTGTTTTTAGAAAAATATATCATGGAAAAATCTCATGCCAAATTTATTGATCCTAAAGGTTTCTATGATATCTTCAGGGAGAGAATAAAAGCTTCTCGCATGGTCCAACAAGTCTACTATCCTGAAGATGTGATTAGATACATTTTCACCTTACAAGAAATGGAATTGAGAAAGGAAAAATGGATGGTTTTTAGCAAAACTCTTGAATTCATTAATGCTTCTGATCCCAACTATGACCCATTGAAAGAAAAGAAATATTGGGGAGCCAAGATGTAGGCCTTGATGAACAATTTTGCTGAGATAACACAGGTTATGAATCAAAAAAGGGCTACATATGTTAGAGCATACCCAGACAAGGTTGTAGAAGTGTAGAAAAGAATTAATAGTAAAAACATAGTAGCTCCTAGCCAATATACATTGCAGAAAAGGTCAAGTTATGTAATGATTCAGAGTGCACAACAGGGTCCTCTTCATCAAGGAAAAAGACTAGGAAGTCCATCTACAACCAATGCTACAAAAAGGAAAAAGTTAGAACAGGGATCTTCTTCTTCTCTGCCAGAACAATACTCCCCGAGCCAATCCCCAATTAGGATAGATGATGAAGAATCTTTAGGGGAACAATTAAGACAAATTGGAGGAGAAGGGGATACAATTGTTACTTCCACAAATCTGCAGATTGGGGAACCACAAGAACCCCCTGCACCTTCCTTGGAGCTTACTGTTGGTGACTATAAAGGTAAGGAAATTGATCCTATAGTTGCCCAAGCCTCTGAGAGGTTTGTAAATGATGAAAATTTTGTGAAATCTAGAGCATTTGCACAATTTCTATGGAGGTTGAATATAGGCAATTTTGAAAATACTTGTAAAAAAAAAAAAGTAGAGCAACCAAATAAACCAAACTCTATTATTAAAGAAGAGGTAAAATCTAAATTTTTGAATGATTTTTCCCAATTTACACCTGAGGCTGGGAGGCAATTAGTTAAACAATTAGGAGTCCTTATCTTACCTGAATGGGATATAGTGAATGCTATGGTTTTTGATTCAGTAAGAAAACAAAAGGATGTCCAATTACAAACTGAAGAAGAGAGAGGAGTCAAATTTAGTGAAGATCACCAAGCCCTTTTAATTTGGTCAATTGAGAAAAGGGATAAAACTAGGATGCAGGAAATCTCTACTGCTGAACATACTGGTACATTAACAGTGTACAAGGCCAGTGAGGTTGGTAGTAAACAAATAATGGGAATGGCTTCAGAAATACTAAAATTTGGTGGTGTGGTATCTAGACAAGAAGAAGATAAATTTGCTCAGCTAAATCCTAGATTTGAAGAATTGCTGAAGGCATATGAAGAGAGGGGCACATGCATACAAAATTTGGAGAATCAGGTGTCTTAAATGGAGAAGATACATGGGAAGAGAAAGGTGGGAGAATCCAGTGCACCTAGAATTGCATACCCTCCATAGTCATTTGTTAAAGCAACCCCTAATTTTGAAATACCAGATACTTCTGAAAGGCCTCAATTCTATACTGCAGAGGACTTTGAAGAAGAAAAAACCAAACTACATGAGTTGCAGGAAGAATTAAAGAATGAATATGAAGGTAAATTAAAGTAGGGTATGATGTATTTAAGGGATAAAATACAATGGTCAACCTTCTTTGATCGGTTGATAGGAACTACAACCCTCATGGATGAGTTGAATAGAGATGAGATTAAATTGACTCCTCTGGCATAGAAGTGGAGGGAGAGAAATAATGATATCACATTCATGTGTATATCTACCATCGAAATGCCTTGTTATCAAGTAGAGAAAATTTTTGATTTATTAAATAAGCTAGAAGATTTTGATGATAAAAGGGATTCTTTGCAAAAAAGATTAACACATTATTTTTCCAAGTATATTGCTGAAAAATTCATTTTATTTCCTTGTGCTTTAGAATCTATTGACACAATAAAGGAAAAGGAAAAGTGGAAAAATAAATTGGATGAAGTATTTTATGAAAGGATCAAGAACATCATGACTGAAACTGATCACTAGTTTTGGGCAAGGACAAACAAAGAGTTGGTAAAGATACAGTTATTTTATAATGCCATCAGAAAAGAGCTTGATGATTTAGAGGAATTGGCAAATTCTTTAGTGATTATACAAAGAGAGGCTCTAAATTTTGATTGGCCAGATGATGCTGCTTACAATGAATGAAAAAATTAGTTCTTAGTACAAATGTCAGAAGATGATGAGGAGGAAGATACAAAAGTAAAAGTTACCCTCATAGTTAATAATGAAGACATGGAAAATCCCCAGACTAAAGTAAGTTTGCAGGTAATTGAAGATGATACATCACTTTCAAACCTCATGGCTATTTACTCCAAGGATGAAGAATAAATGAAGAATCAAATCATATTTTCTTGTCTCAACAATTGAGAAGCATAACAGAAAGGGACCCACCAAGGAATGTTTGATGTAATAGCCTTTCTATTATTTTCTTTTGTCTTTTATGATAGATGTATGTCAGTATCTTTTAGAAGACACCTGTCACTTTCTTTTAGCCTTAAGCTTGTTGCATCTCACACTATTTAAGTGAGATTCCAAGGCTAAAGAATGGTCTAATTTCTATTGTTTCTAAGTGATATGGTTAGTCTGTCTTTGGTCCAAATTTTTGAAAGAAAATTTATGATATATTTTTTGTGTCAATTCTCTGAGAATACATGAATATAGAATGAGCTGTGTTTCTTTCTGAAGGTCATTATGAGTCTATTGTAAATGATATACAATTTTCAAAGAAAATGAATACAAATTGTGAACTGTCCCCATATCAATTCTTTATGAATCTTGTCTCCTTCTAATTACTTAGATATCTTGATATTGTATAAGTAAAGGCTTGTGCAATTGAATGCAATCTAGTCAGGTTGTATATCTATTTATCACTATTGTTAATTCAATGGATTAAATAAAAGCTTTGGTAAATGTGATAAGTTTTCTTTAGTAGTGGAAAGGGTTTTGAATGATAAATTTTGATAAGAATTGCTGATAGAATTTGTTGTAAGGCAACAAGTTAGATCTAAGAATTTTCTATAGACTTTGAACCCCAATGGATTAGGCACTGATCAAATTGATTTAGCTGAAGGAGAAGTATGTCACAAATGGTTGTCAAAAATGCAGAAATAAAATCAATTTTACTTTTGTTTCCTGTAGATCTTCAAAGTTGGCCAATACTTGTTTGCATGGAATTTTTTAGCTTCAGTTGGCCACTATTGTTAAGAACATCTGCAAATCTGTAGAAGAAATTTTGGCGATATCTGTTATATGGGATGTGTTTATCAAGTTACCAAAGAATTATGTATGTGTTTGAGGATTTGAGATGAGAATCAAAATGAAACTAAAAATAATCCTCATATAGTTTTCCCAGTCTTGAATCATCCCTGGGTATACCCACCCTAGTTTTGCAAAGCCAAAAGAGTAGAAAACCACCTTTGGTTTTGTTGGAGTTGGGTCCAAATGCTTTTCACATGGAATTATTAACAAGAATTGGCTGACCTTTAGATTGTATGAGTATTATCATTTTGGTATTAAGCATTTTGTTTCTTTGTAGTTTTAAGTTCATTTTTAAAACACCAACAGGATCTTGGTACTAGCATTGTTGGCAATATTGTAGATTACAATAGCTCTAATGAAGAAAAGAATTAGGAGCCTACAAAAGAAGATGTATAGAAGATTGAGAAGTCAAATGTACCCTTAACACGAGTAGTACTAACACCATCTATGCAAGAAACAGAGGTAACAACAGCAATAGTAGCAATTTCCACACGGCCTACCCAAGTAGTAGTAGTAGTTCAATCTAATGAAGAAGATAAACTGAAGAATCTTATATCTTCTTTGAGAAAATTTATTGAGAAGAATAAATTAGTCAAGTCAATTGAGAAGACTTTGACTTCAGTTTTGGATAGAATGGAGAAGTTAGTAAGTCCTGTTGACACCCCAACGAACATTCAACAGCTTGCAACAATTTTGTGCAAAGCCTTTGATAATGAATTCACAACACTCTTTGATGTGGCTACAATTCAGGCACAAACAAAGCATAATGGTAAACTTTTGAATACCATGTACACTAATATAAGAAATGATATAGAAACTCTGAATATATGTATTAAAGCAGTGCAACTTAGCATACATTAATCTCCAAGAATTTGATGATCAGATTAAGGATAAAGTGATTGAGGTTCAAGTTGTCACTAGAAACTTTTTGAAGTAGAATCAAAAGATAGACACCATTGAGCACACAATGTAGATACTTCATGATAGTATAAGGGAAATCCAAGCAAAAAAAGAGAAAGCTCTAAAGAGATTCAATCTTATAAGAAAACTCTTGTTCCCACAAGTAACATTGTTGGAAAATCAATTGGAAGAATGCTTGTCAGCAAAATTATCATATGAAAAGTTTTTTGCTATAGATTTGTGTGTAGTAGAATTTGTAGCATATGATTTATGTGCACTTATCAGTGTATCTGATGCACTAAAGGATAGTTGGAAGAAACACTTTGTGCAGTTGAAGACTAATTTCAGCAGTTGCTTTTCCAAGTTTTGATGCAGCTACTAGATTTTTAATAGTCTCTTTTTGATATCTTTGTCATTGATGTCAAAGTGGGAGATATATGGAAAATTGTAATTGTAATTGTAAGGGGGAGAAATAAGTTATAATAGGAGTTATAAGGGATGTAACCTTTTCATAACATGAGTATAATTTTTTATTTCTATATCATGGTTATTTGTTTTGATTAGTATGACAACATGTTTGGGACTTAGCCAATTTTCCAAAAATGTTTCCATCAATGCCAAAGGGGGAGATTGTTGGAAATATGTCCAATCAATTAGATAAGGTAAGTTATGGTTGTCATTTATGGCAACACATTTTTTTTGCAAGTTAGTCATGTTCACTTGTGAAGGAAAATTGTCTAAGTATCAGATAGTATTATAGCAGTAGGACAAATTTGATGATAGCAAAATATTCCCTTGGAATATTCTATTGCACAGTTCATCAAAGATGAATGATGTCATAATGATGATGTATACCAGTGCACATATTTGTATAGTCATCTGAGTTCAAATTATAAAGAAATTAGTGATCTAGTATTGATATAATGCAGAACAGAGCATATCAACAAAATGTGTTAAACAACTTGGTTTATTTTTTGAAGTTATAATTTATTGTTGAGCCAACTCTAATGATTTTATGTGAGCTGACTAAGGAAGAATTTAGTAGCATTTTTTTTATAAGTAAGGAACTTCATTTGCGAAGTTAAATAGGATGAAAAGATATGATGATAATGATATGTGATCAGTGATTGTGAAGTTGATATGATCTTGTAAAATGAGAGTAACAAGTGAATGTGACTTTGTGATATATGATGTGAAGAATTTTTATGCTTGATGTGATGTAGATTAAGTTGTGTGTATTCACTCTTGTATGAAGAATTGTTAATGAAAAGATTTGTGAAGTACAACAAGTATCTCAGAACTGTATGTATTCTTATTTCTTGAAGATCTCATTGTATAGTTGCATGTTAGGGTAGTGGGCTCTTCTTGTACACATTTTTATATGATCCACCAACTCCTAAAAGGTTTGAAGTAGCTCTTAATAGGTTTGAGGCTTCTAACAAGGCCTAGGCTCCTAATAAGGACTCAAGACACCATATATTCTTCATAGACTCCTAATAGGGTCAATATCCTTAACTAGATTCTTTATATAGTGAATCACCTTGTGGGTTTCACCTCTACTAGGGTTTTCCCTTGGCCAGGGTTTCCATAGTTAACAAAATATGGTGTTATGATCTCTCTTTGTATATGGTTGTTTATATTGTTCAGCTTTACTAGTTTACTTTCTTATGCATGTGGTAAAGTAATTAATAATATTCAGTTGTGGGCGTAAAGATTAAAAATACTAATTCACCCCCCTCCCTCTCAGTATTATCTATTTAACATGAAAAATCCATTTCCCCTTGTCAACTTGGTAATCTAAATGTCCACATAATACTCCATCACCTTAGTCATCCATCCATCTCTCTTCTCACTATCATCTTTGCTCAAGAGAAAGTCATTCACACTATCATGGGGTACTAACAAATGGATCTTGTTATGAGATAGAAGGTGTTTGAATTTTTCCAAAGCTCTTATGACAAGGCCTTAATTCTCTACATAACTATATTTTTCTTCATATTCCTTAAGCCCATCATTAAAGAAGGCAATACAATGTTCTTCATTCTTATCATTTTTTTGAGTCAAGATAGCAAAAATTCTTGATTCACCACCTAAGGTATAAATAATTAAATCCTTCTCAAAATTTGGATTGATGAGAGTAGGGGTTGAGGCTATGTCTTCTTTGATCCCTTCAAAACTCACCTTCCCTTCCTTGGTCCATAAAAGGACCATATTCTTCTTAAGCATACTTGTAAGAAGTTTCATCATGGTAGCTAAATTAAGGATAAACCTTCTCACAATGTTTATCCTAGCAAGAAAACTTTGCAACCCCTTTTTTGTGGCCAGGAAGGGAGAGAGAAAGTATTTGTTTTTTTCTTTCTAGATCAATGGTTAAACCATCCTTAGATACAATGCATCCTAATAATTTCCCTTGATTAGTAGAAAAGATACACTTTCTTGGATTCAAAGATACTCCAAACTCTCTACATCTTATGAACACTTGTCTGAGATGACCAAAATGATTTTTTATTTTCTTTGAATTAACTATGATATCATCAAGGTAAATCGAAACAAACCTTTCAAACATGTTCTTGAGGGCCATCTCTATTTCCTTTTGAAATGTGGCACCTACATTTGTTAGCCCAAAATGCATTTTTTTATAAGCATAGGTGCCTCACATCATTGTGAATGTTGTATGATGTCTATCAGCCTCTTTGATTGGCAATTGATTGTAACCCAAGAATCAATCCAAGAAAGAGAATCTTTTTGAACCAATAACCTTAGATTGTATTTGTTCCATGGAAGGGAGAGGATGGTGGTCCTTAAGAGAAGCCTAATTGAGATCCCTAAAGTCTACACATTGTCTTATCTCTCCATTCTTCTTGCTAGCAGTGACAAGGTTTTCCACCCATGATGAGTGCTTGATAGGGAATATTATATTAGCCTCAATCAGTTTGGATAACTCTATTCTCATTAATAGCACAATCTTGGGATTCACTGGCCTCTATTTCTACCTTACTAGTTTGGCATTATCAATTAAATATATGGTATGTTGAAACAAACTAGGGTCAAAACCCTATAAATCATCATATGTCCAAGCAAATACATCATTAAATTCTTGACATAGATGAACAAAATTCTCTTTCTTAGTTTTAGAACATACTTTTCCCACATTTAAGGACTTTCCATTAGTAACAATGACTTGTATATGATCATCTTTGCTAGCAACTAAGTCCACGATTTTGTTTCCTTCTTAGTCATCAAGATTGAAGATACCTTCTACAGTAATGAGACCCTTAGGTAACTTATTGAAAGTAAGATTGATGATTTTATCCTCATACTAGTCATGCAACTCTGACTAATTTCCTTCTAAGAAATTATCCTCACTCTGCAAGAAACTTATAATTTGTGCATCAAATTCAAACACTTACTAATTGTTGTTGTTGTCAGGAATAACAAGCCTAACTACCACTTTAATTTACTGCTTATTTTCAGCTTCAAGGCTCTTTGGGACATTATAAGATGTACCCACTACTGAAAGTTATCAACATGTCTATTATCTATCCTAGGGATGCTTTGAATATTTAATGCATTGAAACTCTCAAGAAAATCCCATACTCTATGTTTATAAGACTTGAGAAAACCACTCTTAGTGACATTTTGATTTCTCACCTAATTAACCACCAACTCACTATCTCCATATACAATTAATACCTGGATTCCTCTTTTTTGAGATAGTAGAAGACCTTGAATCAAGGATTCATACTCGGCCACATTATTGGTACAACTAAATTGGAGCCTAAAGGAGAAGTAGTACCTTACTAGTGCAAGAGAAATCAACATCACACTAGCCCTTGATCCATTCTTTTTGCTTGATCCATCAAAATACACAATCCATATCCCAATCATATCTTCTTTGGTCTTCATAAGGTTAGGGATAAGAGCATCTTTTTCTGATATGCAATAGGTGCCAAGGCCTATCTCCATGGTTTTTGATATGGGATCAAACTGATATGCATTAGCCCATTCATCTAAGAGAAAATCAGGTGTCTCTACTAGGGAAGTAGCAAGTCCATTTACTATGTTGTTCTCATCCATCACTTGGATACTACAATTCAAATTGATGAGATTAGGGGTATAGGGATCAATATGATGGAGGGCTAGAGTTTTTTCTCTAATTAAAGCCTTGGTTCTATATCTCGTTATAAAAAAACATATATGACCAATCAGAAGATATGTAACCACCTATTTAGGTAAGTCTCTTAAGAGACAAATGGAAACACGTGGCTTGACCTCAAAAAATGATATATCTTGAGTTATAGTACAACCAAAGCATGCATGTAGTATCATTTCAACATTCCTAAGGATCCCTATAATCTTGACAATGTTACCATCCAACTATAATACATCCCTAACAATGGGCTCATATTTCACTATTAAAGCATTAGCAACACACTTAAGCATCATTGAACTACTAGCCCCTAAATCAATCGTGCAATTGTGGACTAGTTTATTCCCTATAATTAGAGAAACATAAAATGGAGGAGGTCAAACCTTTTTAATTGTTTCTACCTCCCTTGATGGTTGTACTAGGCTTATGGCACTTTCCATGCTATGTGGTTGATCCTTTGGTTCAATGCTCTCCAATTCTTGTTGTAGCAGTCTATTTTGCATGGGTATAGTAGCAACAACATCCCACATGGAAATATTCAAAAAAAAAATCTTCATCTACTCTACCACATTGAATGAAGCATTAGGTGCTTTGGTGGAAGCTTTGGGAGCTTGATGTGTAGGGGATTAAGTTCGAATAACTTGGGGTCATCCACATCTTCTTTGCTATTATTCTTTGTTGCTGAGGAGCATTGGAATAGTAATTTTCTACTTGTACATGAGGTACTAAATTTGATGATGAAGCTTGATTAGGAGGGGGAGGGGTAGCATCTTCAATAGCTCTTCTTTTTCTCCTAGTATTGTGAGCAATGGAGTCCTAGTTTATATTACAATGTTCCTCCACTTGATGATTCATGAAGGAGAAATCACCCTATCTTTGACTATGTGAGGTATCTCTAGGTTGGATCCCATTATGTGATTGTCCTACTGTAGCCTCTTGAATGGTCAGAGAAAAATAAGATACAACATTTTGACACATATAATAGGCATAGGAGTAATCATAGGAGGGGCAAAAATTTTGGTCTTCAACCATACTATTTTGAGGGACTATGGCCTTATTATGATTTTTACTTGAAGTAGAGGCATGACTATTTTGATGACTTTGATCAAAAGAAGTATTCCCTTGATTATGATTTGGAAGCCTACCATTGTTCAGAGTTTGATGTGACAATTGCGGAGCCTTATTACCCTAATCTTGCTATCTCTCCAAAGTCACTACTTTGGCTCACTTTTTGCATCATAGAGAAGCTATCTTCTAGCTTCTTCCCTTGCACTATTTTATCTATATTCAACCTCATATACTATTTCATCTCTTTGATTTCATCCATCCCATTTGAATATGTGGAAGCTTGAGGGCCTAGAGAAAATGGTTGTGATGTGGAAATTGTGGGAATAGGGGCCATTTTTGGTTGGTGATTTGGGATATTAGGGAAGAGAGGCATATGATACCTTTGAGATAACTTTCCTCCTTTTATCAATATGTTTCATACCCTTATTTCTATTTTAGAAGAATCAAGTAAGGTATCTCCTCGTATGGTTTGGATTGTAGTGGCAATATGACTACTAAAAGCTCTAAGGTAATGCAAGAATACATTACCAAGGATAGGCTTTAGTGAAATTGGTATTATGTCCCATGTCTTTTGAAATCTATAGATGAAATTAGTCATGCATTCATGGGGGGCTCTTTTTATAGTAGTTAGTTGATCTATAACTTACAAATAGTCACTTTTGTCCTCAAAATGTTTACATAGTCCTACTTTTAACCCATCCTAATCCATTATAGAACAATGTGATAGACCCATATACAATTGTAGGGCTTTCCCTTTTAAAGATGAACTAGGAGCCTAGTGACCACATCATCTTCTGCAATACCATGGATATTTCAAACATTTACGATGTCTTGAACATGTTATAAGGGCCAGATTGAAGTTTAACTAGTAAATTCAAGTATACTTTTAAGTGTAACTATTGGTATTTCATGTCTCTAGGCTAAAAAAAGAGAGCTTCCACCATTAAAGGTGGAAAAAGCATGAGCTCTAGCCATATAAGAAAGTGGTCTATTGATATGAGCTAATTGTATTCTAGGTTGAGATCTCACAATAGGAGGAGTAGAAATTGATCTTGCAGGGGTATGTATTTCCCTTGTTCTCCTAAGTAGTAATAGAGATAATCTAGTCTTATTTCTTCGAGGATTGGAAAATGAAATCTCTTAGTATTGGAAATTACCTCTATAAGATTCCATTGTTTTAGCTTTGGGCATGAATCACAACAACCTTGGTATGAAACCAAATGTGAATGATGTAGAGTCATGAAGTGCTTTGTAGAAAAGAGCCTCTTGAAGGCCTGGAATATTGAGAGAAACACTATCTTCTCATCATCAACTTTAAATTCTTCCCTTTTAACACTAGTATACTTGACATCTTCTTAAATATGAGTCCCATAGGGCATGCCGAAAACTTTTGTCACAAAAATTTGCAACCTTGTCCAAAGTTTTTACCTAAGGATAACCTTGTGAAACATGGAAACAACCTCCAACCTATGGGACTTGAACTATGAGGTTGAGTCTCTATAGAAGGCTGACTTCCTTTGCTATCAAGATGCACCTAACTACTCTTGGAGAGAGAAAGGGAGGAGGAATGCATAGAAGCAAACTACCTAATCTATTCTAAGGAGGTGATGCATGAAAATAGAGTGTTTGATCTTATCTCTACCCATAAATTTACAATTAACCAATTATAACCTCAAGGAATACACATTT
Source organism: Cupressus sempervirens (assembly GCA_028749045.1). NCBI lineage: Eukaryota > Viridiplantae > Streptophyta > Pinopsida > Cupressales > Cupressaceae > Cupressus > Cupressus sempervirens. Next base: position 876,941,324 of record CM053785.1, on the reverse strand, counting down.
AGAATTTTATTAATCCAACAACAACTTGTAGATTAGACAACAAAAGAACTCTATAGGAAGAAACCTCACTTAATATCATTCAAATGCCAAAATAGATACAATCATGAAAATTGCAGAATATGAACAAACACATTAACTAGAGGCAAAGGAGTCTTGCACAATCTATTAATTGTTGAAAGAGATACAATAGAGAATTAAAATGGCTCAAAGGCATGAAAAATGTATAGTAGTATGAATGGGAAGCAATACTAGAAAATCAAAGAAAGATCAACCCTTTGAAAGGATTTAAAACTTGCTTTTATAGTTCAAATATAATTGAGAAACTTCTACTAGAAGCCAAGGCACAACTACTATCATTAAAGTAACCATAACTATCAAGAAAATATGATTTTGGAGAATACCTAGATGCAAGAAAATCCAACATTTTTCCAAAAGAATGACCCTAAAAAGACAAAAACGTAAATCATTAATGCATTTACTAGGCATACAAAATGATGAAAGTAGTCTGTAGATGATCAAAAGTCTAATCATCCATTAAAGAGTCATTTTCCCCTCACTATCAACACACCAAGTTAGATGTATCAATAGGTCAATCATATTCAACATTCATTCTATAGTTTTTCTATAATTTGATTGGACCAAAACCCTTTTCTTTTCCAACTTGAGCAAGTAAAATACCTTCATCATGATCAACTCAAGGTTCTACAATCCTATGATTATCAACCTATCTTAACATCGAGCCCCCCTTGAAGTCTCTTTATGATCTTGTGATCACCACAATGCTATGACAAACTCTTTGCCTTCATGTCCATTTGGAAAACCTCTTCATCTACACCTATGATCTTACGACAACCACATATCATAAGAGCATAACCCTTCTTACCATCTCTTGAAACCATATGCTTCTACAATGTTATGATAACTAAATATTGTAATATCGGTGGCTCTAACAATTAACTTTTTGATCTTACACTGGATCATAAGATCATAGCATGGAAATATGGTCAAATCATCACAGCTTTGACTTTTCACCCTTACAATAGGGAGTGAGGAAATGGAACCCACTAGGGACACATGTTAGGACCTTGCGATGTCACTATAAATAAAGGTTGATCATTTTCTCATAGCGACATAATTAGGGATGTTGATCTTGTTCTATCTAATGGCCCAAAAACATGCAACCAACCTACTAACCATGCTGGAATCTAAACCAATTAGAACTCATCTGTGTGCCAACCTATATAACATTGCTCCACCTCACCTAACAAGTCTTTACTTTTTTCTCTCACCAAAAGAATGATGTCACCTAGTCCACATGTCACAATGTCACTTTGTTTCTTTCCATGAAACCCTTGTAACTCCCTAAGGTGATAAGGTGACAATCATAGATCTAGAAAGATTTGATGGTGGACAAAAACTTGCTAGTAGTTCATGCTGACCAAAGAAGAACAAAGGCCCCAAATAGATGCATGTCATACTAGCTATCGCATTGTCGCATGGAATAAAATTTGTGTTTCTTTTCAAGGCAACAAAGAAATGCTCATTGATCTAGAAAGATCTAATGGCAAAAAAAATGTGAGCCTATGGGAATACTAAAATATGAACTTAACCTTAGGACTTAGGATATAATGTACATAACCAAGGTATTCTTGCACACTCTAATATCAAAAATTTCAAATATATGAATGTTAGGGTATGCTTAGGCCTAAAATTCATTTTTTTGGTAGGAAGGCACTTTTGGTTAACAATTAGAATGCACACTATTAAATGTGACTTGGTTGAACGATTTCTATCACCCTATTAGGAGTAAGCCTTGTTAGAGGACTTTAGATCATTCACTTGGAATGTCACATGGCATAAATTTACAAATTACTGTTAGGTAATGCATAATCCAAAGGATTTACATTAGACTGATACAATGATTAGAAAGTAACAGTAAGGCTTGATTTGATAACAACTTATAAGACACTTACAGATTACAAATATCTATTTTAGTCCTCCATTCTACTTGACTTACACATACTTCATCTTTGATAGCTTGTTCACCCTTCAAGTATCCATACTCTTAAGCCTTCTTGGTTTGCTTGCCAATGTAATCTCTTCACTTAGGTCACTGAATGAAGAAATATCCTAGACTCCTTGTCTTCCTTAGGTTCTCCCACATGAAAACCTTTTTTTCTAATCAGCCATCTCTATAAATAGAGAATTAAGATCTTTTATTGTTCATCCTCCATCATCCATTTTAGCGTTAGGTTAGATTAGGTAGGATTCAATGAATCTACCCATCATTTAATGAAACTTCTTCTTCAATCCTCTTTGAATTCACCTTAAAATAGTTCAACATGAATTTTGTACCACTAGTTCATCAATCTTATCTTCCACATAGTTTACATAATCCAAGAAATCAAACTTGTTAGCTTAGATTCATTGAATTCTTGATCTTTCTCATAATGCTGACACTCAACATTAACTAGCTTATGATGCTTGACACATACTATATTGCTCAGCATCCTCTATCAAATCACATGACATGAACTAAAGTTTACTGGTGCTCAGCATCAACTCAACTTTACTTGGCTTACATTGTTTCACTTGGCTTACACTAAAATTTACTTTTCTTAGCTCCAAATAATTTTCTTCTTAGTTTGCACTAACTTTTCTTGACACCTATTATGTAGATTGTTAAGCTTGGTAGACAAAATTTTTTTAACTTGTTCTTTTGAACTTAATTAGTGTAATTAACCTTTGCAACCTTAAGTATATTATCAATGCACTATAATATCGCTATCTTAACTAATCCTTGTACTCCTTTTCCATATCATAACTCAACCTTTCCTCTAGGTGCTATTTTTATCTCATTTGATCAAATCCTCTTCATCAATAAAATAAATGATATTACTTAAATCATGTAAGCAATTGTCTTACTAGCAACTAGAAAGTTTGACATCAGTGGCAAAACAATGATTGAAACACATTTATCATACTCGTGTCAATCTATTTTCAACACTAAGGAATTTCATTAGTTGGACATTAGATTTGGACATGAAGAAGATGTGGAGATAAAGATGGAAATATATTTGGGAGGACTTAGATTCAACATCCAAGATGAATTAAGTCTTGCAACCCCTAGATCAGTTGAGGAATGTTATAAGTTGGTTGTGAGGGCTGAAGATAAAATGAGGAGAAGACAAGATAAGAATGTTTGTAGTAGAGGAAATCCAACTAGAGGTAGACAAGGTAGAACTAATGATGACAAAGGAAAACCTAGTGAGGAAAATAATAAGAACACAAGTGTTGATGCAAGGTAGAGAGGAGGTGGTAGTTTTGGTTATGGTAGAGATAGTGGTGTATTCATTGGTAAATAGTTTAATTGTGGAGCAATTGCACATGATACCCATAGGTGTGAGAAGGAGGCTGACTACAAAAAGGTAGAGAAGAGAGTCCACTTCACACAAGGAGGAGAGGATGAAATCAAGGAATGTGAAGACAAAGATAAAGGCATTGCGACAGGACCATACACTAAAGGAGACTATTTGATGGTGAGAAGAAAACTACAAATGTAGTAGAAAGTATCCATCTTTAGGAAAAATTATAAAAGTGATGGTAAGATTTTTAGGATGATCATTGATTCTAGTTCATTTGAAAATTTGGTTTCTTATGAGATGGTTAACAAACTGAATTTGACAAGATTTTCCATTGCTAAACCCTATAAGGCTTCATGGGTGAATAATGAGAAAAATATTATTGTTAGGGAACAAGCATTTATTGATTTTTCAATTAGAGCATATGTTGATAGGATTTTATGTGATATAATCCGTATGTTTTTTTTTCATATTATTCTTGGAAATTCATGGGAAGCCTCTATGGATACAGTGTATTTTGGTTTGACAACTGAGTATGTTATGCATAAGGATGGTCAAAAATTCCATCTTACTCCTTTACCAATTGATAATAGTGACTATGAAAGGATTATATTTTTTGGTGCAAAGAAGTAGATTAATTTGCAAGGGTAGATGAAAAATGGTTCTAAGAATGAAGGAATGAAGCATAAGACTTCATTAGCAATGATGAAAAGTGATGTTGTTACTCATGAGACAGGCATGAACTTTGATATGCAACAGATAGTGAATAGAGAATGCGTGTTGATAGGTACACTTTGGTGTCCTACAATTTCATCAAAGAAAGATGGTGTTGGTATGTCCATGAAGGGTGGTAGTAAGGGTCTTTGGGATCCTCATGAGAAAGATAAAGAGAAAGTTAAGAGAAATAAAGTTGACTATCCTAAACAAACTCTCCAAGCTAATGCTTATGATAAGTTTTCTTTTGTTGATTTTAAAACTTTGAATGTAGGAGGTAGACATAGGACAAAGGATAATTTGTAGGTGAAAAATTATAGGTATCCATCTAGAAGAATGGGTGGCAATAAGACAACTATCCTTTACCCTTGGGACAAGAGTCTTTTTAGAGGTGGGGCATGTGGTGCAAGTGCACCTAGAAAAATACATAAGCCCACCTTGGAATTAAATTGAGTTAGAGAATCAAAGGCATCCTTAAATTTGAAGTGGGAGATTTTTAAGCCAATAATGGCACTTTGTAATGAATAATTTGATGCAAATGTGAAAAGTCCTAAAACCCCTGACAAAGGACTTAAGACCAAAATTTTTGTAAAGGAGACCAATAGTGCCAATAAGGGATCTCTGTTGATTTGGAAGGTCAATTAGGACCTAGAGGTAATCATGGATTGAATCCATGTACTTACAAGAGTTAATTTGCTAAAATATGCAATAAAATAAGATGTGGAATTCAAATATTTAAAATTGAACTATTAAGTGCAATTTATGAGGGAATTTAAATTTAAGACCTTAAACATGTTTTTAATAAGTCCCAACTTCATGAAATTGTTTAAGGAGGTTTTCATACACCCTACATGGCATGGTAAAAGCATAGGGTCAATAGAGTAGTATGGATTGGATTAGCATTGTATGGACTGGTAAAGAAAGTAATAAAACTTTATTTTAAAAGAAATTTTTGCATGATATCTTGATTGATTTTGATCTCTCAAAACCATGATGATCTTATAAACATAATTTTACATTGTTTGATCCATTTCTCATGCACTAAGCTTTGTATAAGCTCATCTTGTTAAGTCTATTGATTACTACCTTAAGGGTTTCTCTATTTTCTTTAAAGTTTTGAGGGTTTATTGAGATGTTGGTCATTCAATGAATGTAGGAACCTTATTCTCATGGAATGATCAACATCTCAATAAACACTCAAAAATTCAAGGAAAATATAGAAACCCTCAATTTAGTAATCAACAAACTTAACAAGATGATCCATGTAATCATATTTGCAAAGACATTGTAACCATAGATTGACTAGAAGTTGCGAGGATTTGTGACCACAAATGAAACTTGTGAGTGTGAAGGACACTAAAAACATTGATATGGAGTAGTAGAAGGAGTTTTGGCCATTAGAGGTTGGTGTTTTATGACTAGAAATGCCTTTTTATGGCATGGAGAAGTTTTATCAACTCTCAAATAACTAAGATTTTATTGAGAAGGCATACATTGGGAAAACCCTACCTTGAAGGGTTTGTATGACATCAATTTGGTGGTTTCATACTTGCAGGGGTCTAAGGACCAAATTGACTTGATTTTCCTTGTGTTGGGATCATTTCAATAGAATTTTGAGAGTCTTGGAGTTTGGAAGTCAACAGGTCTTGTACTTATTTTGTAAAATGACCCTATTTTGTACTTAAAGTGAGTGCACAATCTAATTATCTATATATTGTGGCAAAAAAAACCTATGATGGGGTTGGGATATGTTAAAATATGATGAAATGAATATCTAAATCTCCTATTTTTTTGGTTATAATTTTGAAAATTTAGGGAGAAAACTTCAATTTTGTCTCACTAGAGACCTATTAGGAAACAATTAGGCCTACTAGGCAATTTGAGGGTTTTGGGTGTTGGCATTTATTAGAAGCCCAAATTTCGTTGAAACCTTTAAAATCCATCTTGTCTTGGCCTAAGACATCTACCTTGGTCATTGGAAAGGTGTAGGAGTTGTTTGAGTGCTATTTTTTTTTTGGAAGGTTTGGGGAACCATGTATTTCCCTTATAAGGCTGAGTGGAAACAACTTGATTTGACCCCACCACACTTATCCTTTGCATCAAAAAGTGGTGAAATAGTATTTGTTTCTATTAAGGAAGAAAGTCCTAAAAAATAAGAAGTTGGAGAAGAAAGAGCATTAGTATCATAAGTTGAAAATGAAAATCTGATTGGGTCATAGATAGTTGTTCTTCTCATCATATGACTAGGGATATGAACAAGTTCATTGAATTCAATAGCTATGATGGTGGAATAGCTAGAGTTGTAAATAATGCAGCCTATCACATTAAGGAAGAAGCATCTATTACATTTTATGGAAAGACTCATACAGATAATGATTACTTTGTTAATGGTTTGAAACATAATCTTTTGAGTGTTGGACAATTGGTGGACAATAGTACAACTCATAGAGATAACATGTATTATCAAATGTAAAGATGGTAAGCTAATTAGTAGTGGTATAAGGACAAGAGGTGATGTTTTTTAATTGAATACTATTGAGATGAAAAGCTTAGTTGGTAAGTTGGATGAAAGTTGTTATGACATAAGAGCTTCTATCATATAAGCTTTGTTAATATTGTGAAGATCAGTACTATGTTTCATGTTAGAGATTTTCCTAAGATTGTACAGCCTACTAACATGGTATGTAAGGAATGTGTTATGGTGAAGTAGAAGAAAATTTTATTTCCAAGAAAGAAGTTTACTACACCTATGAAGTTGGATGTTGTACACATAGAATTGAGTGGTCCTACAAAGGCAAGAGCTTTCTCTGGTGAAAGGTATTTTATGATTCTTGTTGGAAATTTCACTAGAATGATGTGGGTAGCATTTCTTAGAGAAACATATGAAGCATTTGAGAAGTTTAAGTTTTTTAAGAATAGAGTTGAAAATGAATCTAGAGTAAATATTAAATGTTTGAGATCAGATAAAGGTGGAGATTTTACTTCAAATGAGTTTAATAATTTTTGTCATGTAAATGGCATTAGAAGACAGCTTCTAGCTCGTAAGACACCTAGACACAATGGTCTAGGAAAGAGGAGAAATTGATCTATAACAGAGGTAGAAAGAGCTATGATGTTTGAGAATAATGTGGAAAATATATTTTGGAGAGAAGTAGTAAATATAGTAGTATACACTATGAACAGAGCACAAATCAAATAAGGTACTAGTAACACTCCCCATGAACTACGGTTTGGACATGCACCAATAATTAAGTATTTCAAAATCTTTGGAAGTAAGTGTTACATTAAACGGATGATGAAATTAGAATTTTTGACTCAAGAAGTGGTCAAGGTAGGTTTCTTTATTATTCATTAAAAACCAAATCTTGCAAATGTCTTAATTAGAGAGCTTAAGACATATGTTGAGAGGACAAATGTTAGAGTGGATGAGAAGTTTAGAATTTAGGAAAGAATGATTAATTAAAACTTTGATGAAGAGACAAAACCAAGGACTAACCAAGAGAATGTTGAGTTGTTTAATGAAACTGATATTGATTTGCAGAATGAGATATAAGTAGTGGAACAAAGAGAGGAACCTAGTACTAGGCATAGAGCTGAAATTGGAGTTGAACAAGTAGCACCTAACAAGAATTTGATAAAGAATCACCTATTGATCAAATTATTGGAAGAAAATATAAAGGAGATATGAAAAGGAATAAGGTACATAAAGAATTGCATTTGATTTCTCAAGTTGAACCTTAAAAATTTGATGAAGATAGTAAATATGAGCTTTGGATTAAAGATATGAGAGAAGGAGTAGATTAGATTGAAAAGAATAAAACTTGGGAATTGGTTCCTTGACCTAAGGAGAAGAATGTTATTGGAACTAATTGGGTTTTAAGAGATAAGATAAATGGACAAGGAAAGGATGTGAGAAACAAGTCAAGAATGGTGTCTAAAGGTTATTCATGGCAAGAAGGTGTTGATTACAAGGAAACATTTGCACCCATTGCTAGAATAGAAGCAGTTATATTATTTTTGGCATATTCAGCTAACAAGAAATTCAAAGTGTATAGGATTGATGTAAAATCAACATATATGAATGGAGAACTTGAAGAAGAATTTTGCATTCAATAGCTTAAAAGTTTTCCTTTCACAAATCAAGGAGATATGGTTTGTAAGCTAAAGAAGGAATTGTATGGATGGAAACAAGCACCTAGATCTTGGTATGTGAGATTGGATAAATATTTGACAAATTATGGGATTTTCTAAAGGTAATGTAGATAGTAATTTATATTTTGAGGAGATTGAAAGTGGCTTAATAATTATTGAAGTGGTTTTGGATGACATGGTCTTTGAAGATGATGACGAAGCAAGTGAAGCATTTACATTTGAAATGAATAATGAATTTGAGATGAGCATGACTGGTGAGATGAAATATTTCTTGGGATCATAGATTGCACAAATAAATCATGGTATTTTCATATCTCAAGCTAATTATTTGAAAGATTTTTTGAAAATATTGGGTTAATAAAGTTGTAAACCTATTAGAACAACTATGATAATTGGATGCAAATTTTATAGCAAAGATGAAACACCTACTATTGAATAGACAAAGTATAGGTTTATGATTGGAGGAATTCAATATCTAACATAGACTAGACTTGATATAGATAATGCACTTGGTATTGTTGAGAGATTTCAAGCTAGTCCTAAATAATTACACTATGCACTAGTGAAAAGAATTTTTTAAATATTTGAATGGGTGCACCTAATTTTGGATTTTAGTATGATAGATCAAATAACTTTAGGGTATGTGTAGGATCATGCTGTGCCAAAAAGTGGTGGGATAAAAAGGTAGAATTTTAAAATTTCTAAAAGCATTTCAAAATCCACTCTAACATTTTTCCACCCATCCCAATACTAAAGAAAAAAGGTAAGACCAACCCTTTTCAAGTATCTGATCCAATATCGAGTTCCCGATCCAATATCAGGTATTTGATATGATATTGGGTGCCTAATATTGGAGAAGATACCAGAAACCTACGACTACAAATTTAAACCAAAAAACCCAAGAGCAATAATTTCCAATTGCTTTTTCTTACTATTTAGTCCCCATCTCAGGTGTCTAATAGAAAAGCAAGTATACAATATTGGCTATTTTAGGTAAGTATATATTTTTTTAATTTGATTATTTTCAATGAATTATATTTTAAATTAGGTTTTTTAAAATAGAAATCACTAATTTGTTTTATTTTAATTAAAAACTATTAATACAAATAGTAATTTTTGGATTCTTTACAATGTAATAGGCATGGCTGACCTAAATGATATTGATAACACTAGGCCACGAAATAATGTTCCTCAAAACCCTCCACCAAATGTTCCAATACTTCTCAAAACCATCCACTAAATGATCCACTTAACCCTCAAAATCCTCCTCGATTTTAATATTTGATACATGAAAATCTTACCAAATAGAGGGGTTTGCAAACCACATATAACACTAAACTTGCATTGGTTCCCATGTCATCCATGTTAAACACCATAGTGGATAATATTTAGACACTTACTAATGAACAAAATGTTTCTCTTCACTGGTGTGGGAAAATGTGTGCCATGTTTGATGATGGGTTGGTCTATGATGAGTTTATGACCCTAAAAATAAGTAAAGATGATATAGTTAACCTTTTTGTGAACCCAAAAATCGGTAAAAAGTATAATGCAAAAATCCAAAATTATCAATTAAATGGTACAAAAATGATGCTGTGTGTGCAAACTATTGGGATTATTGGTGGATGGTTTTTGACAAACCTCCACAAAAAATTTAGATCTCCCATTTTATTTCATTAGAAAATTGTATGTCGAATTTGTTTTAGGCGTCAAGGTGAACTACTCGAGCATGAGGCCCAACATGGGTGTAGGAGAAGGAGCTCCTTAGGATAGACCCTTTGTGCCCTAATGGAAGAAAGTTGATGCTTTCTTCCCCATTATTGATGTCTCTCCCCCTCCTATAGTTCAACATCCTTATATCATTCTACAGGCTAGCTCTCATACTATTAGAGCCATCCATAGATTGAGTAGCCTATTGATATCCCAAACTAGGTCAGTGTTTCCTCCCCATGTTGATGATGTTGGCACAAGCTCATCATCAATGATCTCATCACATGTTTGTGTGTTCCATACTTGCATAACATGAAAAAATATTTTTTTGGGTCCCATTGGTTATCATTCTAAGTATCAATTTCTATTTGAGGAGGATGATACAATCAACATGCCTACAAAGGCTACACAACTTGACATGAGAGAGGAGGGGCATGCAGAGCCATTAGAACCTTTCATGTCAATACATGTATATATTTATTTGTTATAGAATAGTTGATTTAATGTTAATCTTTATAATAGAATAATTTTAACCCTAATTAACTTATGCATGTATGTGATCTTCATTCATGTTTATTTGATGATGATGAGGAGATAAAAAAGTTGATGATCTCATGCTCTCAGCTATTCCACTTGGCCTTAAGGCATCTATGGTACATTATTTTTTCTTCTCATTGTTTTTATATTTAATATTCGAACATATATGATTTCAAATCATTCTTTTCTCTTGCAGGTATCACTTGTCAATGGAGGGTAGAGTGCAATGGGTAAGGGACATCCCATTGAAAAGGGAAAGGTAGTTAGGTTCTTTTAAAGTTATTAAATATTGATGCATTCTTGTAAATTTTTGGTGCTAATGAAATTTAATTACATTCTTTATTGTACAAGGCATGGCTACTAGTGATGATTCCAAGCATATTTGACATTGCATACCCTCTAGCATTTCCATTCATAGTGAGAGCCCCATCATATGTATTAGTATCATTTATTTTTAATTTTCCTTATTTTCGTAAAGAAATTCAAAACTAATTTCCATGATATTAATAACTAGGCTTTTGTATATCATAGGAAACACCTAGTGTGTAGGAGGTTGGACATTGAAGTTTGGTATCTTTAATCAAGCAACCATTATATCTAGAGGACAAGCCAACAAAGGTAAGATTTATTTTGAATTCTTGATTATATGTTAGAAACTCATGTGTTATAAATTTAGTATGCTTTGAATTATAATGTTATAGCTTAAGTTGTAGATCCATATGAAAACCATATTTGAACATATACAAACCACAATCAATGAGGTTCAAACATTACTGAGAATATATGAGAGGACTCCTAACCATTGTAGGATGTTGATGAGAGAGGTATTAATGATGAAAGTTTAAAACTCTAAATCTTTATTAAAAAAGAGAAGCATTATGCATTTTAGTAATTCAATGTTAGATACATAGAAACATATAAATTGAGTAGTCTAACTTTGAATTTTCCTTTTTTGTTTATGTAGGAGGCATCCAATCCACCTAGTTTAGTGAAGAGGCTACATTTTGATGATTCACTAGTAGCATAGGATAGTATAGTTGGCATAGGTATTGGAATTTACAAGTGGGAAGATTTACTTCTGAGGCAACAATATTTTACCCTCTAAAACATTTAGTTGAAATCAATCACATGCATCTAACATCTTCTAATAAACATAAAAGTAAAGACATGCATGAAAATAGATAACAAGAGATTTGATCAACTAGAAACCTTCTGAAATGAGACGGTAAAATTGGGGTGGGGATGACACCCACAACTTATCCTTACAGCAATATCTGACTGGTTAAGGTTACAAAGTTTGACCACCATCAATGGTCTGCCCTATGAAAGGCATGCCCTGTTAAAGGCTTTACACCCTATTAAAAGTGACTTTTCTAAGGCATTTACAAACACTCACTTAGAATGTCACCTTGTTAAAGGATTTAACACCTTGTTAAATGTTCTATAAAATAGTTGTTAAGCCAACCTATCATCATAGGATTTTCATTCTCCTAATATAATGGTTGGAAAGTATAGTAGAATGTATTGATATACTAACTTACAATCTTCAATTGCTAATTCTATATCCTTGTTCTGTCCAATCTAATCTGATCCCTCTTGATCTGATATAACTCTGTTTGAAGTGTTGATACTCTATTCTTGGCCAATTGATTTTGTAATGTTTTTCTTCCTCTAAGTCCTTACACCCCTTAAAACTTCGCTATTATTCTTACCTAGCATTCCACAAACTCCATACAACCTCTTACACACTATTGAATTATGGAATTCTAACCTCCTTATAAAGATTTTGAGATAGGTTTAGGTATGAATCTACGATCGAGACTCATCCATCTTTTCCCACTCAATTCCTTCCATATTTCTTGATTGGTTGCATGCTCTCTCCATTTTTATGATTGGATGCATGTTAATAACATAGGGAATGTAATAGATTTGATCTTATCTTTTAGATCCTTCGAGATTCATCTTGAGTCAGCTCAAAAATAGTTTACATCTAAGTTTGTAAAGGCACAAACTCTTATGTTGATTCTATGTTACTCAGCACTTACTGATTGTTGATGCTTGACACATATAGGAATTCTATCTTGCTCGGCATCTATAGTAACTTTGTCTTGCTCAGCACCTATACTTTTCTCAACACATATATTGGCTTGGCATCAATTGTCACTCAGCACTTGAAATTTTCTTGGCACTATCTATCTACTCAACATCTATTGTGACTCGGCATCTATTGAAATTCTAGCTTGACACATCTATAGCTAGGCATCTATATAATACTCAACATCAACTTAGAAATTTCTTAAGTGTGTTGACACTCGATTGTCAAAACTAATCTGAGACCAACAATAGGATACATCATGAGACATTTTGAGATGGTGTATGCAACATTGTATATAGAACCATTGATATTATATATGGATCTATTTATTTTGATATATATTTGCATAATTTGTCTATGGATACATGAACTTTGATATATGTTTGTGTAATTTATCTATGGGTACATGTTTTTTGATATATGTTTTTGTCATTTCTATGTGTAAGGATATACATATTAATTTAGTATAGTATTGTTCAATTTATCATGGATAATGTGTATTATACATGTTTATGGAATATCATTCATTCTGATCATGTTTGTTATATTCAATTCAAATGGACTAATTTGTAAAGAAAATTTTATCAACCTTTATTATCAAATTTTGACACAATATTTAATTTGAAATAATGTTTGCAGTCCCTTAAGATGTATAAAACTATCCAAATCCATGGCCAATTTGGTCTTAGGATCCCATCATTGGTCTTACAAGATGCTTCAGTATGTAGTGGTCATAAAAGTTATAGGGGATTTGTGGTCAAAATTGGGGTGTCTATAGGGTTCACCCACCCATCTAGAGCTACTGGTACTAATGATTCGATGCCAAAATCAGCAGTTCCAAAGTTACCTAGTGATGCAGGGTTGAGCTGAGGTACACTACAAGTTTTGGCATCGAGCAAGATCGTTGTGCCAAATCCAAATAGATTGTGATCTCTCTAAAATGAAATTAATTATTGTATACCTCAACATCATCATCCTATAGAACTTGACATTTCACTGATAGCCTCCATGAGCTCTGAGTTATGACCCTTGGAAGATCAATCTCTAAATGCACTTAAAGTGTTGTAGAGACACTTTGGTATGGGGTAGTAGGAATGTTTTATTCTCTTCATGGTTGGAAAAAGGTTTTCACTAGGGTTCACCCATACATATAGAGCTAACAGGGCTAATGATTTGATGCCATGATTAGTGGTTTCAAAGTTACATAGTAATGCACCAATAAACTGAGCCACACTACAAATTTAGGCATCAGGGGAGATTTTTGTGCCAGATCCAAACTATATAGGATCTCTCCAAAGTGAGAGAGGTTATTGTAGATCTCAACATCCCTATCCCATAACATTTAAAATTTCACTGATATCCCTCACGAGATTTGAGTTATGACCCTTAGAAGATCAATCTACAAATACAGTTTAAGCATCTTAGAGACACTTTGGTATGCGGTGACCATGAATATTGTAGGCTCTCTATGATCAGAGAAAGGGTGTCTCTAGAGTTCACTTGTTTATCAACAACTATTAGAGTTGAGGATTCGATGTCACAATAAGTTGTTTCAAAGTTACATAGTGATGCACCAATGAACTAAGACACACTGCAAGCTTTCACATCAAGCGAGATCATTGTGCTAGATCCAAACCAAATGTGATCTCTCCAACCTGAGAGAGGTTATTGTATACCTCAACATTAAAATCTTGTATCATTTTACATTTAATTTCTAGCCCTTATGAGCTCTAAGTTATGACCCTCAGAAGATCGATCTCCAAATACACTTACAACATCTTAGAGACACTTCCGTACAGGGTGGTTGTGAATGTTGTATGCCCTTTGTGGTTAGAAAAAGGGTCCTACTAGGGTTCACCCATCCATTTGAAGCTAATAGAGCTGATGAGTCGATTCTACGATAAGTGGTTTTTAAAGTTTTGCAATGATGCACTAATCAACTAAGGCACACTTCAAGTTTTGGCATTGGGCAAGATCATTGTGCCAAATCCAAAAAAAAATGTGATCTCTCTAAACTGAGAGAGATTATTTTAGAACTCAACATCAATATCTTGTAGCATTTGACATTTCATTGATATCCCTTAGAAGCTTTGAGTTAGGACCCTCAGAAGATTGATCTCCAAATGCACTTAGAGCATCTTAGAGACAAGTCGGTATGGGGTCACTACAAACATTGTAAACTCTTCGTGGTTAGAATAAGGTTGTAACTAGGGTTCACCTATCCATCTAGAGCTAATGGAGCTAGCAATTTGATGCCATGATCAGCAATTTCAAAGTTACACAATAATGCACCAATGAACTAAGGCACACTGCAAGTTTTGGCATCAGGCGAGATCATTGTGCCAAATCCAAACTAAATATGATATATCCAAACTAAGAGAAGTTATTTTATTACCTTGACATCACCATCCTATAACAATTGACATTTCATTGGTATCCCTCATGAGATCTAAGTTATGACCCTTGGAAGATCAGTCTCCAAACACACTAACAATATCTTAGAGACAATTTAGTACAGGATGACCACAAACATTGTAGGATCTTTGTTGTCAAAGAAAGGGTGTCACTAAGTTTAATTTTCCATTTGTAGATAATAGAGCTAAGTATTTGATGTCATAATCAGTTATTTCAAACTTATGCAGTGATGCACCAATGAATTGAGACACACTGCAAGTTTTGGCATTGATAGAGATTGTTCTGCCAAATCCAAACCAAATGTGATCTCTCAAAATTGAGAGAGGTTATTGTACACCTCAACATCAAGATCCTATATCATTTGACAATTCAATGATATCCCTTGTGAGCTCCAAGTTATGACCCTTGGAAAATTGATCTCAAATTGTACTTACAACATCTTAGAGACACTTTAGTACAGGGTGGCCATCAATGTTATAGGCTCTCCACGGTTAGAAAAATGGTGTACTAGGTTTCACCCATCCATCCAAAGCTAATGGAGCTAATGATTCAATTCCATAATTAGCGATTTCAAAGTTGTGTAGTGATGCACCAATGAACTAAGGGACATTGCAAGTTTTGGCATCAAGAGAGATCATTGTGCCAAATCCAAATAGAATGTGATCTCCCCAAACTGAGATAGGTTATTTTAGTACTTGACATCACTGTGTAGAATTTGACATTTCACTAATATCCCTCACAAGCTCTAAGTTACAACCCTCAGAAGTTCAATCTCCAAACTCACATAGACCATCTTAGAGACACTTCAGTATGGAGTGGCCGCAAATGTTGTAAACTCTCCATGATTGGAATAAGGCTCTCACTAGAGTTTACCTATCCATCTAGAGGTAATAGAGATGAAAATTTAATGCCACAATTAGTGGTTTCAAAGTCACGTACAATGATGTACCAAAAAACTAAGGAAAAAATAGATTTCTAAACAAACTTATAGCATCTTAGAGACACATTTCATTGATAGTTCTCATGAGCTTCGAGTTATGACCCTCGAAAGATCGATCTCCAAACACACTTAGAACATCTTAATCTTTTCATGGTCAAAACAATTACAACTAAATTTACCATTAATCTATTTAATATGAAAATACAAATTAATGAACCTTATGAAAAGATATAATAACTCAACAAGTTCATATTTCTAGTATTTCAAGTGTTTTATCATAATTGCAACTAAATGATATAAATATAATATGTCTTCTCCATAGAAAAAAATGGATAGAGTGTAATACTCCATGGTGCATAGAAAACTCCACATGATATTTGCAACAACTTGTATTTCAATCTTAATAGGTACACAATAAAATGGCTTCATTTATTAAAAATCCCTTCGCAATATATGTAATGTTGGATTAGTCTCACAAAACTATTTGAACAACTTTGTTTGACTTACCACCAAATAATGTTTTGGATACAAGCTATGGTCTTTATTCCAATTCTTAGCTTCTAAACACCCTTCCCATTTGGTGACACTCTTGAGCTAGAGTGCCCAAATTGTGAAACTTGTTCCTTCACACCCTCTATTAGTTTCTTATCAGAATGTGGAAGTCTCCCACGATAAACCCATGTATCAATTTGAAGAGGATAATCATGACTCTCTCTCCTTTTAAATGCTCTACTTAAAATTGTATGACTTATGTTTAATTAAACACAAGTTTTTCTAATAAATCTCAATTTTCTCAAATGATGACTTCCCAAGGAATTTTTAATAACCCTACAAGCAACTTTCTTGTCCTTTTCCCAACTCTTTTTTGGATTCTATCAAGAGCACTAAAAAGATACTTCATAATAATGGCATTTCTCTCAATTTTATTATTTACACATATTTTCATTTTATATTATATAGGAGGTAATTTTTGCATCCTTAATAATTGTAGAAAATTTGGAATTGCTCCACCAATCTCTTTTTGCCAAAAAACTATTCATACAGTCTTGAAGCCCACAATCAAACTATTTCATGTGATCTCTTCCCTTCCAATGTGCTCAAAATATCCTTCTCAATCTCTAATATTTTGGCGTTCTACCAAGGTTAGGGTTAGATGTTTGTCTCTCTTCATTACAAGGAACCCCATTTCGATTAGAACAAGGAGACATATAAGGTTCATTTGCAACATTATCACTATCATTGTCAATTTTTATAGTTCCCCTATCAAGCTCTACATTTTCCTCTTTGATTAGTAAATTTTCATTTACAACATGAAGTTGATTCACATTATCAAATTCCACATCATCTTCACTAGAAAATATTATGACAGGCTTGTTGCCTCTTTCTATGATGCTTTTCTCTTTCTTTAACCCTATATTCTTTGATTTCCTCATTTGTCAACTTCCTCTTTTGTTTAGACTTTTTCCTACTACTGCTCCCTGTAGTGTCGATAATCTCAGGAAACCAAACCAAATGATTGGAACACTCATTGAAAGTCTAGGCCCAAATTTATTTTTTTTGCATGCAAAACCCTCAAACCCCATGAAAAAACAATTGGTTTTCTGCATGTCTCGGGTAATAGGACCACAATAATTTTTTTACAAATTTCACTAGTAAAATATTAGGTACTTGATACTTCTTGACAAATGTATTTAGAAATCAAAAGGAAAATGGAGGTTTGAGAATGAAAGTTGATAAATGGTCCTCATTACACCCTCCATGATCCATGTGAGGTATTTTGACAAAAGCTTCTCTTTGTTGTTTAAAATTATAGTTTGATATTTACATTTATTATTTATCATTTAGGATTATAATATAGGGTTATATATTTCAGGTTTAGATTAGGATATGTGTTCAAATCATATTTACTATAATGGTTAGGGTTAGATTATAACATTAAAGATTATGATTTTTAAAAAAGTACTAAGATTAGGGATTAATATTTAGGACCAAGGTTTAGGGTTTAGGGTTTTATGTTGTATTTTAACATATATAATCACAATATAGCATTTTAGAGTAAGGTTTAGCATTTATAATTATGATTACCAGTTGGTTTTAGTTTTTCTTAGGATTTAGGGTGACTTGGAACTTAGGATAAGGATTGGGATTCAATATTAGGGTTTGAAATTCAGGATTAATTATTATAGCTAAGTATTTAGAATTACAACTTAACATTTAGAATTAGGTGTTAGCACCTACACTTAGGATTTACTATTTAGAGTTATTATTTAAAATCTAGATTGAAGAATTTAGGGTTTAACATTTTGGATTAAACTTTAGCATTTAGAATTATGGTTAAGAAATAAGGGTTTCATGTTTAAGATCATGGTTTAGTATTTACAATAAATACAACATATGTCCCTAGGTGTCCTAGGACCCCAGGGACATATGTTGTCAGTGAATGCATCAAAAGTTTTGACCTGTACATGAACATACGATCAATACAACATATGTCCCTAGGGGTCTTACAACTACTCTAGACATATGTTGTCATTGAATGAGATGAAAGGGGTCATAGGTGAGCCTATTACACCTTTTGACCCATATAATTAATAAAACATATGTCCCTTGCAATCTTATGACCCTTGTGGACATATGCTATCATTGAATGAGTTAAAAGGGGTCATAGGTGAACCTAAGGCTCCTTTCCACCCATACAATCAATACAATATATGTTCATAGGGGTCCTAAGACCTCCCTAGGGGTCGAAAGGGACCATAGGTTCACCTATGACCCCTTTCAACTCATTCAATGGCAACATGTCCATAGGGGTCCTAAGACACCTAGAAATATATGTTGGATTGATTGTATATTCATGTATGGGTTGAAAAGGGTCATAGGTTCACCTATGACCCTTTTCGACACAATTTTTGACAACATATCTTCGTGGGGTCCTACTGTATATGAGCAATGTTAGTATGCTAATAGAAACCAAATTTAAATAAAGCTTCTACAAACTAAACAAAATTCATAAACTTCAAGATAGACTAAGATGAGCTCTCAATTGAAAATATGAGCCATTAATGGGCTCTCTCAATGAGAAGCTCTCTTGTTGAGTAGCTTTGTCTAAAAAGATAGGATGTATGCTCAATATGCTTCCAAAGGCTTCAATGGATGATTGTGGATTTTTGGTGTGGATAGATGGCTTTAGTATGGATTTGGCTCTCAAAATAGCATTATAACTTTACTTCATGGATTGTGTTATTTTGCAAAGGGGAAGGATCCAATTTATAGGCAAGAGGCTTGAGGGATTGAGGGCTAAGATGCAAGGATGGGAAAAAGCTTATGGAGGGCTTAGATTGCATGAGAGGAGAGCACATGGATTGTGCTTCCTTATAGCCAATCAAGGAGTGACACATGTCACATGGTGAGAGGATGGAGGAAAGGGGAAGGATGAGTCAACAAAGGAGGCTCAAGGGATAAAATCTTCATAAAGACCCTCATAATGACTTGTAAGAGCAATAAAAGGGCTTGTAAGAGTCATTTATGACCTAGTGGACTTCATAAAGTTTTATGGTTGAGATATTTTGAGCGTGATGAGAGAAATTTCGACTTGGGCTTGATTAGGAAGGTTCTAAGCTTGCTTAGGCTTGTGCAAATGATTAGAGGATGGATTAGGATGGTTTAGGATTAGCTTAGGGATATGCAAGTGGATGGCATTTAATGAGGGTGGGTGAAGGAGGAGATATTTGTTAACTTTGGCTTGGGTTAGTAAGTCTTAACCCATGTTTAGGGAATGTGACAAGGTTAGGAGGGGATTAGGATTAGGTTTAAAGACATCTTCTAGAAGAGTCTAGACTTTGGATGAGGATAAAGACTTTCTAGAATAGTCTAGAATTTTCTAGGATGAGGATGAAGACTTTCTAGAAGAGTCTAGAACTTCTTAGGATGAGGATAAATTAGATTTTTAGGAAATAAATAAAGTTTTATTTATTTCAAGGGTTTGGGTTGAGGAGATATTTATTAAAACTTTTTTAATAAACATGGGGATTAATATTCAATCTTAATTAAATATTTTGAGTTGGGATTAGGGGTAGGAAATGATGGGATTAGCCTTTAATTAAAATTAAAGAAGGATTAGAAGATTTTGGAAGAGTTTAGTGGTCTTAAGGAAATTGGCCAAGTTTTGGGCAAAAAATAAATTTTTTATTTATTTTAGGATTTTTGGTCAATTTATTAATTAAATAATTAATAAATAAAGAAATAATGTTTAAATAAGATTTAAACATTTTTGGGAGGGATTCCTTAATTAAATATTTTTAATTAAGATAAAGGGATTTAATGGCATAAAAATTAATTAATTAATTAAATAATTAATTAATTAATAAATGATGATGTCATCAGGGCTTTTTCAGAAAATAAAAATACTTTATTTTCTAAAGGTTTTTAGGTGTCTACACCTACAACCCCTAGGAACATATGTTTTTAGATCGTATGCTCATGTATGGTTCAAAAGGGATCATAGGTTCACCCATGACCCAACCTATGACCCAATTTGATGCACTTGCTGACAACATATGTCTTTGGGGTCCTAGGACCCTTAGGGGCATATGTTTTATTGATTGAATGTTCACATATGGGTCAAAATGGATCAATACAACATATGTCCTTGGGGTCCCAAAACCCTTTGACATATGTTGTCAATGAGTGCATCGAAAGGGGTCATAGGTTTACCTATGGCCTCATTCAAAAATTAAAATCAATATAACATATGTCCCTAGGGGTATTAGGACCCCTATGGCAATATGTTTTCATTAAATGGGTAGAAAGGGGCCACAGGTTCACCTATGACCCCTTTCAATGCATTCATTGACAACATATATCTCTAGAGTCCTAGGACCTCTATGGACATATTGTGTATTGATTGTATGTTCACATATGGGTCAAAAGGGGTCATAGGTGAACCTATGACCCCTCTCAATTCATTCTTAACAACATATGTCCCTAGGGGTCCCAAAACCCCTAGGGACATATGTTGTCAGTGAATGTGTTGCAAGGAGTCATAGGTGAACTATGGCCCTTTTCAAACCATACATGAACATGTGATCAATACAACATATGTCCCAAGACCCTAGTGACATATGTCGTCATATAATGTGTCGAAAGGGTTCATAGGTTCACTATGACCCCTTTTAACCCATATGTGAACATATGATCAATACAACATATGTCCTTAGGGGTCCTATGACTTTAGGGACATGTGTTGTTAGTGAATGTATCAAAAGGGTTCATAAGTGAACCTATGGCCCCTTTCAACCCATTCAATGACAACATATGTCCATAGGGGTCCTAACACCCCTAGGAACATATGTTGTGAGTGAATGCATCGAAAGGGGTATACATGAACATATAATCAAAACAACATACATCCCTAAGGGTCCTAGCACCCCTAGGACATACGTTGTCATCAAATGCATCCCCTTTCAATCCATATGTGAACATATGATCAATACAACATATGTCCCTGGGAATTCTAGGACCCTGAGGACATATGTTGTTAGTGACTGCATTGAAAGGGGTTATAGGTTAATCTATGGACCCTTTTGATGTATACAATCAATACAACTTTTGTTCTTAGGGGTCCCAGGACCCTGGGGACATATCTCTTTAATGGTCTTAGGACCTCAGGGACATATGTTGTCATCAAATACATTGAAAGGGGCCATAAGTGAAACTGTGACCCCATTTGACCCATACATGAACATCCAATCAGCACAACATATGGTCCTAGGGGTCCTAGGACCTTGGGGACATATGTTGTCAGCAAATGTGTTGAAAGGCCTATGGCCCCTTTCAACCCATTCAATCAATATAACATATGTTCCTATGGTCCTAAGACCTTAGGGACATATATTGTCAGTGAATGCATCTAAAGGGGTCATAGGTGAACCTATGGCTTGTTTCCACCTATGTTGTCATCAAATGTGTCAAAATGGGTCATAGATGCTCCTATGACCCCTTTCGGCCAATACTATCAATATAACATATGTTTTGAACCCTAAACTCATATAATCAATTGCAATATGTCCCTAACGGTCATATGACCCCTAGGGATATATGTTGTATCATATAATTTACTATATATTAAAAATAATATAATATAATATAATTGATATTATGTTATAATATAATCTAATCTAATAGAATATTTTATATAAAAAATATAATTTAAAATAGTATAATGTAGTATAGTATAATTTAATGTAATATATGAATGAGGTGAAAAAGTGTTCACCTAAATGAATAGAGGAAAATATGGATGATAGAAAGAAATGTGATGTGAGGGGAATATAGGACCTATCCTTAGCCCAAATTCCCAAAAGGAATGATCCAAATTGATCAATCACAAGAAAGTGATCAATGCACAAATGAATTAAACAATGGAGAATATGAAGAAAAGAGAAAATCCTATAATCTACTATAGAAAGTAAGTACTTGAAACCTTAAATGAATAAAAGAAAAATATTGACCTCAAAGTATGGTAAATCTAGAAAATGTTGATTTCTGATGTCTGTGTATAGTTTTAAAAAAATTTAAAACCTATTTTGGATTGGAAATGTCAAGATAGAGAAAACCCTAAAAATTTTATCCTTTTGAAGGCAGGTCGACCTTGACTCAGATAGTTGGGCACAATCTTACCCTAGGGCACAATTGTGCCCCAAAAAGTTGACCATGACCTACACAACTCTAACAAAAATTATGTTCATAGATCACACAAGCTTGACAAAAAGGTTATCCAAATATACACTTTAATTTGCTATCATGTACCTATATCTGCAAGATAAAAGTGTTTTTTGGTTTGGATGGGGGTGTTTACCTTGGTCAAACCCCAGTTTGGATTCAACCTTGAAATATAAATAAAATTGCAATATAAATAAACAAAGTAAATGGAACTATTCACCTTGCTTATATTGAAATCCTTGTGGAGGATTTGAATCCTTGAATCCACAAGTACAGATGCTCCAAATGAATGTAGAAATGTATGTAGGATGTCCCAAATCAATGGAATTATATCTTCAACACCAATCTTGAATGAATATTTGCATAGAAAAAGGCTTGGATGAATGTGGATGTGGATGGAGAAATCTTCAACAAGAGGGCTCCACAGAGATTAAATCCTTCAATGACTAACAATGGACCTCCTTGAGTTGGATCTTGAATTCTTGAATGCTTGATAATGAATAATCTAGTATAATGTCTCCTCATGAAAAGTAGATAATAGATAGATTGTAGATGTCAAAATGAGGGAAGAAGGCTTCCTTATATAGATATCTAGGGAACAAACTTCTAGAGAAGGCCAACATTGGAGAATTAAATCCCAATTAACCTTAACCCCTATAAATGGACCTAGATTAAATGCAATTTAAGACTTTACCATTTTGAAACTTGAAATAGCTAACAAGCAAGAAAATGAAACTTTCCAAAGACCAATATCCTAAAACCTCCAGAAATTGAAAATTGGACTCGGGGTCAAGGATGAGGTCGACCCTACCCTAGGTTAGGGTCAAGGATGTCCTTGACCTAGGTTAGGGTTGAGGTCAACCTTGACCCTTCAAGTCATCCTTGACCGAAAAATTCAAATTCCTTAGTTTCACAGAGAAAATTGTCAAAATTAGGCTACAAATAGAGAGAGAGAGAGAGAGAGAGAGAGAGAGAGAGAGAGAGAGAGAGAGAGAGAGAGAGAGAGAGAGAGAGAGAGAGAGAGAGAGAGAGAGAGAGAGAGAGAGAATAGGGGAAATAGCCAAATCCATGCAAATACCTATTCAAGACACTTGAAATGACCCTAGACCATTTACTTGGAGGGCTAAATTCTCTTAACATGGAAGTTCTTCCATTTTAAGATGATACATTAAGCCCCCACTTTAGCAAGAGTATGGATTCAATGAAAACTCTTGGTAAAGTAGATCATAATGAAAAAATAATATTATTAAAATCAAAGGGACAAAGGGATCCTCAAGCCCCCAGAGACTCAAGTCCTCATCAACTCCAAGATTGCAATAAGAAAGACATCTCTAGAAAAAGAGTGTGATTATCTCACCCAATGAGAATTTATGTCTCATTGTGAAGCACACAAGGAAACTACACAACTAGAAAGATGGAATTGAACCCATAGTGAATGTGGCTAGTCACTAGTCAACCCATCAAGGATTCACTCTTAATAATATTCTATTGTATAAGAGTAAAATGAAAAAGCAAAAGAGATCCAATCTTATGGACACACCTAAGGGATCAAAAATATTTGAAATTGAAGGGATCAAGAGATCCTAAAATATAGATCCATGCTTTAAGGATTAGTCACTAATCAAAAAAGGGAGAAAAGGTATCTTGAAAAATAATATATGTGTATCAAAAAGTGCATTTTCACAATACGTGAGCAGAGCATATGCCCCCACATTAAAGTAATTGCTAACACTTTAACATGAGCAATGGCTTTGGAAAAAACATAAACAACTCCACTAATTATGTTTTCACTATGAGATGCCTCTAGACGAAGACAAATCAAGGGAAATACCACATAAACATACATAGAACATAGAAGGGATCTTCCTACTATGGGGTCAGTATGATCATAAGATTTTATACATACATACATACATACATACATACATACATACATACATACATACATACATACATACATACATACATACATACATACATACATACATACATACATACATACATACATACATATATATATATATATATATATATATATATATGATATTATTGAAAATTAATTGACATCATTCCCCAAAGAAATTAGAACTACAACCACAAAGGAGGAACCATCACATAAGAGATACAAAGAAGAATATTTTCAAACCATGACATAGAGAGAAAAAGGAATCAATACTACCAATTTGTATATCTAAGTAGATTACACAAGGAAATATGTATGAATAATAGAACAAGTACAACATAGAATTAAACAACATATGGAAGAATAAAGATACATATAGAGTAATAGTAAAATAGGTTTGATTCCTTTGTCACCTTGCATCGATGAAGCAACTAGGATCATACAAATGAATCTAACAACATAAAAACATCACACAAAAAATACAATACAACAGACAAACACACAAAAGGTTACCATGAAGGACTAGCTGATCAAGCACACCACTTACTCTCCCATCTCATTATATCATTTAAAGAAGGTGAGTAACTCACAAGAGAGGCTATATCCAACATAGTAGGAATGATAGTTCCAAACAAGGATCCTCTTGAGAATCATAATGTTTTATATTAGGTCTAATTATCAATTGTGAAGAAATCATATTAGGTAAATCAATGTCAATGTCAATAGTTTCATATTCATCATTAGCATCATCAATATCATCAAGGGTATCTTCTTCATCTAAATTAATAGAAATAGGATCTAAGATACAAATGGAATCATCAGAATCATGCATCTTAACATCATTACTAACAAAAACTTCTTCTAACACATCATGCGTAGTGGTATTCAAAGAAGATAAATATTATTGAAGAACAAAATTATGAGCTTTATCTTGAGCATGAAATTTCTTATGACATTTATTAGAAGATCAATTACATTTTTTCTTGCTTGGAATGTGTTGAGAACTAGGTGGAACAATTACTAGATCCTTTAGAGGTTCTATAGGAGGATTAGTAGGATTAAAAACATACTAACAAGTAATAGGAGGAGCTTGATTGAAAGATGTAGAAGCCATAGATAAAGGAGGTATTGAAGGTGTAGGAAAAAGACCATGATTAAAATCCATAGGAGGTAAAATTAACTTGAGAATCTAACAATGATTATAGGCTTGATATGAATAGAAAAGATAATCAAGTTGAGAAGGACATGAATTAGGTGATGAAGGCCAAAAGAAGTCAATGGTAGCACAATCCCTAGGCCTAGAAGTATGATACAAAAAATGATTAACCATCTTCACTTCTTCATTATGATTAAATTTAAGACATTTATGAATAAGTGAAGAAACAACATGCATGGCATTTAACCACAGCAAAACAAGCTTCACTTGAAACTAGTCAGAATGAGGAACAACAACAAAGGTAGTATTCACAATTTTTCCACAAAGTTCAACTAGTAAATTAATTGAACCAAATGATGGATAAAGAAATCCATTTCAAGTTTGAATCCACACATCTAATGTATTATAAAAATAGCATTGCAATCTTTTCATAAAAAGATTTTCTTCAGTAATAACATTGACTAAGGATGTAGGATCAACAAGACAACCATGAGTAGGTATTTGAGAAATCCTAGCATAAATATAAAGGGGGACATCGAGAGCTTTAATAGTCTTAGAATCATCAAAGGTAATCAAAATTTCCCAACGTCTTTTATTCTTAGGTTGTTGTTGAGGTTTAGGTTGAGGCTTCAATTTAGGTTTAGGTGTCAGTTGAGGTTGAGTTGAAACTTGAGATTGAAGCCGAGGTTGAGTTGGAGATACAAATTGAACAACATGCTTCACTTTATTAACAACATGATTAAGATCATCCATCTTTGAATCATACACAATATCCATAGAATATGGTTGAGAAATTGTATTAGTATCATGTGTAGATAAAGGATTCATATAGATTTATAGATTTTGATTAGGAGTAGAAATAGACTTATTCCAACTACCATCAAAATTATCAACAAATAAAGCATTAGATTAAATTAAATCTTGAACCTTATACTTTAAAGAATAAAATTTTTGAGTATCATGACCATTATGATGATGATATTGACAAAAAGCTTTAGAATCAAAAGATTTAGATGCCATTGTACCAGGAAAAAGAGGTCAAATAGGAGGTAAAGTATTCATATTAGCAATTAACAACCTATTCATAATAGAATGTAAATATTTAGAAAGAGGAGGAAATGTACAATTTAATCGAAAAGTAGTGGATGCAAAAGTGGCATTATGAGATGCAAGAACAACTTGATCAAAAACTGCATTTTCTTGTTTGTTTGTCTTGACATAGCTATTAATTTTTTTAACTTAATTTAGATTAGGAGAAGAATCACTTTTATCAATAGGAACAAGAGCCACTAGAGCAGTGCTCTCAAATTAACACACTTGTAATTGATAATGATGAAGTGCTACACAAAGTTGTTGAAAAGAGGTAAATTCAATAAACATGATCTTATATCTAATATGCTTTTGCAAATTTGAAATAAACATATGTTGAATATCAATATCAAGAACACGACAAAAAATATGAGTATGTAAATGCTTAAATCTATGAATAAATTTAGTCAATTTTCCTTAGAACTTTGTTTACAATGCTTCAAATTAGTCAAAGACACTTGTGGGAAAATGTTGTTTTGAAATTATAAAATAAAATCATTGGCAAGTTGTGGAAATGAATTAACACAATAAGGAATCAATGAACAAAACCATTGTAAAGCCTTGTCACAAAAGATTCTAGCAAACAACTTGGCTAAAATCTTGTGATCATGAGCATTATCAATACAAAGGATTTGAAATGTTTTAACATGATGAATAGGATCTCCCTTACCATTTTAATTCTCAAGATGAGGCATATTGACTTGTTGAGGAACAAAAGTACAAATGATATCTTGAGACAAAGGACTTCCCATGTCACAAGTAGGAATACTAAACTTTTTTTGAGTCAAGGTAGCGAGTTATTGTTGTAAAGATGACACGATTTGAGCCAAATTTATAATTTTTGAATCATTAGAAGAAATAGGAGGAATAGAAACATTAGAAACACTAGGCAAAGTATATTAAGCTAGAGGAGTGGAAGACACAACTGGAGGAACACTAGGAACTAAAGTTGGCATTGGATTGGAATAAGTAAAAGGAACATTATGATAAGAAGGTTGTGATATATGAAGGGACACATAAGGAACACACATAAAGGGAACCTTTGTAGTCACTAAATAGCGAGTGTAGGTAGGAACACTAGGTAAAGGAATATAGGAAGGATCTACACTAGTGACAGGTGGAAATAACCCTAGATCTTGAGCTTCTTGAGCTAAACGTTTAACATTTGAATGCACAATATGAGTAATACCATGCCTGCGATTAACACTTTGATCACTATCATAAATAACTTTCTTAAGAGCCTCTATAGCTTGAATTGAATCTTTATTATGGTTTTCTTCAATAAGCCAATTACCCATTTTACCAAAGTTTAGTTGAAAATTTTTGGAATTTGTTCAAGAGGAACCCTTAAAGCATCATCCTCATTATGAGATGAGTGAGAAAATTTTTGCTGCATAATAGGAATAGAATCAAGAAGAATTGAATTCTCATCTGGGATCCTAAGGAAAGGAGAAAAAGACTCATGCTCAAATATGCCCATAAGTCTACGACTTCGTCTAACTGAAAGATTAGAAGTAACAAAGCTCATAAACTAATAAAATTCAAATGAACTAAACTAAGAAAACATAAAGCATGAATATTTTTTTATTTTGAAAGAGATTTTTCAAATTTTTTGTATTTTTGTATTTTAAAATCCAAGAGCATAAATGAAATGTAATCTTAATGCAAGAAAATACCTAATAAATATAAAATGAAATATAAAACTGCAAAACACAATAGGGCATCTAATTCCATAAAGGAAAAGAGGGTAAGTATGTTGGATTCACCACAATGAATAAGGTGAAAAAGTGTTCACCTAAATGAATAGAGGAGAATTTAGATGATAGAAAGAAATGTGACATGAGGGGAATACAGGACCTATCCTTAACCCAAACTCCCAAAAGGAATGATCCAAATTGATCAATCACAATGAAGTGATCAATGCACAAATGAATCAAACAATGGAGAATATGAAGAAAGGAGGAAATCCTATAATCTTCTATAGAAAGTAAGTACTTGAAACCTTGAATGAATAAAAGACAAATACTAATCTCAAAGTAGGGCAAATTTAGGAAATGTTGATTTTTTATGTATGCATACAGTTTTAGAGAATACTACAACTTGTTCTAAATTAGAAATGTAGAGATGTAAAAAACCCAAAAAACCTTTGTCCTTTTAAAGGAAAGTTGACCTTGACCTATATAGTGGGGCACAATCTTACCTTGGGGCATAATTGTGCCCCAAAAAGTTGACCTTGACCTGCATAACTTAGATGAAAATTTTGTCTATGGACCACGCAAGCTTGACAAAAAGGGTATCGAAATATGCACTTTAATTCTTTTTCATGTACCTGTATTTGCAAGAAATAGGGTTTGTCATTCAAGGATGGGGGTTTGTCTTGGTCAAACCCTAGCTTGGAATCAACCTTGACATAAAATTGAAATTGCAATATAAATAAACAAAGTAAATGGAACTATTCACCTTTCTTATATGAAATCCTTGTGGAGGATTTGAATCCTTGAATCCACAAGTATGGATGCTCCAAATGAATGTAGAAATGTATGTAGGATATATCAAATCAATGGCATTAGATCTTCAACACCAATCTTGAATGGATCTTTGCATAGAAAAAGGCTTGGATGAATATGGTTGTGGATGGGGAAATATTCAACAAGAGGGCTCCATAGAGATTGAATCCTTCAATGGCTAACAATAGACTTCCTTGAATTGGATCTTTAATGCTTGAATGCTTGAATTCTTGAAAGCTTGATAACAAATCATCTGGTATAATGTCTCCTCATGAAAGTAGATAATAGATAGATCGTAGATGTCAAAATAATAGAAGAAGGCATCCTTACATAGAGATCTAGGGTACAAACTTCTAGAAAAGGATGACATCCGAGAATTAAATTGAAATTAACCTTAAGCCCTAGAAATGGACCTAGATTAAATGAAATTTAAGAGTGTACCATTCTGAAACCCAAAACAACTGACTTGAAAGCGTGAAAATGAAACTTTCCAAATCTTGATATCTCAATACCTCTAGAAATTTAAAATTAGACTTGTGGTCAGGGACAAGGTCAACCTTGATCGAGGTCAAGATGAGGTTGACCTTGACCCTTTATGTCATCCTTGACCCAAAAAGTCAAAGTCCTTAGTTTTAAAGAAAATTGTTAGAAATTGACTAGAGAGAGAGAGAGAGAGAGAGAGAGAGAGAGAGAGAGAGAGAGAGAGAGAGAGAGAGAGAGAGAGAGAGAGAATAAAAATAGGGGGAAACAACCATATCCATGCAAAGACCTATTCAGGGTGCTAGACATGACCCCAGACCACTTACCCAGAGGGCTAAACTCTATTAACATGGAAGTACTTCCATTTTAAGACAATACAATATAATAAAGTATAATATCAATATATTATGACATACAAAAAAAAGTATCATTTGTAATTTAGTTCAGAAACTTCACATGGACCATGGAAGGGATAATGAGGACCCTTGTTCAACTTTTAATCCTTACCCTCCATTTTCAATTTGATTTTTTTTTAAATATTAAGTAGGAAATATTGAGTATTCAATCCCATATTGGGAACCCAATTAGGATTCATAATAACCAACCCTCCTTGGTCAACTCTCAAAATGTTATTTCTCCCCTTTAAGGTCACTTTTAGACTTAGACGAGGTACTTGAAAACTTTTAATATGACCAAATTTATTAAAAAGAAAAGGGTTTCTTGAAAATGTTCTCATCTTTCCATTGATATAATGTCTATCAAATGACAAGTTTAATAAGTAATTATTACTTATTTTTAAATGACAATATGTGTAAAGTGTTGGTTTAAATGTTGAATGAAAAATGGCTATAACTTTCAAACCATTAAACATTTTTGAAATCTAAAAGATGTGTCACATTCTATGTTTCACCTATTGTAATAAAATAAATACATTTAAATTTAATAATATTTTGAATTAATTAAGGTGTTCAAAATAAAATTCATAATTAATTATCTTTTGGAATAAAAATACCCAAAAATAGGTGTCACATCCAAGCATGAGTCTATAGTTTCTTATACTGAGAATTCTATAAAAAATAAATTATTATATGATTGTGATTAAGGTGGTCAAACATACACCTACTTCTTATTTTTGTCCTAAAATTTTTTTACTGCTGTATTAAAATATAAAATTTTGGCTAATCAAATTATATTATTCTCAAATAAGGCCTAGTTGTTTAGAAACTAACTTCAATTACCTATAGACTCAATTGTTACAACTTTTTAATATAATTTTCATAACTAGCTCAAAATTGCATGTCAAGTTGATATAAACCTAATTTTTTGATTTTAGACTACCACTTAAGGGAATGGTTTGGCCCACCATGATCCTGCACATAGTCTTTACCTTATGTGCATAGATTGATGTGGATTGGGCAAGAAGTGTTGATGATAGAAAGTGTAGAAGTCATGGAGAATTTTTCTTAGAAGGAAGATTGATTTCTTGGCTAAGCAAGAAATCAGATTGTATTTTATAGAACATGATAGAAGTAGGGTATGTAGTATAAACAAACATTTGTAATTAGATCATCTGGATGAAACAAATGTTGAAGGATATTTGAATTGAGTTTACAAAAATTGTTATCATATACTGTGATAACACAAGTATAGTGAGTATGTCAAAGAATCTTATTTTACATTCAAAGACAAATTATATATCTATTAAGTATCACTATTTAAGAGAAAAAATTGTTGAGAAGGAGATTAGATTGGAATATGTGGGTACAAAGGAGAAGATACAAGACATATTTACAAAAACTTTGTTGAAGGATACATTTAAGTACTTGAGAGGTATGCTTTGGGTTATTCCCCAACCTACTTTTAAGTAGTTGGTGTAGAGATTGCATCAGTCCAGTGGTAGAAAAACACTATTTCATTTATCTAAATTAGATGCTTGATGCTTCATCTATGGGGGGTATCTATGTTTGAGTTGAGTCATGAAGGACTCTTGGTAACTAGTACTTAATAATTTCTTTGGACACTTGAAGATTATTATATGTCTTATGTATTTAAATTGACATAATGATTCTTTTGTCATTGACGTTAATGGGAGATAGTAGCACATGAAAAATGTCCTTTGATATGAATGGTTATAGATATCCTATGGGGAGAGATACAAAAGAAATCATCTTTATATATATTGATGTCAATGGAAGAATAATATCTATGAGGGTGAGATGTTCCTATGATAGAGAAATTTGATTGATGAAGAGGATTTGGAGCATACTATGATTATAGTATTAGGGACATTCATGGGAAGCATGAATGGGGGAAAAGTTGTAGTAGAGATATTTGGTGTTCATGGAACTTAGATGTTTTTCATCTACGCTACCATCAATGCCAAAGGAAGATGTTATTTGTTGAAAAAAATTATGAAATTGTATATTGTATTTGATGTTACACAAATACAAGCCTTTATCAAGCAATCAGTGTCAGTTGAACTCACTTGAGCATTCAAGGAAGTTTCCTGTGTATGCCAAACTTTCCAAGAAAGACAACACAAAACTAGTGCTAATCAAGTTCACTCAATTACTAAAGGAAAGTTGGCATGGCACTAGTGTTAATTGAGATCACTCAGTTACCAAAGGAATTCTAAAGGAAATCCTTTTCTAAGATATTATTGATTGAGCTAGGTCATCTAACGAAGGATTTTCCTATATTAGAATATTGGATTTGACTGTTTTGTTGGTTAGCTCTAGCCGACTCAAGGGATGAATATTATTTGTTTGAAAGTGTATTCAAGTCAACTTGATAAGGTAAATCATATAAATATAAGGTCAAGTTGATGATTGAATTGTAAGAAGCATGGGATTGAAAAGATAATTTAAGGAAGTGGATTGGAAGGATATCAGAGTATCCAAGTTGATAGAGATGCAAAGAACATTTTGATTAAGAAGGATCAAGTATTCTAACCAAAATAGAGATCTAAAATCAGAAAAGATAGTTACATCAGCCAAGTCAAGTTATTGTTACTCTCTAATAATCATAGTAGTGAATCAAATCTCCTAAAGAGTTAGCCTAATAGTTATTTTCCAAATCCTCTAACAAGGTGGCATTTCTAGATTGAAGTGTCTAAAGACCTCTAACAAGGCCACTACTAATAGGATGAACTAAATCCTTTAAGTCACACCTAATAGTTTGTTTTGTAACTTTTAACAAGGTTGGCTCTAACAGGGATCACTTTAGAAGAGTGAAAGATAGTAACTAGTTGTAATTGGTGGTTTTCCCAAATTGGGTTTTCACATTAAATCTTGGTGTCTCTTGTGCTCATGTTATTTTCTTCATGATTTTGCAACTAAGTTAATTAAGTTTAAACACACTAAACATCTTAAGAAATAATTTTTTAGTGTTTATTGAGTCATAGTAATTCTTAGTGTAAATTGAGTGTTCCAAAGAACAAATATGTGCCACCTACTAGAACTTTGACTGTGGATCAAATTGTGGAAAAGAAAAATCATAACATAACGATGAATAAAATTTCTTCCACTATTAATTATGCTGAATTTGATGAATTCAAAGATTGTACTACTACTCATGAAATGTGGAACGAGCTAAAAGATATCAATGGAGGTAATGAAAATATAAGGAGAGCTAAGGAAAAAAATCTTAGAGGTTAGATTGATCAAATGAAGATGGAAGAAGATGATAAAATCACACAATATAGTGAAATAATCAAACCTAGCGTGAGTGCAATCAAAGCCTCAGGTGGAAAAATTGATGATGTAACAGTGGTCAGAAAGGTACTCATAACTCTTCTTCCTATTTACGCAGTTAGAGTGTCAACTATTCAAGAAATGAGATGTGATCCTAATATGATATAACTTTGAATGCACTAGTGTGAAGGTTGACAACCTTTAAGTTAGATAACTTTGACAATCATGTTCCTAACTCTAGTAACATTGAGTTTGCATTTCAAGCCAAAATATCACTCAAGAAGAAAGATAAAAATCTAAAAGTAAAAGGTTTGACAATGAAGATGAAGATGGTTCTGATGATGATCTTGAAGTTATTGAAGCATTGCTTGCAAGAAGATTTCCCAAAGGAAAAGGAAAGTACAAAGGAAAAATATCTTTGATCTATTTTTTTTCTTGTGAAGAAGTTGGTCACATTACTGCTAGGTGTCCAAACAAAGAAGGAAAAGAAGAAAAGAAGCATGATAAGTACAAAGGCAAGAAATATTTCAAAAGCTACAAAGGCTACAAGGATAAAGGAACTAAATCTTGTTGCATAGCTAAAGATTCTGATAGTAATGATGAAGATGAAATGGTTTACATTGCTGCTAAGAATGAATCAAATGATGAAAATAATAATATAGCCCTCATTTCTCATGTTAGTAAGAATGATCCATGGATTATAGATAGTGGTTTTTCTCACCATATGACTAGTGATAAATCTAAATTTGAGCATTTGGAACACTATGATGGTGGGAGTGTCAGATTTGGAAATGATGAACCTTGTTATGTGAAAGGAAAAGGTTTTATTAGACTAACCAATGAACTCAGATGTGACAATGCTTATTGGGTTGAAGGACTAAAACATAATCTACTTAGTGTGGTATAGTTGAATAACATTAGATTCAAGGTAGAATTCATGAATAGGAAAGCCAAGTTTCTAAATGGAAAAGGAAATCTAGTTGGGACTCACAATCAAACAAGAGGTAATATATTCTACCTTGATCAAAATGAAAATTAATGTTTGATAGCTCAAGTAGAAGAAAGTTGGTTATGGCATAAAAGGTTGTGTCATGTGAATTTTGATAACTTGATCAATATAAGAATGAATAAAAGGGTTAGAGGTATTCCAAGCCTAAAGAAACCTAATAAGGGCATGTGCAAAAATTGTCAAATCAAAAAGATGGGAAAGACAAGTTTCAAAAGCAAGAATTATCATTCTAAAGAAGTCTTGGAGCTCGTTCATAAAGACCTTTGTGGACCTATAGGCATACAAAGCTACTATGGAGATACGTAGTTTATTTTGTTTGTTGATGATTATTCTAAGATGATGACAGTTGTGTATTTAAAAGATAAATCAAAATCTTTTCAAAAGTTAAGTGTCTAAGGTTAGATAGTGGAGGAGAATTCATCTCAAATGAAATTAATGAATTCTAAAATGAAAGAGGAATCAAAAGATAAGTATTTGCACCTAGTACACCTTAGCAAAATTAAATAGAAGAGAGAAGGAATGGACCAATTATGGACTGTGTAAGGACACTAATGATAAAGAGTAATGTTTCTATCACATAGTAGAAGGAAGGAATCAACATAGTATTTCATACCCTAATCTATGTTTAGCTAAAGAAGGATTCAAATCAAACACCTTATGAATTATGGTATGACATATATAAACCTAATGTTTATTATTTCAAAGTATTTGGAAGAAAATGCTATATCTTGAATGAGTCAAGAAAAGGAAAATTTGATGTGAAAAGTGATGAATGCATATTCCTAGGGTACTCCAACAAGATCAAAGCATACAAATATTTGAATCTATCTACTCATAAAGTTATAGAAAGTACACATGTAAAAATTAATGAATTTGCAAAAGAGTGTGAAGAACAAAGAAGAAAAGAACCTAAAAATTACAGAAACTTTGTTTACTACGAACCTAATACTTTACTTGAAGTTCAAGAAAATGACAATAACCAGTCATCACCACCTGAGTTACAACCAGTGCAACCCAAATCAGAGTCAGAAGGACCCAAGTCTCAGTTAGAAGGACCCGAGTTTTAGTGAGTACAAAATGATTAATCTAACAGACCCAGTTCATAGATGGTGGTACCCAAGCATGATTTAGAATATCATAGTGAAATAAGTGAATTTAGAAAGGAGCCTAGACTTGTTGGATATATCAGAAGTCATCATGCGCCTAAGAAAATCATTGCAGATCAGCCGGAAGGCACAATAAAGAGGAACAAATTAAAAGGTACATGTTTTCTTACTAAGTTTAAACCTACAAATATTAAAGATGCATTAGAAAATAAAATTTGGATCGAGGCAATGAATGAAGAGATTGATCAGATTGAAAGGAACAAAACTTGGACTCTTGTTTTAGACCTAAGGACAAAAATGTAATTAGCACAAAATGAGTATTTAGAAATATGCTGATTGAGAATGGAGAAGTTTCAAGAAAGAAAGAAAGAAAGGTTAGTTTGCAAAGGTTATTCTCAAGAAAAAGGTATTGATTATGAAAATACTTTTTCTCCTGTTCCAAGACTAGAAGGTGTTAGAACACTAGTTGCATATGCAACAAACAAAGGATTCAAAGTATATTAGATGGATGTGAAATTAGCATTCTTGAATGGAATCTTAGAAGAGGAAGTCTACATTGAGCAACCAAAAGGTTTCATAGATCCTAACAAAAAGGATATGGTTTGCAAACTCCACAAAGCTTTGTATGGTCTAAAACAAGCCCCTAAAGCTTGTTATGAAAGATTACATAATTATCTCATAAATGTTGGTTTTGAATAGACTGATGATAACAACAACCAATACATCAAAGAAGGACTAGATAAAAAGACAATGTTGGTAGAAATATTTGTGGATGGTACATTATTTACTAGAAATGATGACTTGTGTAAATATTTTTTTATGGAAATTATTGAAGAATTTGAAATGTCAATGTTTGGAGGGATTAAATTATTTGTTGGCTTGAAAATTCAATAGATGAAGGATCGTATCTACATCACTCAATCAAAATACATTGAGGAGATATTGAAGAAATTTTGAATGGAAGATTCTAGACCAATTGGAACTTCTATCTCTACTAGACATAAGCTTTCCAAAACTGATGATTCCAAGGAGGTAGACTAGGCTACATATAGATCAATGATTAGAAAAATTCAATATGTAGTGCAGACAAGATCTGATATTGCATTAGTAGTTGGTATGGTGGCTAGATTCTCTGCTAATTCTAAAGAAAATTATATGATGGCAATAAAAAAATCATGAGATATCTGAAAGGTACCAAAGGTTATATTTTGTGGTATAAGAAAGGAGGCAACTTTGAATTGAAAGCATTTAATGATGTTGATTTGGAAGAAAGTGTTGAGGATAGGAAAAGCACTTGCAGTGGAGCATTCTTTCTTGGAAAGAGGCTAGTATCTTGGATAAGCAAGAAGCATAATTGTATCTTTCACTCTACAATAGAAGTAGAAATGTTGCAATAGTAGTCAATTGTTCCAACATTGTTTCAAGGTTCAAACCATTTTTTTCATGTATCAAGGATCTAGTTGTTATCTTCTATGATAAAAACAGTGCAATCAACATATCCAAGAATCTAGTGATGCACAACAAGGCCAAACACATTGCAATAAAACATCATTTCTTGAGAGAATTGGTCCAAGACAAGGAGGTGAGATTGGAAAATATGAATAGAGAAGAACAGATTGAAGATATATTCACCAAGCTATAACCTAAGGAATCATTTTTGTATCTAAGAGGTAAGCTAGGGGTCATTCCCCTATATGAAGCTCACTAAATAATAAGATTAGTGATGCATCAATCAAACACTTTAAAGATTAGACAAGTTGACATAGAATTGATAGAGTAAATTCCATATAAATTAGTACATAAAGTACATGGAAATTACATTGATTCTTGTCTTTGGAATAAGATGTCAAAGAGGGAGAGCTTTCCATATAAGAGAAAATAAATTATTAGTAAAGAGGGAGATTTTGTCATATTAGAAATCAAAAATTTTGAGTCAGATGTCAAAGAGGAGAGTTTGTTTTCAGAAGGAGAAATCAAGAAAATTGATGTTAGAGGGAATTCACACTAATAGAGGGAGTTCTCATGGATGAGAATCAAAATGAAACTAAGGATATTATCCCTCTATTTTTTCTCTAAAAAATTCTTTGTATCATTACATGTTGTGTTGTCATCAATGCCAAAGAGGGAGATTATTGAAAACAATTATGCAATTGTATATTGTCTTTGATGTTACACAAATGTCAAGCCTTTACTGAGCAATCGGTGTTAGCTAAGCTCACTTGGGCATTGAAGGAAATTTCCTGTGTATGTCGAGCATTCCAGAAAAGACATCACAAAACTAGTGTTAATTGAGTTTACTCAATTACCAAAGGAAAGTTGGTATGGAAGCAATGTTAACCAAGAAAAATTAGTTACCAAAGGAAGTCTAAAGGAAAGTATTTTCTAACTTAGTATTGACAGAGCTAGGTTAGCTAACGAAGGATTTTCCTATATTAGCATATTGGATCTGACAGTTTTTTTGGTTAGTTCAAGTCAACTTAGGGATAAATATGATTTGTTTGAAAGTGTATTCAAGCTGGCTTCACAAGGTATATCATATAAATTTATAAGGTCAAGTTGAGGATTGAATTGTAAGAAGCATGAGATTGAAAAGATAAACTAAGGAAGAAAATTGGAAGGATATTAGAGTATCCAATTTGATCAAGCTACAATGAACATTCTAGTCAAGAAGGATCAAGTATTCGAGCAAGAATAGATATTTGAAATCCACAAAGACAATTGCATCAACATTCATGTCAAGTCATTGTAACTCTCTAATAATTGTAGCGCTGAATCAATTCTTCTAACAGAGTTAGCCTAATAGTTGTTGGTGTTTTAAAACTACAAGGTTGTAAACGACCCAATACTAGGATGCAGAAGACAAAAAAAGAGCCTAAGGACTAGCTAGATCCCATATTCACCAGGATTTTCTTTAGATTTGGATGAACTTCAATAGAATCAGAAGGACTTTCTACACTTTAGGCTCTACAAGGCCAAGGTGGGTGCACCTTATGGATGAAGTGACTAGATAATTTCTTTCAAACTCACTCACTTGCACTTTATTCTTTAGATCTATCACCAATAGTATAAAATGGTAACAATTTTGGGCCAGCGCAAGAAGTTGGGTCTCACTTTTGACCAAAAAGTGGAAGTTTTTTTCCTATTTTTGAAATATTTTGTCAATTGATGCCAAAATTTGAGCCATTTAGAGATTAAATATAAAAAAACTTTAGAAATAAAAATTGTAGTGCCTGGAATCTTCTTTTTGAATATGTAATTTATTTCTATACCCATATGATAGATTTTTTTTTGGTATGGATCTTTAAAAACCACTTTTTCAAAATGCCTGTTTCAGGACCATACCATGCTCATGTACGGACACCATAATTTGAAACAAATGAATGAATTTTTGCAAATCCTTTTAAATGGAGTTACTTGACACACCAAAGATTGATGAGAATATTTTTCTTGAATTTTTTAATGAATATATTTTTTTAAATTAATTTTTAATTGGCTATAAAATAAAACTTTAAAACCTCTCGTGTATGGACACCATAATTTGATCAAAATTTCACTTTTTTCAAATTTTTTTTTTTAACTTCAAAAGAATTGAATTTAGATTGATGATATATAAATTAATTTAAGCAAAAATATAAAATAAAAAAGTTATTAAAGTTTTAGTGAACATTGCTATTTACATTTAGGTACCACCTTTGATTAAAAAATTTTTAAAAAATAGTAAATAAAATCATAACTCTATAAAATTTATATTTCTGAAATCAAGACAGTGAGAGTTCTAATGGGTTTTTGTTTCGTAAAAAAATTTGATCGGGAAGACCCTCTAAAAATTATGGCAAGGCATGAATTTGTTAGTTCAGTGCCTTAGCCAAATCTTGAGAGGCCAAGGCATAGGCTTGGTCTCACCAAGCCTGTCCCAAACCAAAATCCGAGGTAGGAAAAAAATCCTGCCTCATGTTGTAAGAAATGGGCACTCGTTATTTGAATTTAAAAAAATGGGTACCCATTTTGAAAAGCTAAAAGCGGCATGTAAAATTCGCCGAAAACTTAAAAAATTGAATTTTTAAGAAATGGGTACCCGTTTTTCACTTTTAAAAAACAGGTACCCAATTTTTAAAAAATGGGTGCCCGTTTCTTAAAAATTTAAATTTTTAATTTTTTTAGAAATGGGTACTCATTTTTTGAAACTAAAAAATAGGTACCCGATTTTAAAAAATAACGGGTGCCCGTTTTTTAAATTTAGGGTCGGGCACCCGAGCCAAAAATGGGTGCCCATCTTTTAAAATTGGGTACCCATTTCTAAGAGGTCTCATTTTGCGGATTTGACTTCCACGGAATTGCGATCCAACTTTTTGCATTCACCCTTCTTCTTATATTTATAATGAATCCTTGATTAAAACAACTAAACATAATTCAGAGGGAGACTATTACAAATAAGAAATGACCAACAATTTGATTCTTCATACAAAAAAGTAAAGATTGATTTGATTTAAATTCTTATTTGTTAAACCATATGAACTTATCAATTTGTATATGAATTGATGATCAGTGCCTTATCCATTATTAAATAGAGTCAAACTAGTAAATACTTGACCTATTTAATTGCTTTGCAAACAATTTTATTAGTAGCTAACCCTAAATTTCATTGTTATAATATCCCTCCCATACACCTAGAAACCCTATCAATTCATGAAAGCATTCACTTAACTTCTTGAATTAAAAGAAAACAATGAAAAGATATACAAATTATCCAAGTTGCATTAAAATAAAAGAACCTTGTTCATTTCAATCCCAATATCTTAGACATGTGAAAAAAGGGACAATATTCAGAGATACGAATATTGCAGAACATTCCTTTGTATTAATCTTCCTTGAAAACCATACATTACTAGTATAAACTCAAAGACAACTCAAGATATGACAAATTGTCATTCAAGATTAATTTTTATTCTCATATTGCAAAAATGACTATATCATAAAGTTGACATAGAGACTCTCTAGACTGATTGAAAAATAAAATAATACTAAAAATAAATAGACTTCGGACCCTCCTCTAATCTTGGGAACTCACTTATATAGTGTGAGATACAACAAGCTACAAGCATAGAGGGAAAATAATAGTTGTTCTTAACACAAAAAGATTTATAAATTTACAAAAGGGGGCAAAAGCTATCACTAGCACAATAGAACAAAATTTGGTGCTTGCTTGCATATTTGCAATAAATTGTCTTTATCAGTGATCTTCTTGTGGTGGGACCAATTCTGTTGTAGCAATTTCTCATTGATCTGCTTCATTTGATGATTGGCCCGGTTGCATTTGTTGCTCTTCCAATTGTGGTACCACCTGGTTTGCACATGACGTGTCATGTTTTGATATCTAGATACTAATTATAATTGGTTGATCCTTTTCCAGACCATCAGTTTGAACTAGCATGTCCACGGTTGCAATTGGTTATTCTTGATTTATTCCTTCTATTTGAAAGTCTAATACATGAACCAATTGAAACCTTTTTGTGGCAATAGATTTGTCCATATTTTCTCCTCCAAATGCCACTTGCAATAAATATGTTGCTAGAGCATAATCAGTTACCCACTTGTCAAAAAGTGTATCATCTGGCTAATTGAAACTCAATATTTCTTGTTCCTTTCTCAAGAGACTTCTTCCAATTCTCCTTATTTCTTCAAAATCTTGTTTCAATGAATCAAACAATAACTATACTTGTACAACTTCCTCTATAGTTCTAGCAAACCAAATATAATTTTATCATTTACAACTTTATTAAGCCTAATTCTCATTAATTCATGTAATTCTCTAGCCCATTCTTCCTTTTCTCTTATTTGACCCATAGCTTTAAGTGCATGTGGAAAAGATCAATTTTTTTACCAAGGTACCTTAGGAAATAATCTCTTATTCTTCTCTGCAACAAATTTCTCTTATGATCAAAATCTAAGAGGTGATTAGATTGGTCAAAAGTCTTTTCAACTCATTCATTAGAAAAATCGATCACATGACAACAAAGGGCCATGATGATATCATCCCTACTAAATCATTTGTCAAAAATTAGCCTTAAGGTTGCCTCATTATTTATTAACTCATTCCATATCTCTACTGATTTTGACAAATTCTAAATTAAATAAGGGCCAACCTACTTTATCTAGTAGATACAAAATTGTATCTCTAATTCTATCTTCATGCTTAATGCCCAATTCCACATGTAATGAACATATTTTTTCCCTCCTCATTAAGCTCCTCTTTTTTATACATTTGTGGCTCTTGAGTAATGATAATTTTGACAATAGGGATGGTTTTGAAAGGTAGTACTAGAGGAGGAGGATAAGCAATCCTAAGCCTACTAGATTGTCGTTTGTATCCTATCATTTTATTCTCAAGGTTAATCCTTGTCTAGCCTTCCCTATTATAGGCATCTAGGACTTGTTCATATTTTTCCTATAACTCTTGTACATACTTATTATCTTTCCTAGCAGTGGCTAAAGTGAGAGTGGTTATTTCAAAATTTAATTCTATTGCCTCTTCATTTGGAGTATCCTCTACTCTTTTGACAATCAAGTTACCCATTAATTCAAAGTCACTAGTTTGAGAATAGCTAGCTCTAGATCCTCTTTTTAAGGACCAAACAAATACTTAAGGCAGTGTGGTCTTCACTATATTTAGCACCAATGAGTGACCTTTTCTTTTTATCCATGGTGTTCAATTTCTTCATAACAATATTAAACACCATTGCATTTGTAATGTCCCAATTTGGCAAAAGTAGAACTCCAAGTGATCAGATCATTCTTCTTCCTTCTTCAAGGGTCATACTATTGAATTCTTGCATCATTTCCCCTTTGATCTTATCTTAAATGACTAAGTCCTCTTTCTCTAGCTACTCAACATTACTTAATTATTGCATCTTTCCTCAAAATTTTCAATATTCATTCTTCATGCAAATTGGAAAAAAGCCCTTGACTTTACAAAGTTGTCATTTGATAAAAATTCATGACTATCCTATTCTATTATAGGATCTACCTCTTTTCCTTTGAAATCAGCCATAGTCAATTCCAGGCTAGGCATAGGAGGTTCTCTGGGATTTCCTTCTTCCAATTTTGTATTGGTGATAAATACTTCACCCTAAGATCCAAGTGGCTCAATTTTCTCTCTAGTGGGTTATTCTTCTCCTACACATAGGGGAGATTGAGATGGTGTGTAATATTCCTCTTGTGACACCTACCTCTCTTATATTTTCTATCTCTTAAACATTGGCTCTATAGGCCTTTTTTCCAGTTGAAGTCCTCTTGTTAAAATATTACTGGTTAATCCAACCATTTCCTTCCCCTTGGCAGTCATCTACTCCCTAGTTTTGACTATGTTGTAACCAGGTTTCTTCTAAATAACCAATTGTCTCAAACCTACTACAGGGGTGAAAGATAATCTCTTCATTACCTCCCTTTCTCTATCAGGATAAGGAGGGATTTTTTTTCATTCATAGTGTCCATAATTCTGCAAAAGTTATAAACAACATCTTACTTTGTCAGCTGACATCTTGGCATCTTTTAATGGACTATATTCCTTTTCAAAACAATTAAGGAATTCCAAAACCCTAGAATAAAATCTCCACTATTGTTTCTTAATTTCTTGTTCTTGGAAGGAGAATTCATTTCTTATTATATCTTCTAGGAAATAGAATTCATGATGGAAAGCCTTGGCCTTAGCCTTTTTTCTAAAATATTCAAAGAATCCCTAATTATCATTGAACCTAGGATGAGTGACTACCATTTTATATGGTTTAACACTTTATACAGAAAAATCCAACCACCCTCTTTGATTATAAACTAATGAGCGATAGTGCAAGATGGGAAAATAGAACCTCTTGATCTACCAGTTAGCTCTACCTCTTCCAGTCCACCTATTTGCCATATAATTTCACCTAACCCCACCTTAAGAGGTTCTTGGAAGGGTAGCACACATGTAATTCCTTAGAATCCATATACTCTAAAGATAATAGACACTAGATATAGAATAATATCTACCCAATTATGGGAGACTTTCAAATTATTAGGGTAATCCATGGGTCTAGTGAAATCCAATAGTACTTTAGGTATCCTAGGATTATCCTTTAACAAAAGGTTCCTCGATAGGGATGTAAAATATCTATCAAATCAGTACCAAACTTTCCTCTTCTGCATCCCCAATCAAGTCTGCACTCCATAATTAGACTAGTAAAGGCTCCCCATCATGTTCTCTTGTTAGTTCTATTTCTCTCTCAAAAAAATGAACTCCTAAATAAAAAAAAACATATGCATCAACAAAGAGTAGAAACTAAGATTTTTCTCTTTTTTTTTTCCTTTCGCAATCCCTATCAAACCCACATGGATTTCTTCACCTAAAAAAGATGCAAAATCAAAAATAATATCAAATCCAAAGGATGAAATTTGTACTAGCATATACATAAATTTTATGGGCATAAAATCATGTTCATCTTCATCAAAAACCCTACGTAGATACATGTATACGTCTATGGCTCTAGAATTAAAGACTTTCTTTTTAAAAGGCTCTTTGGTTGAGGTTGTTACAAACATAAAATTTAGTTGTGGCCAAATGTCTTCTCAATGTCCCTTGCCTGATCTAATCTTTGTGGGATAAGTATTCCTTCTCCAAACCC
Source organism: Cupressus sempervirens (assembly GCA_028749045.1). Lineage (NCBI taxonomy): Eukaryota > Viridiplantae > Streptophyta > Pinopsida > Cupressales > Cupressaceae > Cupressus > Cupressus sempervirens. The sequence goes on along the minus strand of CM053785.1, from coordinate 876,897,080 downwards.
TAAAAATCAATGACCTCGTGATACTCTGAAGTGGGAATTATTCAAAAAACTCCTTGGATTTCTTTAATAGTAATCTTTACTAGAAATTCCCCATTTCCTCTTACCATTCAAGTTATAGGGTCATAATTTTGGGATACAACAATAAGGAGGTCTAAGTCCACAAAAACTCCTAGGACTACTAGCTTACCTAAGTCAAATTCCAAATTTTTCCATGAGGAGCAAATAATTTTCTTTCAGAAAACCACTTCTTGAACAACTGTAACCCAATCTTAGATGTCATTGCATCTTGGGTCCAATTCCCCCTATCATACAAACCAGATCTGCTACTTTTAACCTAGGGTTTATAGGTATTAATTTTTTTATTTGTGTGGCATCACTAGTGGATTTGTTCAATTATTCTAGAAATTTTTCATGAATATTTCTATTAGCATAATCACTTTTCCCAAAAAACCCTTCTTTAGAGGCATTATGAATAACAGTCACAAGATACCAGAATTCTACTTGTAGGAAGAGGAAATACTTACTTGGCTTCTTAAAATTGTCTTTAATCGATGTATTAGATTGTTGATATAGAAAAACTTACAACTCAACACAGCATAGTAATAATTTTTTGCAGGTACCACGCTCCAATTTCTCAACAATCTCTTTGCAGAATTTTTTTTATGATTTTATCTATTGTAATCTTCATATCAATTCACATGAGAAGCTTATAATTCTCATAAATGTGTTACAAAGAACAAAGTGTCATTCCTTTTTAAATTTGAAATAGGGTCATTGATTCACAAAAAATTGACGATTAGGATAAAAATTGCACTTTGCTTCAGCTTCAACTCTCTTATCTGGCAGTCAAACCAATTGAATCTTGACACATGGATTTCTTCCATCCTTTTTGGTACTCCTCATGTAACAATTACATGTCATAAGAAATGCATCAGCCTTTCAGTATGTTGCTATAGTTAAAGGTCAGCCAGTTCTTGCTAGTGATATAATGACATCCTTAGATCTTTCATGCATCTGACGAACAAGGATAATACTTCAACCTTACTTGAAAGTGGGCCCCTCGTGCTACATGTCAACTTATCACAATGCCAGTATAGTTAACAATTTTACACTTTTGGCTAGCAACATAGCACCAACCTTTGATCAATCTTCAATATGACGGTGGAATAGAAACTGTATTATGAACTATGATGGACCCATTGGGACATGTGTTTCCTTGTCACTATCTCGCTATGAGTATTATTTGTGCAAATTTTGTTAATGAGAAAGTGACAACCATTGATCCTTCCAAGATTTGACAGTTATGACCAAGAACATTCTTTCGTTATGTTTCTTTTATGCAGTGAACAGAAATTGGACATGTGGAGCATTGTACTAATAGAAACCTTTGAAAACTTCTCATATGAGTTGGCCCTACCACTTCCACATGTCAAGCTATCATTATGTTTCCTTAGTTAAAAATCACACAACTCCTCATAATGACATAGGGACAACCCTAGATTTATCTGCAAATCAACAGTGGATAAAATAAGTCAAGCAACAAATCAAAAGTAGACATCTTTCACCTCGTCTGGCAACCCCACTACCCACAAAATAAAATGGCCCACCATCCCATGTGTCCTCCTATCGTTATGTCACTATAGTTAAAATTCAAGTAACTTCTTTTTGTGACATAACAACATCCATTGATCTCACATCTGATTAGCAGTGATGAATTGTTTTGAAGTTTCACCATAGCTAGGTCTCGTGGATGGGTGTCACTTTGTCACCATATCATGTGAATTAAATCATCTTCTTCTTTCCATAATAACATAACAATGACCCTTGATCTTAAGGAAAATCAAGGGCTATCGTGATTTGGTTATTACTCAAACATAAAACGTAGGCCATGTATGCTAAATATATTATAATAAGACCTTGGGTTATTAATGAGTTGAAACTTAGGGTAGGGAAAAAAAATGTGACAAAATTTAAAAGGAAAGTAGGAAAACCTTATAAAAGGAAGGCTTTGAAAGAAATTTAAATATTTTCTAGAAATTCCCTCGCATTCTTTAAAATGTGAACAATGTAAACCCAGTTTTAGGAACCTAGGGCACAACCAACATTAGGATAGCACAAATTAGGGATTTCCTCTATGGAAAAAAAAAATTAAGACACATAATCCCTCAATGCAACAAGATATCTAGACTTTTTACTATAATTTTTTAGAATTTTTAAAATGTGAAAAACTAGGTCAACAACAACTATTTGCCAAATCCTCTAACAAGATAACATTTCTAGATTGAATTTTCTAAAGACCTCTAACAAGGACATTCCTAACAAGGTGAACTAAATCCTTTAATAGGGTCACACCTAATAGTGTTTTTGGTAACCTTTAATAGGGTTGGCTCCTAATAGGGCTCACTTCAGAAGAGTGAAAAATAGTAACTAGTTGGAAATCGTAGTTTTCCCAAATTGAGTTTCCATGTTAAATCTTGGTGTCTCTTGTGTTCATGTTATTTTCTTTATGATTCTACAACTAAGTTAATTAAGGTTAAACACACTAAAACTCTTAAGAAGTGATTATTTCAGTGTTTCCCAATTGAAAGTAATTCTTAGCATAAATCGAGTGTTCCCATGCTAACCAAGTTACATCAATATTTGAGTTTCATCAGAGTTTTGGTTTTGTATTGCATTGACATGTTAAGGGATCTAGGGTTGGTTTTTGAGGTAACTCATTCACCCGTCCTCTCTTAGTTACTCCTCTTATATTTCCAATAGTTATTAGCATTAATGTTGATGATATTCCTATGGTGGAGTATCCTAGCATTGTTAGAGAGATGATACAGTGATCATATGTCGCATTCATGGTAGTGTTTGTCATTGATTTTAATAAATTGCGTATTTTGTAAGACTGGTAGAGTAGTAAACATAGATTGAGGTCATGCAACTAAAGGATTGAAGATGAGCTTAAATGTGAAGTTGAGGACATTTTCTATAGATTTTCTTGATGATGTGGTTAAGAGAACATGCATAAATATGAAGTCAACAAATAGTTATTTAAAATTTATTTAAGATAGCATTCAGATAGAGTTACTGGTTAAGAAGTTGCTGATGTTTCGATTATATCTCTTAATAGAAATATAATCTGGTTAAGAAAAGTTGTAAAGGGGTAGAATACATGTTGAGGATGACATGGTTAAGTGAGAAAAGTCAAATGGTAAATATGTGAAGAGTTATGAAGACTGTGAGCTAACAATTTGGTTATAATTGTGAAAAGATGTAATATTGTAATGTAGCGTGTAATGTAATATCTTAAGATGGTCCTATATTATTATTGTAAATTGAAAAAGGCCCAATGTCAACTCAATAACTTATTCTAGAACTTGGTATAAAGGAAAGATTATTTCCTTGTGGTAGAATATGGTAGTTGTAATTTAGTATGGAATGCGAATGTGTGAACTAGTATGTGAGATCAAGTGAACTTAATATTGAATATATTTTGATCATAAAAGTATTTGGTGGAGTTGAGGCATCATAGGAAAACAAAGAGACTATATTTGGAAAATATTTTTTTGTGGATAGTTGATTACTAGTATTAGTTTGAGAAGGGTAGTACTAAGGCCAATTGGATAGTGCATTTGGTGGTCTTTCCCTGAAGCTATTTGGATAGCTTGGGTCCTTCTATCTTCCACAACTCCTAACAAGGATGACACACCTCCTAAAAGGGTTGGAATCTCCTAACATGGATTCAAAGTCTCCTAACAGGGACTGATAGATGTACTAAATGTATTTCATTGACTCCTAAAAAGGTCCATCCTCTTACAAGGAACTTACATATTAGTACATCATTTTGTGGGTACCATTCCCATTGGGGTTTTCCCTCTTATCAAGGGTTTCCCTAGTCATAAAATATATTGTTAAATTGTGTATGGTAATCTTGTTATAGTTGTTGTATCTATTTTTTACGTGTTTTTAAATTTATAAAGATAAATAGAGAGTTGTTTTAATCTGATAACTTATCCCTCTCAATTTTCCTAGTGAACCTAAATTTCTAGCAAATTATGGTAGTTGATAAACTAATGATTTTGATGAATTTTACATGAAAAATAGAGAATTACAAGTGAGGCAAATGCCTTTCTAAATTCCTTTTGGATGGTTCTTTTGGCTATGTTATTGATAATTATTTATTATTGGGATATATGTATTTTAATTGATAGGTAAATTTAATCGATGGGTCTACAAAG
>CM053785.1:876525354-876887854 GCA_028749045.1 Cupressus sempervirens | reverse complement strand
GATTTGTTCATTCTAGTACATCATCACATGTAAACCAACATATAATTTGGATCACAACACACAACATCACTATCATATGTAAATCACCATACTATCTATACAACAATCTTTACTAATTCTTTGTATATTACCAAAAAGAAGTGTAGAGAAATAGTTCATATAAAATCTCTTTGCATATGAATATCATCCAAGTCCCAATGCCTAGATGTAAAACCATAGTTACAAGGTGGAAAAAAACTAACAATAATAAATAAATACATGCTTCCATTGGATCTTCACTCTATGATCATGGGTTTCCAATTCAATTCATGTTTTCAGTGTTTAATGGGATCTATAGTCAATGATTAAGAGTTATATGTTCATGTATATGCTGAGCTATCATTGTTAAATAATGATAGTAGTTGAATGGACTTTTGAACTTGGTTTCAGCTCTATTAATTCTTGATATGCTATAATCTGATATAACATAATACAATATATATAGGTCCTTGCCTTTTTGTTAAAAAACAAACAAGAATAAACATAGGAAAGAGAAAATAGATTTGAAAAATACGTAATTACAAAAGTAAACCACTTAAAAATTAACTATGATGTTAAAATATACCATGGAGATAAACACACAAATAATGTAAAAGTACCATCCATATAAGTCCTACAAATCGGTCGTTTCTCTTTTTGTCAAAGCTATTGCCAAGGATAACTCATGGAAAATCCTTATACTTTTCATTGGGTGTTTTCATAAAAAGTTATTGTAAACCACAAAAGAGCATTTTGTGGAAAACTCTGTCCATTTTATAAAACAAGCCAGACAATAATATAGCACAAAAGTAAAAGTTCCTTCCATGCACTACCCATCCAATGGAAGCATACCCAATATACCCACACCCTTAAGGATTCCCAATACTATTTTTTCTATGCTTTGTCTTGCAAGCATTTTCCCTTTATTCTATACCAAAGGTTGACTTCCTACTCATGCCAATACATCTTGGTCTGTTCATTTAGCACCCATTTTCTTTTCTTTTCCAAAGAGCATAGAAAAACAAGTCATCGCATGAAAAAAGAGTCATTGATATTTTGTTTAAACAAATAAACATATTCCAAGATGAAGGTTCCTCGTAAGGTCTAAAAGATTTTTTTGTGCTTTCCACCATTACATCCATACTTTATTCAATTCTTTTGCAACGGGAGTCAGAGAGATTGTTGCCTAGGCTCCACGCTCATCTTTTTAAAGGAAAAGAAGGTCCACTGCTCTTACTTTTTCTCATATACATTTGGGATGATGTATTTGTACTTAGGGATTAAGCATTCTCTTTGGAAACAATATAGAAATAAAGAAAAGGATGAAAATGGTAGAGGATATAAACAAGGTCGGAAAGTGGATTGCCTCTTTATCGCTGGAGACTGACACCCAAAATGTGCTTCATGACACTCTCATCGTTATCAAAGATTGTACAAGCATAAACATTTATATAGAAAAGATCTCACTTTTATCATCTTTTGAACTACATGTTTTTTGCCAATTAGATGCAAGTAATATGAGTGTAATATGGAATGGTTTGTCTTGTTTAAGAGTAGAGTTGTTCTTACAGTCGTAATGTCTAGGCTCTCTTACAACGTAAGGCACCCCCTCCCAATGATAAGTTCACTGGTCGGCCACTTAATTCGAATGTGGGCCATTTGCTTTTGCGTGGGGAATCTTGGTCAGGATGAAGAAGTTGTCATTTTCTACTGAGATTTTTAGTTGAGAACAATGTAGCAATGTAATTAGATTCTTAAACAAGAAAAAGGAATGTTTGACAAGTTAAACATTGTGGTTTTAGCAATGAATTATTGTGGGTCCAATCTATTGTAGAATAGAGCTATGAGCAGCGTGTATTGCGTTTGAAATGTATTGTCATATCATAGTAAACTTGATTGAAAAAAGACTTGGAGCTAATGCCAGTGTTTTGTCATATATACTGATAGAAACTGATATATTTACAAAGAGAGTAAAATTAAGTTTTAAGTAGAGGATGGGCGAGGGAAGAAGGAAAAAAAATTAGGACAACCTATAACTATTGTGATAGGTAAGATTAGATTTCCATTTTCCTTATATGAACAACTATATTTGATTGAAAGATTTTGGCTTAAACAATAAATTTTAATTAAATTGTAAACATTTGATTTGTTTAAGTCATTTATTTAAAATTGTGATGATAGGAATCATTATAATTTTTGATTTGTTTTAGTTGTTCATATGACATTGCACTTGTTTGATTTGTTTGGGTCATTTATCTAAAATTACACTAGCATTATTTTATTTAGGTTATTTTTCAAGTTTTGAATGCTTTCACGATAAAGATCCTTTCCACTATATGGAAAGATAGAAATGTTGTCATTTCAATCATGTTACTATGGATAATTATGTTTCTGTGTACCCTAAAGCGTATATTTGTAATAATGTGATGCTACAGATTCAAATGCAAACAAATAAAGTTATCTTGGAGGTGACCCACTTTCAAAAGTTTCTTTAGCATTAGGGAAATGCCTCATTCCTCTGCCCGTCGCTCTCTCCTCCTCAACATGGGTCTAGCTAGCCCCATGTTGCTACTCCAATTGCTCCTACTTCTACATCTAGGTGGCCCTCTTCCAGCACTGATAAATGGCTTCCTTAGATAGCACTTGCAATTTCTCCCTCTTAGAAGGAAGAAAAAGAAAAAGAAACAAATCAAGATGATGAGTGGTCTCTTCTAGACCCACCTCCCAACCTTTTTGATACATGGGGTTTTGATGATAAATAATTGATCCTCCTCCCTCTTCTAGCACTCCTCTTGCAGTCCAAGGGCTCTCAAAACTTCTTTTTTTGATGAATAGTAGATATTTATAGTTTTATGATCTTAGTGTTGAGTAACTCTCATGGGGTGATCCCATATCCCCCAAACTTTTTTGCGAATATGCAACTTTAATTTTAAATTAATAGATCAAAAAATTGTATGCATACTCCTACTAGAGTGATTTCTTGAGTGATTTGAACAAACCAATTCATGGAGTGACTCGTATTAGCCTCGTTTGGAATCACATTAGCACTCCAAGTATTGTCGTTTCACATAAATTAGATAAAAAAATCAAATCTTGAAGTGGCCTCTACTCATACTAGTGTAATTTCGAATAAGTGACCTAAAACAATAGAGTTTAGAGTAACTCCTACTAGTATATTGATTTTAGGTGAACAACATACAACAATCAAAACTTAATGTGACTCCAACTCCTACCAGCATGATTTCAAATAAGTGACCTAAACAATTGAAAGCTTCGCTTGACTCCTATTAGCATTATTATATAAGTAACCTCACAAAATCAAAGATTAACATACCTCCTACTTGTATTTTTACTAGCGCAATCTTCAAAGGAGTGATCTAAAATATTCAAAGCTTATCTAACTAAATCCTACTCCTAATTGTGATTTTAGAGAATGACATAAACAAATCAAAACTTAGAGTGACTCCTACTAGAACGATTTCAAATAAGTGGCATAAACAAATTGAATCTTAAAAGAGTAAATCCTATTCCTACTTCAGATGAGTGGTTCAAACAAAATATCAAAGTTTAGAATAATTGCTGCCACTAATATGATTTATAGAAGTGACCTAAACAAATCAAAGTTTAGAATGATTGCTAATCTTGTTAGTGTGATCTCTAATATAATTTCTAATAAATTTCCTACCTGAAAGCTTATAATTTGATGAATCACCCAAGCAATTCAATTCTTCGAATATACTTACCTCACTTGTCCCAACAAACAAATATCCGTTGGAAGAGTAATCTATTGATATTGGATTTTAGGAGACTCCTAGAGTCATAGATGCAGCAGAAACTACCACTAAGTGCTTTAACTTTATACTTCCTTTGTTGGTAAGACTTCATGAACCGCAGTTATGATTAGGTGGTGACAAAGACCATATGGTTTCTGCTCTTTGTCAATCTTGTTTCCAATACGGAAGGTCCAAGAAGAAAAAAAATCATAACTAGGCAGTCAAATCGTCTTTCACCACCCACACGTGTGGGCCTCGATTAGGGTTTAATATTATCTCCTCTACCCGGAAGAGAAGGGGAAAGCACGTAGACTGCTAGGCATCATCATTCACTTGTGGGGACTTTTGGCCTTTTCACTTCCTACAACTTGAACAAAATTCCCATGACCAAAATGAGACAAAATAAACTCTTGATTAAGATCTATCGAAGTGGCGAATGGCGTCATGAGGACGTAAGTATGTTATAGCAGCCAGCAGAAATGAATGAATGTATTTATATATATCACGTCCTATTTCTAAACTCTTTATAACCTAGGAGTCGCTCTCCAATGGTCCTTCTCTAGACCAGAATGTACGCCTCTTGGGAGACATTATGCACGCCATTTCACGTGGAGAATAAATCAGTCATGCTCCACACGCCCCCAAGAGGATTTGAATTTTGGGGATTTCGCAATTAATTTATTTGGGTCCGGAGATGGAGACAACGGAGAAGAATTTGAAAGATAACTTGCCTCTGTTCACACCGACCAACAAGGCAATGGCTCTAGTTCCCACCCTCCTCACAACCAAAAGACCACGCCAAGAACACCACTTGCATTGGGAGATACATATACATATATAGGGAAAATTGAGACTTTTGGTTTATGATGAGTGGTATTTGGTGAAGGTGTATTGTATTATTCGTTCTTATAAGAAATAGGTTCTTTTGAATCATAAGATAAGAACACCAGTTATTTGACCATGTTTGAATTGATATTCGCTTCTTTGTTGCCCAATTTTTCAAATATTAGCTTTAGAGAAAGCGAACAAGCAAGAAGTAAAAGTTCATCACTAAAATTCACATGTACCGATACACGCTCTTTTATATCACCAATGGTTAAAACTTGTGCAACTTTCTTGGTACATATATCACATGTCTACTGAAATGTTTGTACATAAGTAAGGGCAAATGTTGAGAAGGCTATATTGCATAGTTTATTAGGACATCATTGAGTAGGTAGATAAGGACACTCTCAAATGACCACTTTTTGACCCTTGCATGTATGATTGATCCCACGCCATATATCATTAGATGCATATAGAGACAACAAAAGCAAGTGTCAAAATCCAATATACCAAGTAGGGTTTGTGGGCAAATAAAGTTTTCTATGACAAGTACTAGTACACATCCCCTAATATTATCTGGCGATGGGCATTTTCTAATGAAGATCTAATGTTTCATATTTGTGAGCATCACCTCGATGCAATGAATATTAAGAATACCATTCATTTTAATGACTCTTTCGAACAGTACTCATGAAATATGAATTAATAAATTTGACTTGAAAACTACAAACTTGAATCAAAATAATAATAATATAATAATCTATATGAACTCCTTATCTAAACATAGATAATGACGAAGAATTTGAAAAGACAATTAGCTTATATTCAGGGCCAACCTTAAACATCACAAGTTAAGCATGGAACAAAATAATCAAATTTAACAATTAAACACTTTTAACTTCATAGGATATTTAAACCAACGAATATCTACATGACTCAAAATGGAATGGATCTAAGTCCCCACCCTTCTAACAACCAAAGGCCAAGGCCAAAACTTTATTTGGACCGTCCACAACCAAGATAAGTTTGAATTTTATGTAAAATCTTCTTTGAATAGTGGAAGAGACCTGGTAGCTGCTAGAGGGTCCAATGATCGATACGATATCATTATAGATCCCCCCAATTACCACTTTTAAAATGTCTCCCCCAAAAAGGTATTCTTTGTTTGGTAAGCGGTCATTGGGGGGTGAACATATCAGGTTCCACGCTAATGTTTTGAAATGGTACTTTTCAACAACTTCGCACTCTACGATTTCTAAGAGAGCTCTGTAAATGCAAAAATGCATAAACCTTAGCTTTAAGCTATTTAATCATCAAATGAAATTGACCGAAAAAATTGACAATTTTTTACATATATTTTTTTAAATTCTAGATGCACAAAGTTAACCCGAAAGACTAGTAGATCACTTCCCTATTGAAGATCTTAAAAGCATGGGAAGGTCTTGAACAATGAAGCCTTACAGCCACCCCAAACGCGAAGTTGTGTACAAGGGAGGCAACAAAGCATATCTCGCGTGTGCCCACATATTTGGCACCCACATATTTGGGTATAACGAGATATATGTAAGAAATTGGGAGCTTATTTTAGTATGTCTGGCAACATTAGAGTAGAGTATTTAATATCATGACATCATTTGTAAGGCGTACGCCACACAGTGGGGCTCGGAAGAAACAAGCAAAAACGTCAAAGTTGAAAGCACGCAGTTCATGAACACATCAATTATTGCGCACCACGGGACAAGCTGCACTTCATCAGGAATATAAGTCCGGACCCTACCCTATTACTGGCCAGGACTCTCCGGCCATAGCTTTTTACAGTAGAACTGCTTCAAGTAGATCAATTTTACTGTCAGAATTTTGTCGTTATATTAAATACTGTGAGGGAGTGAATTATTAAATCAGCATCTTACTTAATCCAGGGTCAGAGAGGTAGTTAGTGTATACCGCAAGGAGATATAGAAGTATGGTCGCTAGTACAACATATCTTTTGGGGCAATTGAATCCGCTGGCATGTTGATTAGATCACATAAGAAGTACATGGGTGGTAGTAGACTTTCAAATTGCTATGTTTTGGAGTTTGATAATTACCTTCACAATGTATGTGTTTATTATTGAAAAAATACAATTAGAAAAAGGGAAATGGCAGTTCTTTATGAACTCTGCAAGAAAATATAAATATATGCTATATCAATAATAGACAGGCTACAAAACAGTTATTGTGTTTGATACAAAAGTAGTTGTTTCTTAGTTGGTAGAACATGTTAACAATAGTGGATAGTTTTAAGTTCTAGTTAATTCCTTTGTGTTGTAGTTCAAATATAGTGTTAAAGTCACACAAGATTCAAGAGTCACATTTGAACTTCAAACTAGCATTTCAACTATACTTTGAATGACAGTCCGAACAATCAATTTTGAATTCATGATGATTAATTCAACAATGCAAGACAATTTTTATATAGGAAATAAGTCACAACCATGTCGATATAGGACTAGCTACACAAGGGTTCACAATTCAATTGGTTGAGTAGTCCAATAGCAGATGGAAGGTCCAAGATTTGTGTTTGACTTGATCCATATGAATTGTAACTCAACATTGGTATCAAAGTTAGGCTAAAATGTCTTGTTCAACACCCACCTTTGAGAGCATTGGATATAAGTTTAATATTGCACATCACAAAAATGCGCAAGTATGAGTGGCCTTTCAAATTGACATCTTCATTTATACTTAAATCAATAACTAGTCCACAAAAGCAATTCTTAGAAGTGTAATGATTTATTCAACAGTTCTAGGATAATTTATACATTGAAAATAATTCATACTAGGTTAATCATAAAAAAACTATTAGCTTTAGTTGGTAGAACACTCCAATTCCAAATGGGATTTTTTCAAGAATCAAGTCCTACTTAGTCCATCTAAGTTGCACTTCAACATATACTATCCAAGTTAAACTAGGAACCTCAAGCATCACATTTCCATATAAGTATGTTGTTAGTTAAATACCCACCTATAAGAGAATTGAATTTGAATTTGATAAGGGATGTCAATTTATCATCACACAACAACCACTAAGCATTAGCACACTTCCCAATCAATGCCTTCATCTATACTTAGAGGGCTAATTAGTCTAGCAAATCAATTCCTTAAGGTATGACAATTAATTAAATAATGTAGCAAACAAGTTATAATGGATTGACCATGAAATAGCTAGTAGCTTAGTTGGTAGAACATAGCATTGAAAAATGGGAGGTTCAAGTATCATGTCCGAGTTAGTCAACCTTAGTTGTAGCTCAACATATGGTACATCAAAGTAAAACTACAAACCTCTTCCTTCACACTTCCATTGAAGTATGGTGGTTAGCCCAACACGTACCTTCAAGAGAATTGAATATGGGTTTGATATGGCATGTTATTTTGCCATGACACAAAAAGTCATAAGTACTCTTGAACTTCCAAATTAGCATCTTCAGTTACACTTAGAATGAGAGTTAGTCCATGATATCAATTCTCAAGATGTGATGGTTAATTCAACAATGTTGAATGATTCATATGTTGGAAATAAGTCATAGCCATAGCAATAATGAACTAGCTACAAAGAAACTAGAAGCTCAACTAATTGACCATTTCAATAGCCAACAAAAAGTCCTAGATTCAAGTCTTATCTTGATCCATTTGTATTGTAAGTCAAGATATCGAATCAAAGCCGAGTTATGAGATTGGAGCACCTACATAATGACTTAAAATTGGGTTTTGGAAACAAGCTACAAATGTACCAATAATAAATTGGATACAGAGGACACCACTTACTCGATTGATAAAGCGCTGCACTAATACATTAGTGTTATTTTCAAATACCGAATGTTCAAAGTTCTTACTAATCCATAAGAATGTAACTCAACCTTTACATCTACCTAAAATGAGTTTGGTTATTTGAGTTGGTGAATGAGCATACCTAATCAATGTTTCAAAAAGAATTAGTTTGCAAATATATATTAGAAATAAGGGTAATATAAAGACTGAATTCTAAAATCTTTGAAGACCGTAAGGAGGCAAGGAATCAAACAAAAAGGTCCCATGGAAGTGGAACCCACGAACATCATATGGAGTGCTGTAATTGTCAACAGAGTTCATACGACCACGAGGGGCTTGTTTCCACAAAAAATGCAATCAATAATCATGTCGTATCGTGCACCTTCCCTCCGAGCAAAAGTGCCTGCTTCAGATGAGATTTCCTCTTTCTCTTTCCCCTACTTTTTTCGCCTGGGAATTTTGTTTCCAACGAGGGCGGTAAAAAAAATGTAGTTTTTTGATCGATTTGTCTCATTTATTACGTGCAATTGCATGCGTCGTAATTCCCTACTAATCCAGCAAATTTTCCAACGGCCCGCTGACCCAAGCAGAAGAGGAAAGTGCACACAAAAGGGAAAACAAACAAGGACAAGTTTACATGCATTTCAATTCAATTCAATTCAATCTCGATTTACATGATGCATTTCAAACGGAGGCAAGGCCACCCCCGTTACAACGGATAAAGGATAAAAAGTCGTACCAGTGTTCATATAATAAGTTGGCCCGCCTTCCTTTGCATATGCAGAGATCAGACAATTTCTCTGGACTTTAAAGACCGTTTTAACTTATGAGAGCAGAGGCTAATTATGATGGGAGTAGAAAAGGCTGCAGAGTTTCTTCAGAGCCCATTACACTTGTGGTAAGTGCCATTCCAGTTGGCCCTTTTGTCAGCTGCTGTTCCGCTGAAGTTCTTCTCCTTCACTGATTCAATCTTCTGCTTCAGATCGAGATCAGTTTGATTTTTGGGGTTTTTGATAGTGTTTTCAATTGTAACTGATGCCACAGTTCAGACAATTAGAGAGATTAGAAAAAAAAAAGAGTTTTTTTTAGATTGGGGGAATCAGATTACACAGATTGTTAGATTCGGATAGCCCCTGGTGTAATCAGAAATATAGTAAAAGAAGAGTTTTTTAGACTGCAGTGTGGTAAAAAAAGATTGAAAGAGTGCATCAATATGAGAAAAGAAGGGCTTTGAAGAAAGATTCAGATGCAAGGGCCAGTCTGCCATTCTAATGTGGGTTTCCATCGTAATTGTCTGTGTGGTTTATTTGTCTGATATGATGCAAGAGCCTAGGCAATCAGAGATAAAGTAAAACAGAGATTTTTTTAAAGATTGTTAGAGTCAGATAGTCTCCTATAAAGAAACTAAGAGTTTTGAAGAGAGACTGAGAGCCATATAAGTCTTTCATTGTTGTGTGGGTTTCTATCATAATCATCTGTATTGTTGGTCTGGCTTGGTTTGTCCAATATGACAGCCAGTGGTCTCTATACACAAGTATTACCAGATGCCGATTCTCCTCCTCCTATTCCAATTTGTCCCACCAACATCAAAAGCAAAAGAAAGCGCCGCCCTGCAGGAACACCAGGTAATACTTTGTTTGTTTGAAATTCATCAGTTTTTTCAAAGATAATCTAGAGTTGGGTGTTTTCTGATGCCTTTTTGCGTGAAATTCATCATATTTTGTGTTTTTTTCATATTTTCATCATGATCTCTTTCTCTTATCTTATAATGGATTACTGAATGTGATCTGAAATGTCGATACAACAATAATCATACAATCAAATCCAGATCGTTTCTTAATACTTGTTTGCTTGAAACTAATCATTATTTCAAGATAAAGATAATCTGAGTGTGGTGTGTTTCTTGAAATTGATTGTGGGAAGATTTTCTTGTTGTGATGGGCAGATCCAGATGCTGAGGTGGTGGCATTATCACCGAGAACATTGATGGAATCTGATCGATACGTATGCGAGATATGCAACCAGGGCTTCCAGAGAGACCAGAATCTGCAAATGCATAGGCGGCGGCACAAGGTGCCATGGAAGCTTCTAAAGAGGCCTACACCTGAAGTTCGCAAGCGTGTTTACATCTGCCCAGACAAATCATGCATGCACCACAATCCCTGCCATGCTCTTGGTGACCTTGTTGGCATCAAGAAACACTTCAGGAGGAAACACAGCATTGAGAAGCAATGGAAGTGTGAGAGGTGTTCCAAGGGATATGCTGTTCAATCTGATTACAAAGCACATCTCAAGACATGTGGCACCAGAGGCCATTCTTGTGATTGTGGCAGAGTATTCTCAAGGTATGTAACATGGGATCTCTCATGCTAGCATCATCAGTCATGTTAAAAAGTTTCTTTCTTTCTTTGATCGATGTATTGATACAATATGGGATTTCTCATGCTAGCATCATCGATCATGTTAAAAAGTTTTTTCCCTGAAAAATCAGATTGTTTGTGATGAAAAGTTTTCCATTTTGTGTCGCAGAGTGGAGAGCTTCATTGAACACCAGGACCATTGTAATGCAGCCAAAGAAAGAGCCACATTGCCATACAATGATTCCCCAAGCCACCCTTCCTTAACAATGAGAAAGAGAAGCACCAACGAAAATCTAAATGGATTTGGGTTTTCATCCGCCAATACTCCATTTGATTGTGAAAAGTTTGAGGACCAATATTATATGAACATGCAGCGGCAAAGGCAGCTTCAATTTCTTTCATCCAATGCCTCTGATACAACACTTGCAGTGGGTAACAATGGAGGCACTGATCTAATAGTAGGGGATTATATAAGACAGCCAGAAACAGATCTTTCGGTGTCATTGGAGAGATATAATGATAACAGCAGCTCTTCCATGAGTGCCAATGAAGAAGCTTCAGATATGTCAGAAAATGGTGCCTGGTTGCAGCTTTCCATTGGGTCTTGCACCAGCCATGAAAAGAAGCAGCATGTCAAAACAGGGCACAGAGGAATGGGATTGTCCCTCTCATTACAAAACATATCTCTTCATTCCGTCAAGTAGATCATAATTTTCACAAGCAAGGAGAAAAAATTCACAGATCATGCATATAAGCTTGAGAAGGACTGAAATAAGGAGAGTTTCATGATCACAAATATGGCCGACTCTCATGGAATGCAGTCTCTGAATCTACATGGATCAAGATAAAAAATAGGATTTTTTTAAGGTTGGCATGAATTTTTTAACAGTTTATAATAGTTTTTAGTTTTAACTGTGTATATTTTTCAATCAATCTTCAAGAAGAAACACCTGTTGGTGACTTGTTCTTTTATTTTTGTAACCAATTTGCTTTCTGAGATGTCTGAAAATGGGTATATTCCAGGCATGACCATGTTCAGTGTTTTGACAAACATATAAATAAGCCACGCTCAGATCAAAGATGAATTGGAAACTATAATCTAATCGATTTGCTTCGACTAAACCAGTGTGATTTCATCATCCATAGATATGTTTTCTATGAAGTGAAGAATCAAAAACTACATAACTTGATGTGAAGAAGTGCCATGTTTAAAGCTTGGTGGAAAAACGCCTTTGAAATGTTGAAACAACTAAAAAATACCGTAGAATTTAGAATTGCTGGTCAAATTGTTTGATGAAATGACTGAATAAATGTGATCTGAGAAGGTCGTACTTTGCAGCAGTTATGTCTTTGAGCAGTTTCTTTATTCAATCATCACAAAAACTGTAAATAAAAGAGAACGAAAAAGTTAAAACATTGCCTTAAAAGGCACAGAAACTGTTTAAACGGATGTCATTCGGTACTGTGCTTCACAGGAACTGGTGAATGTTTTTTGATCAGGAAGCTATCTTGGAGCTTTTTATGTTTGATTGGTAATTTTATCTCAGATGGTCATGCTTTGAATTTCCAGGAGGATAAAAATGTCGTGCACAAAGTACAGCACGTCAATGTGTCTCGTTTTAGGAAAACATTTTTGGAATAGACTGAAACGAGAATATATTATAACAGAAGCCAAATTACGTCACAGCTACTGGAATTGCACGCAAGCTGAAGCATATAATAAAGTGGTAAATTATTAATCAAAATGGACACATTCTGATGGGTTTACATATTTTTCTTTAAATGGCTAAATTCTTCTTAGATTTTGGCTCATCATATTTATATAATCTGTTATACTTTATTACTATATACTGATTTATGTTCTCCATTGGTAAAGATAGCGAAACATGGTTTTGTCTTTACTTTGGTTTTGATTGTTTTTATTATTATATATTTATTTTTATTCTTTGTGATTTGTAATTCTGATGAAAAGATTTCTTATTATCTTTTTCTAATGTGTTATTTTGTCTCTTTTTATGAAACAAAGATTCAATTAATTGAAAGTAGATAAAATTTTATTTTTACACTAATTATTGTAACATAATTTTTTACAAGTGTGGTTGTGGTTGTGTTAAAAGATCACCATGTTAATGCTTGATACAAACCACTATACTTATAGAATCCACACATTTAGTCCCTTGTCACAAGTCCCAAAGGAAGCTCTAAACTTTTTCCATGAATCCATTTTGATCTTAAACACCTTTTTAAATGACAATCACTCACACCTTTGACTTTTCATAGTTTAAAATTCTTTCTTCAATATTTGCAACCTAGAAACATTCATTTGATCACTATTGTGGCAAGCTTCATATAAAATCTTCCAACAATATTTGGTTATCTTTGCCCACATTGTAATGGAAATTGAACATTTCTCTGCATCCAAATTTAAAAGTATTGTTAATCTCTTTTCAACAATTTTTTTGATATGGCATACTCTTAAAATTAAAAAATAACCATACATTTTTTAAATATAAATAGTAAATGTGTGTGCACGCGCGTGCACACCCCAATATGAAACCAAGATTCACCATTCATAAAAAAAAGTTGCTTATACTTTAAAATAAAATCTCGTGAAATTAAGAGACTAACAACGAAAAATAGGAAAATCAGCTCTAATGCAAATTATTGCACCCAGAACTCATAGATACTTTAAAATGATGTAAAACATAAAAACATTCAGTCTATAATATAATAGTCAATACTTTACAAATTTTTTTTACAATAATGTCTTAAATAGAACCATTTGAATATAAAAGAAGGTTAGAATTACTTTTATTCTATCCTTTCTCTTAGTTTGTGTATCATTAATCTCAAGAATAGTTCAATTAGTTGGTTCATCATAACTTGTTCTTACAAGTTTTTCTAGAAATATTTTCTTATTCAAAAATTCATCATTAATGTTCTAGCAACCATATTTATATCAATCAAATTAAAGAATGAAAAAATAACTAATTTTTGGTGTGATCAATTGTTAAGAGATCTCAACCATGAAAGTTATACTTGTAGAAAGGGTAGGAAATTACCTATCTGCAACATATATTTATTCAACAAAATAATATTTATATAATTATAATACATTCTAATAGCTAGTATAAATTCAGAAAGTTATAATAGCACTACAAACACAACTAAACATCTTCAACCAAAAAATTGCTTACTAGTTCTAAAAGCATCATCATTAATTAACAATTACATAATAATAATAATTAATGTTGATAGGCATTCTACAATGACAGAATGGGTGGAGTGTGATGGTGTGAGAATGTTAATGTTAACAATTACCTTTTTTGTTTAAATTTGACAGTCATTTACATGTCAAAAGTTTAATATTATTTTAAACATAATATACTTTTGAAAAAAATTTGATAAACACCACATAAAAATACATGATTTGCTAATATTATAAGTTTTGAAGACAAAAATAATCAATTTTTAGAGGAAAAAAAAAAAAAAAAAAACTTAACTTAGTCTGAAAAATAAATATAGATACAATGAAATATAAATATTTTTGGATCTAATAAATTAAACGTTAAGTATTTTATTATTGATATCTATTGGCATTTGTTTAGATAGATTTTATTAAGATATTTATTCTAGTAATATTTATTTACACATTTTATTTTCGTATTAAGATTAATTTTACAACATATGAAATTCCACTTAAAATTTAAATCATCAAATTTAAATGTTTAAGCATCTATTCAAATTTGTTATTTGATGGGTTTGATTAGTGTTTACATACCAAGTTCCTATATTTGGCATTTTTAAAAAGTTAAATGTACTATTAATTTATATAATCATAGTATCTAAAGTTTGAGAAAATAAATCAATTGTAAAGTAAATATATTAGAGTACACGTTGACTTTTAAGAAATAAAAAATATTATTTATGCATAGGACATTTGTATCGTATTGTATATATATTCAAAATTTTATTTCAAGTTAGAGACAACTCATCCAAGGTTCTAATATATAGGATAAAAGGATAGACTAACTCTAGAAATAGAATGGATTTCTAAATGTATACATATGCATTACAATCCTAATAAGTGCTTGGTATATTAAATATTGGAGTGATCAAAGATCTAAAAAAATAATGGTTTTTTCAATTTAGATGTATAGATTTGAATACAACTTTTTGACCATCTAGGACAAACTTATGATTATTAAGATTGTAAGAAAGGTTATCCATACTTATTATAATTTTAAGATACCCTTGTTCAATGTCATTAAATTTGTGAAGATAAAAAATCAATAAACTATTCTTCTATCATTAGCTATAGATCTAGGTAGTTTAACCTTCCAATTTGTATTTTTAAATGCATTTCTTGTATTACTTTTCTCAACTTCTATTGTAAATAATTAAAAATACAAAAAGAAAGTTCAAAATATTGAGCTAAAAATTTATTGATTAGGTAAAACTTCAACTAACTTTTTTTTGAAATAAAAAGTGACCAAAACAAGGGAGTCAACCCTTACATCTAAAAAGTTGACAACCAGCACACTGCTAGCAAAAACACATAGATGGTAGTCACTAACTATAGAGGATTGCAACTATCAACCAAAAAACACCATACAAAAAAACACAGCTAACAGAGTGTCATCTATACTAATTCAAAAACTATAGTACTAAACATACTATGATTGTTCAAAACATGAACTATTGGCAAAAACAAACCAACCCAGTCCAAAAGTAGCACACGATCATTTACATCTACCAGAGTATCAACTATACTAATTCTAAAGACTATAGTACTAAACATACTATTAAAGTTCAGAATATAAAACTATTGGGATAAACAAGCCAACTCAAGTCTGAGAATAAGCTATAGACTAGCAAACCAGGTAGTAGTAGAAAACAAATAAACAACTAGGGCTAAGAGACCCCTAGAAAGCACCACATTATTTTTCATCTTTATCTTTTCCTTTCCCAGCCAAAAGCACTCTACCCTAATCCTCAATAGTAAACTTATACAGGAGCTTGGTGTCCTCCATGTCTAGCCTCTTCTCATCCTTCTCCTGTGCCAATAATTGGAGAGTAGTAGCAGTAGCATGGTAACCTTTTAAGAAAATTTAGAGGAGTAAAATCCATCTTATAAAGATTTGACCCTTCTATCTATCTGTGCATTCTTCTTGTTATGTTCCCCCTCTTTCTCCTTGTTTCCTTTTTCAACATGCTTATGCACCTCCTTAGTCTTTGTCAATGGCTGGTTTTCATCCTGCAAAACCTAGGGGTTAGTAAAAACATTGGCTTTTTTCTTTACTAGGGAAGAGATGGTGCTAGGGGAGGTATCCACTTTATTGTTATCCTCGCAAAAGGTAATAGGTTGGAAGGTAAAACTAGCTGATACATGTGTCATCTCAATGGTATTGACATTACCAATAGACACCCGAGTGTTATCAATAGAGTTTTCACTCTTTTCTTTCTCCTCATTCCCCTTTTCTCTCTTGGAGTCAAAATGTTTCTCCTCCTCTAGTTCTCTTTTATTGTTCTTAGAATTCTCCTCTTCTACCTCCTTGACCCTAAATCTATTTGCCATTTGTTTATACCTTGCTTGTGTTTTGGCTAACCTTCTTGACCTTCTCCTACCATTTCCTCCCTCCTCCAAATCCAAATGTCCACCTCTACTGGCTTTTCAATTTTGATTTTTTAACTACCCTTTTGTTCAAATATCAATTCTAGGCTTTTCTTTTTTCCTTATTATCCCTACTAGGGGAAGGGTACGACATGTGGATTCTAGTTCGAGTGCTAGTACTTGGAGGGGAATTTTGGTGGTGACATTGATTATCAACAACAACAACCCTAGGGAGATAGAGGGAAAGATGAAACTGGTAAAGTCTAAAAATCAGACCCTGGTGAATGATAGTGAAATTATTACCCTTACTTCTTTTCTCCCTAACATCACTTATCATGTCCTCAAGGGAGTGTAATAGAAACAATGGAATAGAAATAAAATCTATGTTTCTAAAATGGTTCAGGAGAGGGAAGTGATAATAATAATATACTCCAAACTTTCCTTCAAGCCTAAGGTACTTCATGATCACAAGACAAACATCATCCCAAGGAGCTAGTAGCTTATCCCTCCAAAAACCTCCCCTATAACGAATATGTTCTTCATCCTCAGCAAATAAGTTATTCACATTGGCCTCGTCCACCATTTTCCTAACCTTCTTCCATTTTTCCCCTTTTAGGGACAAACCATTGGCCATCGCAATAACCTTCTCATTAACTTGGAATGTGATACCATTTATGGTAACTCTGCAGTCATTCCACCCATTCACAAATTGAAGAGCACAATTTTCATCGTAACTTGCCATTGCCTGCATATAAGGAAGAAATTCCCCTTCTTTTAATAGAAACCAGGTTGCCATTCTATCCTTAAAATTTATTATCTTTGTTGGATCTAATCAATTCAAATCCCCACCCATTTCTTCGTCACTAATTCTTGACCCCTCAACCTCAGTAATTTGCATCTGAACCTTCTTACCCTCAAGCTTGCTAGCAGTGGGGATATTTTTCATTAATAATAACACTACAATGTTAAAAATAACATCTCTAGGGCCTTTAAACATCGTACAAGCAATTTTTGAGGTGCTTCAAAATCTCGTCCCTTTTCATTATGTGATTCATGTGTACTTTGCATCATAACTCTAGCATCCCTGAAATCTCTGACAGTATCTGTAATGATATTGTTTGTACTTTCAAAAAGAAAATATTTAAATTTTTTCATTATGTTACCATAATTGCGAAGTAACACTTGCCTCAAATTGTGTCTATTTATTATCCAACCTATATGACAATGTCTCGTCATCTTTCCTTTATTTTTCTTATTAAATTTAACAAGCTTCGCCTTCCTAGATATGATATTGCCAAATTTGGCATTGATCTTTATTTGTCTACTCATGCTCAATTTTTGCTCCCCCCCCTTTCCTTGCAAATCAGGGCCTTAATTTCCTCCTTTAGGATATCCATGCTTCTCCAGCACGTCATTTCCTTTAATTCAAACCCCATGGCAGTAATAGCATCCACCACTATATTACCTTCTGTGTATATGTGTTGTAACTAGACTTTTTCCATCCCATTTAGGATATGTCTAATATCCATGATAATATTTTTGATATTCTAGCCTGGCTGAGAGACTCCCTTCACCATATCAATTATTAATTTAGAATCACCTTCTATATTTATTTCCTTTATTTGCATATCCCTAACCAATTGTAGGCCCCAAAGTAGAGCCATTGCTTCCACCAGGTTATTACTTCCTTCAAAAACTTTCATGAAATAGACTAGCAGTGCTTCACCATTTCCATTCCTCAGCACTCCACCCGTAGCCCCAACACCTTGTCTTGCAGTATCATCAAAGTTTAATTTAAATTGTGTCATTGTTGGTGGTTTCCATCTTTTTTTCTGCCCCCTTATTACCTTAGAGTTATCAAAATGATTAAAGTTATAGTGGATACCCCATCTTTCCACTATTTGGCATTCTTTCCTTCCTAGTTCTTCCTTCAGTACCTTACATTTGGTAATCATTATATTTTCTTTCAGCAATTCCTCCATAATTCCCAAACTACCTCCACGGGCCTTCCCTCCTCCCAGAAGATTCTATTGTTTCTTTCCTTCCATATGTGCTAGCAAATGTATGTTGAGACAATTCTTCATAGGAATACCAACTTGGGGTGATAAAAGGGATAATCCCAATTTTCCACAAATTGACTCAAATTATCCTTCAACACCCAACATAGTCCAAATTTCTCCCACACCAGCAATCAAATATTTAGGGTATATGAGCATTCAAGGACAAGGTGAGAGATACTCTCCTCTTTTTCTTTACAGAGATAACATCTGTTTAAGATAAGAAAACCTATTTTTTTAGGTTGTCCAATGATAGCATCTTACCATGTTGAATAGTTCACCAAAAGAAGTTTATTTTGGGTAGAAGATTACTAATCCAAACTTTATGCCATGTTGTGGGACAAAGGTCCTTACAAAAGAGGAATTTTTAAGTAGATCTGATAGTATAATGCCCACTAGATGTTATCTCCCACACCACTTTATCCTCTTGCATTAGAATTGGGATTCTTTGAGCTTCTATCAACTCCTCAAGTTCTTTAAGTAGTTGAATATCCTCTTGGGGATATGTATCTTTTCTTAGTTTCTTTTACTTCCTTCTAGGTTCAATATATCTGCTACTCTCATCCCCGCCTCTGCCTTCAATATTTCTATTAGTCTTCTAAATTTTTTGTAAACTAGGGGTTTCCCCCCCATCTAATTATCCTCTAAGAACTTGATGTTTTTCCCACTGCCCGCAATCCACCTCACCCCTTCCCTTAGTATACTTCTACTTTTGACAATATTCATCCATATTTTTTATCCTCCCAAGAGGTCATTATTAAAGAGATTGTGAGTAAATAGGGAGTTATATAGGTATTTAGCATTCATGATATTGCTCCAATCCATGTTGTTTTCTACCAACCTCCATCCAATTTTAGCAAGAAGGATTTATTTAGATCTCTGAGTCTTCTCACTCCCAAACCCCCTTTACTTTGGTTTGCAAACATCCTTCCAGTTGACAAGATTCAATTTTTTCTTTTCCTCCATTCTTGACCAAAGAGAGTTCCTCTGTATTCTCTCACTTTTGTCTACCATGTTTTGGTTTATTTTAAAAAGGGATAGAAAGTAAATTGTAATGCCCTAGAGAGCCGCAGATAGTAGCTATAGTTTTCCTACATTATTGAGAATTTTCCCTCTCCATCCTGCCATTTTTTTTTGTATTCTTTCAACAATGGTATTCGAAAAGTCATTTGTTACCTCCTTGGTGGTTAAAGGTAAACCAAGATAAGTATATGGGAGGTTAGCATATTGATAGCCTAAAATGTTCCGGATCTTCCTCTACATAACAACATCAGTGTTAAAAAATAAAGTTTACTTTTAGAGTAGTTTATTTGCTAACCTATGCTGTCTTCATAGTTTCTAAGGGTACTCTTCCATGCTCTAGCTTCCATTATAGAGGATTCTTCAAAAAGAAAAGTGCCATCAAAAAATTGTTGTAACACTTCAGTTTCAACAGTAGTGGTAGATTTAATACCTTTAACATAGCCCATATTTACCAGTTTGGAGAATGATCTCCCCAACACCTCTGCCACCATAATGAAGAGGTAGGGAGATAGCGGGTCTCCTTGCCTTAATCCTCTCCTGCTTCAAAGTTACCCTAAGGAGAGTTGTTTAGTAGGACCACATACCATCATCCTAATAAGGTGTATGACCATTTCATTAAACGCCACTCTCTCAAGAACATCATAAAGGAAGTCCCATCTTTCTTTATCACATGCCTTAGAGATATCCAATTTGAAGGCCATACTAGGCAGTTTATTTCTCTCCATTGAATGAATGTTCTCATGAGTGGTTATCAAAACATCGAGGATTTGCCTTCCTAGCACAAAGCCCTTTTGTGGTGTTCCTAGAATGTTCTCTAGGAAGGGCTTAATCCTATTGACCAATACTTTGGCAAAAACCTTATAGAGTGTGTTACAAAGGCTTATAGGTCTAAAGTCAAGGAGAATCATGGTGTTGGAGTCTCAGGGACCAAAGCAATAAAAGTCTTATTTATGCTTTTTAGCATCTTCCCCATTTTAAAGAAATCCCTGGTTGCCCAAATCAACTCATTTTTAATAACCTCCCAGAATTGCTGGAAAAACACTGGGAGGAAACAATCAGGTCCTAGGGCTTTGTAAGATTTCATAGAAACACTTCCTCCTTCATGATGTTTCCTAGAATGCTAAAATTTTCCACTTCTCCTAGCACATGTGGCATCACATTTATCAAACTTCTTCTTATTGCCCAATTTACTATTCTATTTTCCTTTTTATAAGCCTTGCTAAAGTACTCCACAACATGTCTTCACATCTCCTCCTAGTCCTTATATTCTCCTACCCATTATCCTTCCAACCTGTTGATCATGTTTCTTCTTTTATGGTTTGAGGCCGACCTATGGAAAAAGGTAGTGTTCCTATCACCTTCAGTTAACCATTGAACTCTTTATCTTTTCTTCCAAAATATTTCCTCTCTCAAAATGATATCTTTCTATTTTTTATATACTCTTCTTCTTCTTGTGTAACTTCTTCCAAATTATTACCCTCAACAATTACCCCCTACAATTTTTTAAGTTTCTCCTCCACTTCTCTTTTGACTTTGAACAAATCTCGAAAGAAACTCTTGGCCCAACCCTTAACATTTCTCCTTATATTATCTAATTTTTGAGTTAGTCTGTACATTGTAGTACTATCTATCCTTATGTTCCACTGTTCTTGGATTCAATTTAAATTATAGGTGGGATTCTCACATTATTTCATACCTAAAAGGTTTTGGACCTCCTTTTATACCATCCTCCTAGTGAAAGATTAAAGGGGAATGGTCAGAAGTAGTGCTTGTGAGGTTCTCTAGAAAAGAATCACTCAGCCGATTCTAGTTCCCCATCACCATCAATCTATCTAGTCTTACTTGAATGAGATCACTTCATTTTCTATTATTAGTCTAGGTGAATGGGTTCCATCTCAAGTCTACATCAATTAAATCCATTTTTTTCCATAAAATCATAAGATCTTGCAATCTTTCAAGGCAGTCTCTATTTCCCCCTAACTTTTCTGAGTGGTAGAGGGGGTTATTAAAATTTCCCATACACATTATCTATTTTTCCTTCATAGTCTCCAATATCCTTTCCAGCTTTCCATAGGTTTCTTTTCTCCCTATCTTATTATTAGAAGCACAGATATTGATAAGCCCCCATCTTTGATTACTAGTTTGAAACTCAATTATTAGAATTTTTTTGTCTTTTCATAACTCAAATCTAGTCATAGAACATAGGTTCCACATGGTACCAATACCCCCTAAGGCTCTGTCAGCATCCACATGCGTGAAGGTAGCCCTAGGCCAAACATGACCCACTAGTTTACCAAAATTAGCACTAGATATTTTGGTTTCTTGGATTAACACACAGTCAACCTTTTCCTAGAATATACACTATTTCAAAGCATATTGTTTCTAAGGGTTATTTAGCCCCTATAAGTTCCAAGAAAGAAATTTTATTTCTTACCTCTTGTTATAGTCTCCAGTGTAAGTTGCTTACCACTGACCACATCCCTTGCTGCTTGTTTATCCTAGTTGCTCTGTTACTTGGTCTTCCACCTATACCACATGTTCCTACATCTAGTTCCCAACCACACCCCCCCGCCCCCCATTCTTCCTTTTCTAAACCTCCCATTCCTCATTATCACCCGCCTATGGGGTATTAGGGCTTAGTTCCTTTTTAGCTTCCGCTTTATCTAAACTTGCTATCACTTTTGCTATTATCTCTGTTGGAGAGGCCTTCATAATTCTTATAGGGGTGCATATCATCTCCTAGATAACATAGTCTGTAGAATTTTGTTCCTATAATCCCTTGCTTCTCGGACATGTTGGATAACTAGGAGGAGAATGGTGTGCCACTATTTCACCTTCCTCCATCATCTCACCTTTGTTAGGTCCTCCCAAAGGTGACCTTATTAATTCCTCTATCTCTTGTCTAAATAGACACTCTTCCATTTTCTTCTTTTCATCTAAAGCTTCCTCCACTTTGGGTTCACTTAGCCCCCCAAACTCTATTACAGGGGTATCCTACTCTTTGTTAGCCACCAGGTGTTGAGTGCCAGCAACAACTTCCTCTAGATGTGGAGCTTCTAAGGATTCCCCAATAGTTTCTTTTATGATTCCTAGGGATCCCTCCTTTTGTTTCTTCTTCTTTGTAGTGTTTCCATATATGTGTTAAGGGGGAAATGTGAATCAAGGATATAAAAGCATAACTACTCTTCCACAACTCAAAGAGTGGGTCAAGGAAATCAATCCTTTCAATCCCAATTCTAAAAGACTAGATCTAAAGACATTAGTGCTAGCCAAATGAGAAAGGAGAACCAACACAAGCTAGATCTAGGGGAATAGGGGAAAAGGTACCAAAGTCCTTGATAATCATATGATACAATGAGAGCTAGGGATAGATATAGTAAAGCAATAGAGAACATAGAGGAAAAACCTTTTAGATCTAATTTTATGCCTATTGTGCTACTCAAAACTGATAAATAACCAGATCTAGGCTTGAAATGCTAAAATATGTGAAATCCAAAAATTATTTGGTGATCTAACAAGGGTGACTTATGTCAATAGGGTTGAGCTCATGCAACACTAGATTCAAGGGTGACCTCTTTGATCATGTAAAATTATGGTCAATGCTGATTCTAGTTTCATAGTTCCAAAGAAATTTAAAAAGTGTATTTGAATCTACAACCTATTCGTTGATCTGAGATATGCAACTTGCAATAAAAAAGAGTTTTTTGATGTTGATGGGGGGTTTTCCTTGGTCAAACCACAATTTAGGAATTAACTTTGAATTGAAATAATTAAATTTCATAAATGTAATTGTATACTTAGTTGTTAAAGTTCTATATGACTCTTCTATAAATGTGTTAGGCCTTATTTGATATTTGAAATGAAATACTTTGATATGTTGCGTAATTGATTATGTCAAGTTGTAACAATTTCCTACTTGCAGTGATGATGTATTAATTGCTCTTAGTTAGTTAATGAAATTATTTTTATGATGATTTCATATGGTGTGTCGTAGAAATATGTTTATTATGTCCTCACGATGATGATATATTCATGTTAGAATATGATGTTATTTATATTTAGGATTTACTATTAGTACTTAACCCATACTTATATGTGTATGGTGTGTGTATATGGTTTACTTTTCTAGTTGATGTGTCTAATATAGTTAAGGGAGGGAGTCATATTCACCTGCTAGTCAGAATCTACATGATGTACCACTCCCCACTATTTCATTTTTAGTTTATATATATATATATATATATATATATATATATATATATATATATATATGTATGTATGTATGTATGTATGTATGTATGTATGTATGTATGTATGTATGTATGTATGTATGTATGTAGATGTACATATACATATATGTATATGTGTATATATATATGTGTGTGTGTGTGTGTGTGTGTGTGTGTGTGTGTGTATGTATACATATATATATGTATATATATATATATATACATATATATATATATATACATACATATATATATATGTATGTATGTATGTATATATATGTATGTATATATATATATATATATATATATATATATATATATATATATGTATATATATATATATATATGTATATATATATATATGTATGTATGTATGTATGTATATATCTATACATACATACATACATACATATGCACATGTACATGTTCATCTTTTATGCACGATGCAGGTACTAGGCATCAACTTTCTAAAATTGTTAGGATGAGCATGCTCTATTGAAATAACTCAGTGGTAAGAATGTGAAAATAATGTTCAGGTCCAATGCCATCCATTGTCTAATTACTTGTCCTGAGAGGAAGAATATGTATCTAACTTTCCACCCTTTTAAACCCATGAGTTTATATTTGCATGTTTTGTTTAATTTTGATTTTTGGTTAGTTTTGGTAATGTTGCTTTTATGTGGAATTGGTTGTGTGATTTATTTGGTAAATGACTTAATTATAATATTTGGATTAATAATATAATATTGAGAATTATTAAATATTATTTGATTAAAAAGAAAATATTAAAATATGAGAATATTTAATTAATAAAAAATTAAAATAAATATGTGCTTTAATTTAAAAGACATAATTTGGAAGTTTAATTTGAAAATTTTGGTTAAAGATAAATTAAAATATGATGATATTTAATATTTAATTAATTAAATGTGTTCCAGTTTAAAAGATTTAGTTTAAAAGTCTAATTTAAGAAGTTGAATAAAAAGACAATTATAATAGTAAAAGAATAAAGATTTAGTATTACTTTATTATAAATATTTAATTAATAATATTTAAATTAGAGTTGCATTTCAATAATGAGCTTAAATAAGTAATATTATTTTAAATAATAAACTATGCTTTAAATAGTGAATGCACTAATTAATAAAGTAAAGGAAAAGAAAATAAAAGAATATTTCAATTAAAAATTTCTTTAAGTGTGCACGAAAGGAATAAAAATTTAAAAATTTAATATTTTTGATAAATTTAGTGGCTTTTGAAACATGTGAGAATAGAAACCCTAGTTAGGGTTATGATTCTTTATTAGAGGCTTTGTAGTTCATTTGAGAGAGAGAGATGGGTTTTGGGGAGCAAAATTTGGAATTGGATCAAAAGAATTGTTGAAAGTTTTGAAGGGTTTGGATTTGCATGCATTCACAGATTTTCTTAGATTTTAGTTGTGGTTTTGTGGTAGAATTTGAAAACCTATTGTAGAATTTTATTGAAAGTTTTGTCTACTTCATGTCTTCCTAAGTGTTTGCATAATGTTTATTAACTTATTGTATTGATTCTCAATAAAGATTATGTTGTATATTTTGAAAAAAAAAACTTGATTGGGGAAAATTGTAGAAAAAAATTAGAAAATTATTATGATTGTATTATTTAAAACCCTTTCTAATATAGAGAAAATTCAATTGTAGAAAATTGGAAGAAAACAACAAATTAAATAACTAGGATTTGAAATTTAAATTTGTCATTAGAACCATGTTGTTTATCATGAATATTCTAAATAAAGATAAATATTCTTCTTATATCTAAAACAATTTGGTTACAAAGTTTATTGATTCATTGAGAGGAAAACATGTTGTAACTAAACTTATACACGCATGCGAAAACAAATACATTAAAGATTTAAAAAACTAATTATATTATGTTTGCATGATGTGAGATATCAAAGGCATATGGAAACACTACTTGTATGTTTATTTTTATTTTATAAAAATATAATTTATTTTTTACATTTAAAATCAAATAAATAAAAGTCTTTTTTAATATTTTTTTTATCGATAAAAGGCTAAGGTCATATAAATTTTATTAAAATAGAAGAATTTTACAACATTTTATGTTGAAGCAAGCACTAGTAGGAGAGAGTGGAAAAGAAAACCTCTAGTCTTGCCCAAGACAATAGTCTTATATATAAATTACATCCTTAAAAGGGCTATACTGCAGTGATATATTATTTGTTACCTTTCCACTTACAAAATTTTGGTTCAAGAGAGAATTTGCATCTAACCCTTTTGAGTTTGAGGTCCAGAGGAAAATTTTCTTATGGGTATGTGCAGGATCATGGTGTGCCAAAAAGTGGCAATGTGAAAAAAATAGAGTTTGAACACGTTTAAAAGCGCTTCAAAATCCGCTCTGACTTTTTTCCACCTATCCAGGTACCAAACCTGGAAAGTAAGGCCCAAGTCTTATCGGATATCCGATTTGAGATCGGATATTGAATCTCATATCGAATATCGAATCTCATATCGGATATCCGGTATGAGATCCGATATCTGATATCAATGGCATAAAAATTGGAGGGAAAGGCACAAAAATTAGAGGGAAAAATAAATTTGTAAGTGATATAACTAATTTGAGTTATGAAATGTGTAAAGATATAATATATAACCTATAAATATATAGTATAATAACATAACTATTATATATATATATATATATATATATATATATATATATATATATATATATATATATATAATGTAATGTAAAGATATAATATATAATAATATATAATGTTATTATTATTATTATTATCTATAAATATAATATATATTATTATAATATATTATTACTATTTTTTTATTAAATATAATAATGTAATATATTATATATATGTTATTAATACATATTATTATTATTATCATATATAAATTATAATCTATAATATATTATTATTATCATATGTAAATTATAATATATAATATATTATGTTATTATTATTATAATCTATAAATTATATATATATATATATATATATATATATATGATTGGTATACTATATTATTATTATTTTTACTATATTATTTCTAGTGGAGTCATTTATATGGGTCAAAAGGGTTCACAGGATGACTTATGACCCCTTTCGACACATTTCATGACGACATATGTCCCTAAGGGATCCTATGACCCCCAAGGACATATTAGAATAGTTTATATGGGTCGAAGGGGGTCACAGGATGACTTATGAACCCTTTCGACATATTACAAGATGACATTTGTCCCTAGGGGTCCTAGGACACTTAGGGACATATTAGAATCATTCATATGGGTCGAAGGGGGTCATAGGGTGACCAATGACCACCTTCGACACATTCCATGATGACATATGTCCTTAGGGGTCCTAAGACCCCTAGGGACATATTAGAATCATTCATATGGGTCGAAGGGGATCATAGGGTGACATATGACCCCCTTCGACACATTCCATGATGACATATGTCCCTAAGGGTCTTAAGACCCCTAGGGACATATTAGAATCTTTCATATGGTTTAAAGGGGGTCATAGGGTGAACTATGACCCATGATGACATATGTCACTAGGGGTCCTAGGACACCTAGGGACATATTAGAATGCTTCATATGGGTCAAAAGGGGTCATAGGTTGACCTATGACCCCCTTTGACCCATTAAATGCTGACATATGTCTCTAAGGGTTCTAGGACCCCTAGGGACATATTAAAATCATTCTTATTGGTCAAAGAGGCTCATAGAGTGACCTATGACCCCCTTTGACCCATTAGATGATGACATATGTCTTTAGGGGTCCTAGGACCCTTAGGGACATTATTAGAATCATTCTTATGGGTCAAAAGGGGTCATAGGCTGACTTATGATCCTCTTCGACACATTACATGACGACATATGTCCCTAGGGGTCCTAGGACACCTAGGGACATATTAGAATGCTTCATATGGGTCAAATGGTGTCATAGGTTGACCTATGACCCCCTTCAACCCATTAAATGATGACATATATAGCTAGGGGTCCTAGGAACCCTAGGGACATATTATAATCATTCTTATGGGTCAAAGGGGATCATCGGTTGACTTGACCTATAACCCCCTCTAACCCATTACATGATGACATATGTCCCTAGGGGTCCTAGGAACCCTAGAGACATATTAGAATGTTTCATATGGGTCAAAGGGGGTCATAGGTTGACCTATGACCCCCTTCGAACCATTAAATGACAACATATATCCATAGGGGTCCTAGGACCCCTAGGGACATATTAGAATCTTCGACCCATTACATGACGATATATGTTCCTAGGGATCCTAAGATCCCTAGGGACATATTAGAATCATTCATATGGGTTAAAGGGGGTTGTAGATTGACCTATGACCCTGTTCGACCCATTACATGATGACATATGTCCCCAGGGGTCCTAGGATCCCTAGGACATATTAGAATCATTCATATGGGTCAAAGCGGGTCATAGGTTTACCAATGACCCCCTTTGACCTATTAAATGATGACATATGTCCCTACCAGTCCTAGGACCGCTAGGGACATATTAGAATTGTTCTTATGGATCAACGGGGGTCATAGGTTGACCTATGACCCCCTTCAACCCATTAAATGACGATATTTGTCCCTAGGGGTGCTAGGACGCCTAAGGACATATTAAAATCGTTCTTATGGGTCAAAGGGGGTCATTGGTTTACCTATAACCCCCTTCAACCCATTACATGATGAAATATGTCCCTAGGGGTCCTAAGACCCCTTGGGACATATTAGAATCCTTCTAATCAGTCAAAGGGGGTCATACCCTATGACCCCCTTCGACCATTACCTAACGACATATGTCCATAGGGGTCCTAGGACCCCTAGGGACATATTAGAATGCTTCATATGGGTCAAAGCGGGTAATAGGTTGACATATGACCCCCTTCAACCCATCAAATGATGACATATCTCCCTAGGGGTCCTAGGACCCCTAGGGACATATTATAATCATTTTTATGGCTCAAAGGGGGTCATAGGCTAATCTCTGACCCACTTCGACATATTACATGATGACATATGTCCCTAGGGGTCCTAGGACCCCTAAGAAGATATTAGATTCATTCATATGGGTCAAAGAGGGTCAGAGGTTGACCTATGATCCCCTTCGACCCATTAAATGATGACATATGTCCCTAGGGGTCCTAGGAGCCCTAAGGACATATTAGAATCATTCTTATGGGTCAAAGGGGGTCATAGGTTGACCTATGACCCCCTTTGACCAATTACATAATGACATATTCTCCTAAGAGTCCTAGGACCCCTAGGAATGTCTTAAAATTGTTCATGACCCATTACATGATGACATATGTCCCTAGAGGTCCTAGGACCCCTAGGGACATATTAGAATCTTTCATATGGGTCTAAGGGGGTCATAGGTTGACCTATGACCCCCTTTGATGCATTATATGACGACATATGTCCCTAGGGGTCCTAAGACCCGTAGGGACATATTAGAATCATTTATATGGAACAAAGGGGGTCATAGGTTGACCTATGACCCGCTTCGACCTATTAAATAATGACATATATTCTTAGGGCTCTTAGAACCCCTAGGGACATATTAGAATTGTTCGTATGGGTCAAAGGGAGTCATAGGTTGACCTATGACCACCTTCAACACATTACATGATGACATATGTCCCTAGGGGTCCTAGGACCCTTAGGGACATTTTAGAATGCTTCATATGGGTCAAACGAGATCATATGATGACCTATGAACCCCTTTTACCTATTAAATGACAAGATATGTCCCTAGGGGTCCAAGGACCCCTAGGGACATATTATAATTGTTCTTATGGGTTAAAGGGGGTCATAGGTTGAACCATTACATGACGACATATGTCCTTAGGGATCCTAGAACCCCTACGGACATATTAGAATGCTTCATATGGGTCAAAAGGGTTCATAGGTTGACCTATGACCCTCTTCAACCCATTAAATGATGACATATGTCCCTAGGTGTCCTAAGACACCTAGGGACATATTAAAATGCTTCATATGGGTCGAAGGGGGTCATAGGTCAACCTATGAGCCCCTTTGACCCATTAGAATGATTCTAATATGTCCCTAGAGGTCCTAAGACCCCTAGGGATTTATGTCATCATTTAAAGGGTTGAAGGGGGTCATAGGTCAACCTATGACCCCCTTCGACCCTTTAAATGATGACATAAATCCCTAGGGGTCTTAGGACCTCTAGGGACATATTAGAATCATTCTAATGGGTCAAAGGGGCTCATAGGTTGACCTATGACCCCCTTCGACCTATTACATGATGATATATGTCCCTAGGGGTCCTAGGACCCCTAGGGACATATTAGAATCATTCTCATGGATCAAAAGGGGTTATAGGGTGACGTATGACCCCATTTGATCTATTAAATGATGACATATGTCCTTAGGTGTCCGAAGACTCCTAGAGACATATTAGAATCATTTTTATGGGTCAAAGGGGGTCATAGGTTGACCTATGACCCCCTTCGACTCATTAAATGATGACATATATCCCTACGGGTCCTAGGACCCCTAGGGACATATTAGAATCATTCTTATAGGTCAAAGGGGGTCATAGGTTGACCTATGATCCCCTTCGACCCATTACATGATGACATATGTCCCTAGGGGTCCTAAGACCCCAAGGGACATATTAGAATCTTTTTAATAGGTCAAAAGGGGTCATAGGGGTCATAAGTTGACCTATCACCCCCTTTGACCCATAAGAACGATTCTAATATGTCCCTAGGGTTCCTAGTACCCCTTAGGGACATATGTCATCATGTAATGGGTCGAAGGGGGTCATAGGTCAACCTATGACCCCCTTAGACCCATAAGAATGATTCTTATATGTCCTTAGGGGTCCTACAAACCCTAGGGACATATGTTGTCATGTAATTGGTAAAAAGGGGTGATAGGTCAACCTATGACTGCCTTTGACCCACATAAATAATTCTAATATGTCCCTAGGGGTCCTAGGACCCCTAGCTATATATGTCATCATTTAAGGGGTCGAATGAGGTCATAGGTCAAATTATGACACCCTTTAACCCATATGAAGCATTCTAATATGTCTCTAGGTGTCCTAGGACCCCTAGGGACATATGTCATCATGTAATGTGTCGAAGAGGGTCATAAGTCAACCTATGACCCCCTTTGACCCATAAGAATGATTTTAATATGTCCTTAGGGGTCCTAGGACCCTTAGGGACATATGTCATCATCTAATTGGTCGAAGGGGGTGATAGGTCGCCCTATGAGCCCCTTTGACCCATAAGAACGATTCTAATATGTCTTTAGGGGTCCTAGGACCCCTAGGGACATATGTGGTCATATAATTGGTCGAAGGAGGTCATATGACCTATGACCCCCTTTGACCCATAAGAACGATTCTAATATGTCGCCAGGGGTCCTAGGACCCCTGGGAACATATGTCATCATTTAATGGGTTGAAGGAGATCATAGGTCAACTTATGACCCCCTTTGACTCATAAACATGATTGCAATATGTCCTTAGGTGTCCTAAGACCCCTAGGTACATATGTCATCATTTAATGGGTCGAAGGGCATCATAGGTAAACCTATGACACCCTTTGATCCATATGATGCATTCTTATATGTTCCTAGGGGTCCTAGGACCCCTAGGGACATATGTCATCATTTA
The DNA here is from genome assembly GCA_028749045.1 of Cupressus sempervirens. NCBI lineage: Eukaryota > Viridiplantae > Streptophyta > Pinopsida > Cupressales > Cupressaceae > Cupressus > Cupressus sempervirens. The sequence goes on along the minus strand of CM053785.1, from coordinate 876,856,439 downwards.
ATGTGTCGAAGTGGGTCAATTGTCAACCTGTGACCCCTTTTGACCCATAAGAAGGATTCTAATATGTGCTTAGGGTTTCGAGTACCCCTAGGGACATATGTCATCATGTAATGTGTCGAAGTGGGTCATAGGTCAACTTTTGACCACCTTTGACCCATAAGAATGATTCTAATATGTCCCTAAGGGTCCTAGGACCTCTAGGGACATATGTCATTATGTAATGGGTCAAAGGGGATCATAAGTCAACCTTTGACCCCCTTTGACTCATATGAATGATTCTAATATGTCCTTAGGGGTGCTAGGACCCCTACGGACATATGTCATCATGTAATGGGTCAAATGGGGTCATAGGTCAACCTATGATGCCCTTTGACCAATATGAATGATTCTAATATGTCCCTAGGGGTCCTAGGACCCTTAGGGACATATGTCATCATTTAATGGGTCGAAGGGGATCATAGGTCAACCTATGACCCCCTTTGACCCATAAGAATGATTCTAATATGTCTCTAAGGGTCCTAGGACCCCTTTGGACATATGTCGTCATATAATGTGTCGAAGGGGTTCATAGGTCAACCTATCACCCCCTTTGACCCATAAGAAGCATGCTAATATGTCCCTAAGGGGTCGTATCACTCTTAGGGACATATGTCATCATGTAATGTGTCAAAGGGGGTCATAGGTCAACCTATGACCCCCTTAGACCTATAAAAATGATTCTAATATGTCCATAGGATTTCGAGGACCCTTAGGGACATATGTCATCATGTAATGGTTCAAAGCGGGTCATAGGTCAACCTATGACCACCTTTGACCTATAAGAATAATTTTAATATTTTCCTAGGGGTCCTAGGACCCCTAGGGACATATGTCATCGTGTAATGCGTCGAAGGGGGTCATAGGTCAACCTATGACCCCCTTTGTCCCATAAGAACGATTCTCATATGTTCCTATGGGTCGTAGGACCCTTAGGAAAATATGTTGTCATTTAATGGGTCGAAGGGGATCATAGATCAATCTATGACCCCCTTCGATCCATATGAATGATTCTAATATGTCCCTAGGACCCCTAAGGACATATGAGAATCGTTCTTATGGGTCAAACAGTGTCATAGTTTGATCTACGACCCCTTTCGACACATTACATGATTCTAATATGTCCCTAGGGGTCCTAGGACCCATAGGGACATATGTCATTATGTAATGTGTCGAAAGGGGTCGTAGATCAAACTATGACACTGTTTGACCCATAAGAACGATTCTCATATGTCCTTAGGGGTCCTAGGGACATACATAGTCATGTAATGGGTCAAAGAGGGTCATAGGTCAATCTATGACCCCCTTTGACCCATATGAACAATTCTAATATGTCCCTAGGGGTCCTAGGACCCCTAGGGACATATTAGAATTGACCCCTAGGGACATATGTCATCATTTAATGGATCAAAGGGGGTCATAGGTCAACTTATGACCTTCTTTGACCCAAATGAAAAATTCTAATATGTCCCTAGGGGTCCTAGAAGCCCTAGTGACATATGTCATCATTTAATGGGTCGAATGGGGTCATAGGTCAACCTATAACCCCCTTTTACCCATATGAACAATTCTAATATGTCATTAGGTGTCCTATGATCCGTAGAAACATATGTCATCATGTAATGTGTCAAAGGGGGTCATAGGTTGACCTATGACCCCATTTGACCCATAAGAATGATTCTAATATGTCCCTAGGGGTCCTAGGACCCCTAGGGACATATGTTGTCATGTAATGGGTTGAAGGGTGTCATAGGTCACCCTATGACCCCCTTTGACCCATAAAAATGATTCTAATATGTCCCTAGGGGTCCTAGGACCCCTAAGGACATATGTCATCATGTAAAGGGTCAAAGGGGGTCATAGGTCAACCTATGACTCCCTTTGACCCATAAGAACAATTCTAATATGTCCCTAAGATTCTTAGAACTCTTTTGAATATATGTCAATATGTAATTTGTCAAAGGGGGTCATAGGTCAACCTATGACCCCCTTTGACCCATAAGAAGCATTCTAATATGTCCCTAGGGGTCCTAGGACCCCTAGAGACATATGTCATCATGTAATGGGTCAAAGGGGGTCATAGGTCAACTTATGACCCCCTTTGACCCATATGAACAATTCTAATATGTCCCTAGGTGTCCTACGACCTGTAGGTACATATGTCATCATGTAATGGGTCAAAGGGGGTCATAGGTTGACCTATGACCCTTTTTGACCCATAAAAATTATTCTAATACGTCCCTAGGGGTCCTAGGACCCCTAGGGACATATGTCGTCATGTAATCGGTTGAAAGGTGTCATGGGTCACCCTATGACCTCCTTTGACCCATAAGAACGATTCTAATATTTTCTTAGGGGTCCTAGGACCCCTAGGGACATATGTCATCATGTAATACGTTGAAGAGGGTCATGGGTCAACCTATGATCTCCTTTGACCCATAAGAAGAATTTTTATATGTCCTTAGGGGTCGTAGGGACATATGTCGTCATGTAATGGGTGAAAGGGGGTCATAGGTCAACCTATGACCCCTTTTGACCCATATGAACAATTCTAATATGTCCCTAGCGATCCTAGGACTCCTAGGGACACATGCCGTCATTTAGTGGGTTGAAGGGGATCATAGGCCAACCTATGACCCTCTTCGATCCATATGAATAATTCTAATATGTCCCTAGGGGTCTTAGGACCCCTAGGGACATATGCCATCATGTAATGTGTCCAAGGGGGTCATAAATCAACTTATGACCCCCTTTGACCCATAAGAATAATTCTCATATGTTCCTAGGGGTCCTCAGGACATATGTCATCATGTAATGGGTCAAAGAGGGTCATGGGTCAACCGATGACCCCCTTTGACTCATATGAACAATTCTAATATGTCCCTAGGCGTCCTAGGACCCCTAAGGACATATGTCATCATTAAATAGGTCGAAGGGGGTCATAGGTCAACCTATGACCTGATTTGATCTATATGAATAATTCTAATATGTCCCTAGGGGTCCTAAGACCCCTAGGGACATATGTCGTCATTTAATGGGTCGAAGGGATTCATAGGTCAACCTATGATCTCCTTTGATCCATATGAACAATTCTAATATGTCACTACAGGTCTTAGGACCCCTAGAGACATATGTCATCATTTAATGGGTCGAAGAGGGTCTTAAGTCACCCTATGACCCCCTTTGACCCATATGAATGATTCTAATATGTCCCTAGGGGTCCTAAGACCCTTAGGGACAAATGTCTTCATGTAATGGGTTGAAGGGTGTCATAGGTCAACCTATGACCCCCTTTGACCCATATGAATGATTCTAATATGTCCCTAGGGGTCTCAAGACCCCTAGGGACATATGTCATTATGTAATGTGTCAAAGGGGGTTATAGGTTGTCATAGGTCAACCTATGACCCCCTTCGACCCATAAGAATGATTCTAATATGTCCCTAGGGGTCCTAGGACCTTTAAGGACATATGTCATTATGTAATGGGTCGAAGGGGATCATAAGTCAACCTATGAGCCCTGTCGACCCATATGAATGATTCTAATATGTCCCTAGGGGTGCTAGGACCCCTAGGGACATATGTCATCATGTAATGGATCAAAGGGGGTCATAGGTCAACCTATGACCCCCTTTGACCGATAAGAATGATTCTAATATGTCCCTATGGGTCCTAGACCCCTAGGGACATATGTCATCATTTAATGGGTTGAAGGGGGTCATAGGTCAACCTATGACCCCCTTTGACCTATAAGAATGATTCTAATATGTCCTTAGGGGTCCTAGGACCCCTAAGGACATATGGCAGCATGTAATGCGTCGAAGGGACCTATGACCCCCTTTGACTCATATATATTAATAATATACATATATATTAATAACATACATATTAATATAATAATATATATTAATAACATATATATATGTGTGTGTGTGTGTGTGTGTGTGTGTGGTTATTATATTTAGTAAAAATAATAATAATATAAATTATATTTATAGATTATAATGAGAATAACATAATATATTATTATATATTAATATATTATATGTTATATCTTTATATTACGTTATTTTATATATATAATATATTATAATACATATTTAAGTAGTAATATAACAAAAATAATTTATAAATCATAAGCTATAAAACATTATGTTATAATATATATTACGTTATTATATATATTAATAACATATATATATATATATATAACTTTATTATATTTAATAAAAATATTACGTTATTATATATATATTAATAATATATATATATAACGTTATTATATATATTAATAACATATATATATACATATATATATATATATACATATATATATATATACATATATATATATACATATATATATATATATATATATATATAAGGTATATATATATATATATATATATATATATATATATATATATATATATATATATATATATATATATATATATATATATATATATATATGTATATATATATATATATATATGTATATATATATATATATGTATATATATATGTTATTAATATATATATATATATATATATATATAAGGTTATTATATTTAATAAAAATATTACGTTATAATATATATATAACTTTATTATATTTAATAAAAATATTATGTTATTATATATAAATTAATAACATATATATATATATATATATATATATATATATAACGTTATTATATTTAGTAAAAATAATAATAATATAAATTATATTTATAGATTATAATGAGAATTACATAATATATTATAATACATATTTACATAGTAATATAACAAAAATAATTTATAAATCATAAGCTATAAGTCTTAAATCCGGTTTTCCCTCCAAAATGGGTTGGAATTTCAAATTTTCCACCAAAATCCACCTAGCCATATCGGATATCCAATTTTAAATCGGATATCTGATTTGAAATCCAATATTTGATTTGAAATCCGATATCCGATTAGGCTTGGTATTTACCAAGCCTACTCGATCAACCCAAAAGACGTGTTTGAAGAGGGTTTTAGTGATACTCAGACTTCGGATAGTCGTCTGACAATGTTATTTTCATTGAAATTGAATGAAACGAAAAGGGCTTTTTAATATCGCTCTCAAGATTTCATCAATATATTTTCTATCAAATTTTGAGATCGATAAGTATTTATTAGTTAATTATCAATGAAGATTATTGTAAAGTGTTGATTGACATACTGATTGAAAAACAACTATAATTTTCAAATGGTATAACACTTTTTAAATCTGAAAGTTGCGTCACATTCTATGCTTCGCCTAGTATAAGAAAAAAAATAAAAATAAAATTTTGGTAAAATTTTCTATTAGTTAAGGTGGTCAGACACAAGACTTTTTTTTTTCCGAAAATTTTTTGTTAAAAAATTCATATTTAATTATTTATTTGGAATAAAAATACCAAAAAATATGCGTCACATCCAGGCATGAGTCTACTTTTCATATTTATAATTATATTAAAAAAATATTATCATTTGATTTTGATTAAGGTGGTCAGACGTACACCTACTTTTTATTTTTGCCCTGAAATTTTTGTAGTACTGCATTAAAATTCAAACCTTTGACCAATCAATTATTTTTTCCTCCTGATAAGGCCTAGTAGTTTAGAAACTAAATTCAATTTCCTACAGATTATTTTCTTACAACTTTTTGATATAAATTCCATAACCACTTGAAAATTATGTGTCAAGTTGACATAACCCTGATTTTCTGATTTTTCACTACCACTTAAGGCCATAGTTTGGTACACCATGATCCTGCACATACCCTTATAATAAATGCTCTTTAAGTTTAATTTGCAATCTAGAAATGAGATAGGATATTTGTTAGAGAACTTGAGAAACTCATGACCATAAACTTTCTTGTTGTGCTTAAGTCACTTCCTTAATTTGTTGCAACACTAAATAAAACTTCAAACTTATCCATATGATTACTACCAGTCCAAAATATCCTCTATAAAAAGGGTCAACTATTCTTATCTTTTCAAGACTACCCAGTATTTAAAAGATTTCTTTATAATAGATGCTCCTTTAGTCTATCTTTTAAATCATGTTTATACTGTATTCATGATATGAAGATAACAAGTTATTGAATGGAAATAATAATAAATATAAAATTTATAAACTATTATAAGAAAGTAATGTATATTAAAAAGGGAAGGTTCTAAATATATGTACTCTATGTGATTGTTATTGAAAAGCTAACTTTCTGTTTCTTGAAATCCATGTTTAGAATAAATTTTACTAAATATCTCATTGGAAATTAAAAGAAGATAGCCACCCAACCCTAGAAGGGATAATAGCTTATCTTGTTACTATTAAAAGCTCTCTAGGGATCCTATTCACAATAGGGGAGGTTATATTCCATTCCTAAAATTAGTCATAAAATTAAAAAATAGTAATGGATTTAGTGAGATAGATTTCAAAAAGCATCACATTTCCTTGTGTTATCCATATAGGGATTGAACCAGAGACTAATGCTACAAAGATTGGGATATACTTACCTTGTATCTAATTATGATTTTTATTTCTATATGAATATCTAAATGGTGAATGATCTTGAAAGAGTGGATTTGAGAAATATACTATTCAATCACAATTTCACACTTTCAATCTAATCCTATACATCATAACATTCAAACTAAAATGGATACCATAAGAGAGATTCTAGGAGTTAGAATTATAGTCAAGAATGATTGATATCATTATCGATTGAAATATTAATTTGGATTAAAAAGAAGGAACTATCATCTTCTCAAAAGAACTAAAATTTAAACTCAAAGTTATCAAAAGATATATTTGTTCCATTTACCAGATATACATCAAATATCACTTCATTAATATTTTAATTTACAGTATACAAACTATAACATCTGAGGAAGAAGGAAAAAAGACGATATATGGATACCCTAACAAGATAACAGGCATTGCTAAGAAAATTAGGCAATGATAGGGAAGACTACTAAGAACTGAAGAACACTCAAGAGAAGAGAGGAAATCAGAATTCCAAATAGAGACTATAGGCCGAAATGGAAAAGAGAGACAAAAAGGGAAAGGCAAGCTAAGAATATAGGCTGGAATAAGCATAGCCTAATCCTAAAATAAAAACATATATAGAAAGACCCAAAGACTAAAACAGAAATAGGAAATGAACTAGCCAAAACAAAGAATCCCAACAAAATCACACCACAAGAACTAGAAAAAAGACCTTAACCAAAAAAAATGAAGGAGGAAGGGCTGGTGAGATCAAGTTTCCTCCTCTTTCTTCTAATACACCATGGTTAGGTCATCCATTTCCTTCAAGTCTATTACCATGGAGCCCGAGACTAAGACATATGTAATTTTTTCCCTACTAGATTTTAAATAGATTTTGGAGAGAAAATTCAAGTTTTCTTAAGTCATTAAATTCCACCCTTGGTTCAATGTAAGCATTAACTATACATACATAATTTAGAAGCCAATCCTTATCCTAGTCCATGACTATACCCCTCCAATGAAGCAGAAAGGTGATACTAGCCTCCATCTTAGGTCACTCTCTATTAAACTAATTAATATCTCTTATATATAAAATTGGACACCTTAGAACATAATTTGCATGCCCCAAACTGCTCTGAGGATTTGACATGTAAACTTATGCAAGTGAAATTTCCAAAAGCCTATTGATTCTAAGAACTACTTGCTTGAGATCCTCTAGCCAGATTGAATCAAAGATATTGTGACACTAACAAATAATCATCCAATGGCTTACATGAGCCCTAACAAGACAATCTATGAATGACCCTATACTAGAACTGTTGGTGCACCATGTATTATCATAGTTAAAGGAATATCTCCTACAACCTTACTCATTGCTACCCTAGTCATGTCATCAACCAAATTAAGGAGCCTATTCCATCTCTTCAGTTTGATAGCCCCGCTAAAAGCCATAGTTTGGACTTCAAGTACATGAAACATAGAAATTGTTGACTCCATACTAGGTCATGGATCACAAAACAAAGAGGATGCTTAATAGGGAAAACAAGTGAAAGTAACAAGAGTGAAAAATAGATGTAATATATAGACCCAGATTTTAGAAAGCTCATCCTTCATGAATGCCCTAGAAGGTTCTAGTTGATAGATAGATAACTTAACAGAAGGTGGTAAAAGACATGACTAAGTCATGATGTCTAGTTCCATAAAGTGACACTTATTTTAAATTAATGTTTAAGATTCACTAATAATCCTATCCTATGAATTACTTTTTTTTGTATGTCAGATAAAGTTTTCTCTTTTTTAATGAGTTGAAGATTTAAATGAGAAGTATAAATGAGAAAGAAGTTACTAATAAGGATTAGAGCTAGATCTAAGGAGAAGGAAATTTTAAAAAAAAAATAGTAAGTGAGATAATTATTTGGATAGAATAGGGTTATGACTAAGGATAATGAAGATCCCAAGTAAAGTAGGATCTTAGATGCCTGGAGTGTAATGTCCTCTCCATCCACTCTCCTATTTGCTAAAAGGTCCACTTCTTTATTTCCCTCTCAATAGATATGAAGAAGCCTAGTTTGCTCAAACTTAGCTATAAGATTAAGTATAGTTTCATGTTTTGAATTAATAATCCAATTTGGAGTCTTCCTTTTTCTTTAAGAATTCAAAATAATTTGGGAATCCCCTTCAATAATTAGTCTCTTTATACCTAGTTGTAAACTTAGGCTAAGCCCTTCTCGAAGAGCTTCTAGTTCCACTACATTATTTGTTGAGATGCGTAATGGCTTAGCTCTCTTTATGATCAAATATTTGGATTTAGAGAAAATGATACATCTTGTTGGGACTCAAAATTGAAGCACCTATTTTGAGTACCATTCTAAAAATTGAGTATAATCAAGCCCCCTATGAGAGCTTTACATGCAAATGTACCTGGTCATCATTTTGAGGCCCATGATGTGTTTCATGTATTTAACACCCTTCATTAAATATATTTATGTGTCCCATAATGATAAGTTGTCATTATAATTCATTTTGTGAAGAGTCATTTTGAGCATTGCTCAAATTTCCATTTTTGCCTAAGTGTCAAATAGTAACATGAAGCCTAGTTTGCAATTGAATATCTTGCACCTAGTTAAGTTTCATGACTCAACACTTTGGGAGTGTTTATTATGAATATCCAAGAACCTATTTTTTATATTTCAAGTCATTTTAATATGTTTTGACTACATTTTGAATCCCTCAAAGTTGGTTGTTAACTATTGTCATGCTGATGAATATTGTTCAAAATTCTAAGAAGCCCTATTTGACCAATTATAACTTTGATCCAATTGAACCTATTGAGAAAATTATTTTTGCATTATATTCTAGGGGTTAGAGACATGCTATGCTCCATATTTGAGCCTATGACGAATCCATTTGACTAGTTTACAAACACGATTCTAAATGCAATATCTAAAGGTTTTGTTGGTATCTAAAAATGTAGATTGATTGGTAGCCCTATTCAAGATGTTATAATTTGAAACCATGAAAGATGAGATTAAATGGGTTGTACCACTATGTTCTACTCTAAAAATGCTTCAAGTGTGCCAATTTTCAAGTCTTTTTGAATCGACTTGCACACTTTCTCAGGTCCATTTCGTTTGTGAAAATCACTATTTTGCTAGTGTACCCAGTTCTACAATTCTAAGTACCCAACTTTGAATGCTTGCTAAATTTTCCCAATTATTCATCATGAACCTAAATCATAGACTTATACTCTGCATGTGATAGTAAACCAATGCCCTAGATTTCAAGACCCCAAGTACAAAAATATTTCATACACTATATATATAATATCACAATAAGATATTGCATAAAAAATCCCATCCATAATCTATAGTAAATGAACCACATAGGTAAAACTATGAAATCACATAAGAATCACCACATAGAAAAGTGAAAAACTATGTATATGTAATAGGCCATGTCACCATGTATAAGTAATTGGATCTCATATATATCCATATAGCTAAAAGTATCAAAGTAAAAAATCAAGGTGTTTGCATAAAGTAAGATCTAGATGCTCAACATAATAATTGATGGATGTATGCATAAATGTCATAGTGTAGATGGAGATTCATCATCTTCTCTTGATCCAATTGGTATCTATCCTATTTGGAAGCCATATCCCCTCCTATATGTGGTCTTGTGTTCCCTGACTTAAGTGGATCAATTGATCTAAACACTATACCACTAATACATGTCCTCTTGAGTGTATCCTTATATGTGATCTAGATGAATCCTTGAAGCTCAACAATCACCATGATGGAACATATCACTCATGCATGCATCACCAATACCTTGTCTCCCCTTAGAATATTATAGCATACATATTATATATCATACACTAACATCTATGATACAACTAATGAATGTTTAAGTATCTTCCTATAATCTATGCACTCCTAAAAAATTTCTTTCAAAAATCAATGTCTCTCTCTCTACTATCACCATATTCCTCTCTATAATCAACATCTATCACTCTATGTATCAAGATTCTCTCTGTTCCACCCTCTTGTTATAGAGTCTTACTATTTGTCTCATTAGATCTATATTATGCTACATCTAAAATTAAATTTCTTCCTTCAAACTGTTATCATGCATAATTGATGAAGGGTGCTCCCCTTAATACCATAAACCATAATAGAAAACAAAGAAACAACAACAAATATGAGAAAAAAAATATGAACTTCTTATTTGCATGGGAAATGCAAAATTACAAAATTCACAAGTAAAATATGCTAACCCACATGGGTGCCTTCATTACAATAATTTGCAAGTCAAGCTCTAAACTATCACCCAGAGTTGTCCTAGACAATGTTCGGACCTTTCTTAAATAGGCAACTTTATGCCATCAGGGAAGGTTCTAGATGCTCAAACTTAATACCTAGGGCTGAAAACCCCTAACAATACATGTAGAGTTAGCCAAATACATTTTTGACATATATGTTAGGAATTTTGGGTAGCCTAACTTTGAAAGGCCATAACTCTCAAATTGTTGCTCCGATTGGCTAGTATAACCACTTTTGGGAAATGGCAGCTCTTGTTCTACAATCCTTGAATGGAACAAGTGCATGTCTATCAAGTTTTTGGACCTCATATTGGCACTCTAAGGCCTCCAATAGTGAACTTGAAGATTTTTTTTGCAAATTTTTCCACCAAAAATCCACAATAACTTCTCTGATACTAAGTTGGAGCAATGGGATTTTTATGGTAGGCTTATAACTCTAAAATTAACCTTCATGTAGAAAATGAGAACATTCTAAGCTCATATGAAAAACTTACTAAAAATAGCAAGCTCCCATAAATAATAACCACCCTATCTACTAGTCCTTATTAAAATAGAAAAGATTGAAAAGAAAATATTTTTAGGTGATGCAAGATCCCTCTTACACCCAAGACACTCCTACATCAAACACCTGGGGTAATTTGAGAATTGACCTCGGCACGTCTTAGGTGTTCAGAGGAAAACCAAGATAGTTAACCTCCTTCCTTTCTAGCCATGATGAATCCTCTACTAGCCTCCCTTTCCATTTGACTAGATATTCCTCATAAGTTCTATTCCTTATACTTTTTCTAACATGATTGTCTAGTATCTCCTCAATTTCCTTTGTAGGTGAACTAGATGTTGGAATACTTGACTATGCTTCTACAACTTCATCTCCATCACCTCCTTCATAATACTTTGTCAAATCTAAAATATTAAATAATGGTGAAATATTCAATTTGGCAAGCAACTCCACTTCATAGGCATTTCCAGAATCATGCGTTTTCAGTATCTTGCATGGTCCAAACTTCTTCATCTTCAACTTATTATATGTACCCACTGGAAAATGCTCCTTTCTCAAATGAACCATGACTTCATCTCCAATTTGGAATTCCTTATACCTCCTTTTTACATATGTCTTAGCTTTATACTATGTATTCATATTTATGATGTGCTTCGTCACCTCCTAATGGATGTTCTTCAAATGTTCAGCAATCTCTTCTGATTCAACTCTACTTATCTCTCCTTTGTCCAACTACCTTAATTGAGAAGCATTTTTGGGACTACTCCCATATACAATCTAGAATGGTGATTTACTAGTACTCCTGTTGATAGAATTATTATATGCAAATTCTACCTGGGGTAAAATCATATCCCATCCTTTTGGATTGTCTCCAACCAAGCATCTCAACAAGTTTCCCAAACAACAATTCACAACTTCTATCTATCCATCAGTTAGTGTATGATGTGATGAACTAAACTTCAAATATGTCTTCAACTTCTTCCACAATGTATGCTAGAAATACCCAACAAATTTGGTATCTCAATTTGAAACTATACTCTTTGGAAGACTATGTAGTCTGACCACTTCTCAAAAAAAACAACTTTGCCACATGAACAACGTCACTAGTCTTCTTGCAAGGAATAAAATGTGCCATCTTTGAAAACCTGTCAACCACCACAAAAATAGAATCATGCCCATGTTTAGTCCTTGGTAATTCAAGAATGAAATCCATGTTGACATCCTCCCACAGCTTCTCTGGTATAGGTAATGGTTGATACAACCCTATATTCTTCTTTATTCATTTTGCCATCTGACATACTTTGCAACTCTATACAAACTTCTTCACATATTGCTACAACTTTGGCCAATAATAATTCTCAACAACAAAAGATATGGTTTTATCTCTACCAAAATGTCCAGCCAATCCTCCACTATGCTTCTCCTTGATGAAATTCTCTCTTATTGAACTTGTAGGAATGCACAACTGGCTTCCTTTGAACAACATACTATCCTAGATCATGAAATCCAACCACTTTGTCTTGTCAAGTGTAATAGTTTCTATACAAGCCTTCCATGCTTCACCAAAATCAAGATCATCTGGATACAAAGTACTCAATTCCTTGAATCCAACCACCTTTATCTGTATTTCTGTCAACAAAAGTTGTCTTCTACTAAGAGAATCTACAACTTTATTAGACTTCCCACTCCTATATTTGAAAACAATTGTATAACTCTGCAAAAACTCAACCCACTTCAAATGCCTTTGGTTCAATTTTTCTTGACTATTCAAATATTGTAAAGAAAGATGATCAGTATACAAAACAAACTCCTTAGGAAGAAGATAGTGTCTCCACTTCTTCAATGCTTGAACTATAGTATAAAATTCTTAATCATAAAGAAAATATTTTCTTTTTGCATCATTCAACTTCACACTAAAATAAGAAATAGGTCTAGCTTCTTGGCTCAAAATAGCTCCTATTGTTGTACCACTAGCATCATAGTCTACTTGAAACACCTTGTTAAAATTAGGAAGTTCTAAAACATGTTGCTTAGTAACCTTTTGTTTCAACAGATAAAAAAACTTATCTACTCCTACAGTCCACTTAAATGCTTTCCTATCCCCTCTCATTGTTTCAGTTAGGGCTCCACAAATACTACTAAAACCTCCTATGAACTTTTTGTAAAAACTAGCTAGTCCATGAAAAGATCTTACCTTTGTCACACTCCTTGGAGTAGGCCATTCAAGGATATCCTTTACTTTCTCTAAGTCCATTTTTAGACCTTCTACTGAGACTACAAATCCCAGGTACACCAACTCTTTCTTTAAAAAATTGCACTTCTTTAGGTATATGAAAAATTTTTCTTCCCTCAACTTATCAAATACCTTGTGAATATGGATCAAGTGCTCCTCCAATGTCTTACTGAAGCTCAAAATATCATCTAGGTAAACAATGAAAAACTTACCTAGAAACTCTTTTAGTACCTCATTCATGAGCCTCATGAAAGTGCTCTGTGCATTGGTTAGCCCAAAAGGCATGACTAACCACTCATATAATCCTTCTTTGGTCTTGAAAGCAGTCTTCCCTTCATCACCTTCTTTGATATGAATCTAATGGTATCTACTCTTCAAATCTATCTTTGTGAAACACTTAGCTCAACTCAAATAGTCCATAATATCATCCATCCTTGGTAATAAAAATATGTTCTTGACCATGATCTTGTTGATAGTGTGAGAATCTATGCACATCCTCCATTCTCCATTCTTCTTTGGTGCTAATATGATTGGTATAGCACATGGACTCAAAATCTCTTGAATAACCCCTTCTGCAACAACTCATGAACTTGCTTGTTCAACTCTTCACTTTCTACTAATGTTATTCTATGTGTTGCCTTGTTTGGAAAACTAGCTTCTAGAACCAAATCCATCTGGTGACTAATCTTCCTTGTTGGGGGAAATCCATTAGGTACATTATTTGGTACAATATCAAAAAATTCTTCCAACATATCTACAACTTCTACAAGTACCTCCTTTACTTCTTATTTACTATCTTTTCGAATTACAGAAAAACACATATGCTCACACTTCATACCTTTGAGAAACTTGTTTCCATAAACAAAACATATTCTGGTAACACTACATACCTTTTCTTCTTTATCCTTCATCAGCTTCAATGTATGCTTCACTCCATCCTTGGTTAGAGTGTAGGAATTTGCTTACTCATCATGTACAACATGCCTGTCAAACTACCATGGCCTACCCAACAACATATGACATATGTCCATAGGTATGATATCACATAGTACCTCATCCTGGTAGCTTTCAATCTTGAACTTCATTGAGCACTACTCATTGACCATGAGCTTGTGGTCATCTTGCACCCATGCAATATAGTATGGACGTAAGTGTTTCTATCTCTTCAACTTCAACTTTAAGACCATCATTTCTAATACTAGATTATCAGTACTTCCACCATCAATGATCACTTCATAACACTTATCTTCACATTTGCACCTTGTGCGAAACAAACTCCTTTTATTAGGTTCATTCTCACCACTTAGCAGGACTCTTTTGTTAACTAGGACTTCTCCATTTTCAACATCTTCAAAATATGATGATCTAACATCTTCATCAACATGTGCAACTCTAGCCTAGCCTTCTGTTTTTCATTCTATCCTTCCTTGGCACTAGGTACATTCAAATTCTCTATGCCCTTCTTCTCCATAGTGAAAACATTTCCCATGAAAGCTTGCTCTTACAGAACCTTTTCCTTTACCTCTTCCTCCCTGATCTCTATTTTTATGATCATGGAAATGATTGGAATTATTTCCCCTTTGGTTCTGACTAATACTTCTAGCCTCATCCCTTTTCTTTTGATCATCATTACGACCATGATAAGATCATCCACCAGCTCTTCCACTGCGACCTCTTTCACTATTCTTGTTGTTAAACTTCTTGTTCAATTTTTCTTCAACTCTTAGGGAAAATTGCTATGCCTCCTCAATACTATTCATTTGAACTAGACTCAACTCATCCTGAATACTTAGCCTTAACCCATTAAGATAACAGGCCACTTTCTCCTTATCAACTTTTGCATGGCTAGTTCTAATAAGAACTTGATAGAACTCTTCAATATACTCTTGAACATTTTTTTCCACTTGCTTCATCCCTTGCATTTTCTTTAATAGATCAAGCTCATAATCCACAAGAATGAATTGTCACTTTATTTTAGCTATCATTTGATCCCATATGGTGATTTTGTTCTTTCCCTTTCTATTTTTCTCCAACTGAACCTCCTACCACTAGATCTTTGCATGTCCCTTCAGTTTTGCCTTTGCAAACTTGACCCTATCAGGATCATCAATATCTTCATACTCAAAGTACTCCTCTAGCTCATTGATCTAATCAATTAGCTCCTTTGGGTTAAGGTCTTTTTCTAATCTTGGAGATGGTCTTAAAAATTCTTTCTTCCTCTAGCTTTAGAACTGCCTCTACTTCGACATTTTCTTCTACTTCATCCTTGTCCTTGCTTTCATCTCTTACAAGAAGATTTATTCCTCTGCGAATTTGTTCTTCCAATGCTTGCATTTTTCCTTGGATGGCTCGAAAACCCTCAAGTGCAACACCTACAGCTCTTTTTCCATGCTCTCTTCATGAAGGAATTTTTCACATTTATGTTAAAACCCTAGTGCAAACTACCTCACAATTAGTGATTTGTCTACACACTCAACCCAAACCATAGTCCTAGTGTGAACTACCTCACAATTGATGATCTATCCACACACTCAAGAACTCTAACTTTGATACAACTCGATGAAGGGTGCTCCCCTTAATACCATAAACCATAATAGAAAACAAAGAAATAATAGCAAATGCAAGAAACAAATATGGATTTCTTATTTGCACCACAAATGTAGAATTATAGAATTCACAAGTACAATATGCTAACCCACATGGGCACCTTCATTACAATAATCTGCAAGACAAGCTGCAAACTATCACCCAGAGCTATCCTAGACAAAGTTTAGGCCTTTCTTAAATAGGAAATTTTATGTTGGCTAGGAAGGTTTTAGATGCTCAAACTTAATACCTAGGGTTGAGAGACCCTAACAATACATATAGAGTTGGCCAAATACATTTTTGACATTTATTTTAGGAATTTCAAGTAGCCCAACTTTGAAAGGCCATAACTCTTGAAAAGTTGCTCTTATTGGTTATTATAACCACTTTTCAGAAATGCCAACTCATGATCTATAGGATCATAATAGTGTAAACACCTTTTTGTTGAATTTTTTGACCTCATTTGGGCACTCTAGTGCCTCTACTGGGGAGCTTGAGGATTTTTCTGCAAATTTTTTCACCAAAAATCTGTAATAACTTCTCCGATACTTAAGTTGGAGTAATGAGATTTTTATGGTAGGCTTATAACTCTAAAATGAACCTTCATGTAGAAAACGAGAACATTCTGAGATCGTATGAAAAGCTTACTAAAAATAGCAAGCTCCCATAAATAGTAACCACCCTGTCTACTAGTCCTTATTAAAATAGAAAAGACTAAAAAGAAAATATTTTTGGGTGATGCAAGATTGCTCTTATAGTCAAGATGCTCTTGCATCAATAATATCCTTAGCCTCATCGCCTACAAATATATCTTGCATTTATATATCTTTAAGAGAATGTATCATATAAATTTTCTCTAGTGAATCATGTTTTTCCTCCTCTATATGCATAAGTATGTCGTCTTGACCACCTCCACCCTCATCATCATCATCCTTTCTAGTAAACTCTATCGTGTCATCCTCCTCACTATTAATCTCACCCTTAGTACTTCCCTCTCCCTCCTTTGCTCTCTCTATGACTCACCCTCTATCATTATGGTTCTAAAATAGGAAGTAGAATTTATAAATCTATTAGTGTATTTGATCTATTCTTATTGAAATACCTATTATTCTCTAGTGTGTTCTTGCATACATTATATTACAACCCCATTCAACCACTATCTATGTTGTATTTGTAAGAGATTTGAGTATGGTTTACAAGTAAAATACCTTAGTGTGTTAGTCTAATGTCTTCGATATTAAGTGTATCCAAATGGTCCCAGATTCAAGTATGCTACCATAACAATATACATAGAAAAAATTTAGTATAACCCATCTATCTTCTATACTAGGATAAAAGACTATGATGTAATCAAATGCCCAAAGCTATAACAAAGTGATCTTTCTACTAATAGGTAATATTTATCTACATGATACTTGATGAAAATGATAACATATCATCACTAACATGGATTATCCCCATGTAAATACCATACCCTCTATAACCATGCACTCTAGAACTTTCCTCATTTCTATCAAGAATGTATCTATTTTGACACTAGCAATCTTCCAATGGCCATTATTATAATGACATTTATATCCTCTCATGTTATTCTACTAAATTCTTCCATAAAGTCTCATAATGTCTAATTCTTAGTGTACTATCAACATAGTAACCTAATTACTCATTTCTTTCTTCCCTATCATTGATTCATACATTGTAATTTCTCCATGGTTGAGAATCTTGAGAATGTACCAAACATCCTCTAGTGTGATGGTTACCTCTCTTGTGGGAAAATAAAATGAACTCATCTATGAGTTCCATTGATCTATCAAATTTTTGATAAGTTCTCTATATAACATGATCTTTGGCATGTAAGTAGTATTACATATAGATGTAAAGAAAAATGAATGGTTACTACTCTTGCACATTTGTAAAGGGGCAATATCAACCTATATATAATAGGGTAAACCATATTAATGATCTATTATCTGACATTTTACTGACCAAGTATGAATGATTTGATCTAATGTTTAGTTGGCATATCAATTTTGACCTAATTTGGACATTTGATATTCATTTTTTCATTTCCTAAGTGCATAAGATCCCAAGTGCACACCTAATGTTCAATTGGAAGACTTGACTACACATACATTTGATAAACTATGAGGAAGATGAATAACTATGAAGGACCTATCCCAACTACATAAAACATCTCTTAACTATAAAGATTAGTGTCTAATTACATAGTAAACTGGCCAAATTTATATCATGCACACCTATTTGGACAACTTTGACCTAGGGGCCCTAATTTCAGCCCAAAAAAGATAATAAGTCATAGAAGTGTACATTAACTTCACAATCACAAGGAGGATATTATATACATACCTTTTCCTCCATACTTTGTGATTGCTTCTAATTCAAAATGTATCACCATAATTTTTTATGAATTAGAATTTTCTCTCTTCTTTGATCTAAAGTTCCAAATTTTCTATAATGGAAGAGTGAAAATGATCTATTTTTACCTCTCCAAGTCCTTTTATACATTATTGGGATCCCTAGATTTATTTACAAGCTTATTCTTTTGTATTCTCCATGATGTTTTTCTCACTCTAGGCTTCATAATTTTTTCATAACTTTTGTGTTTAAACTTTGATATTTTATCTAGTTGTTTATACTGAAGCACGCCATCATTGTCGACAAATTGACATCTTACTTATATTTTTTGATTTTTTTTTGAGGGAACACCCTTATATCTTATCATTACTGAGGAAATTTTCCATTTTATTTTTTATTGATTTTTATTTCAAATAATGCTTTGAGTTGTATAGTGTTATGCTAAAAATTGATCAATGCCTATGGTGCAAATTTTTGGTGTCTTTGCATTGAAACATTTTTTCTTATTTCTATGTATTCCTCTATTTCATGCATATTCTCTTTGTCATATGTTGATAGTGTATCATTCCTCATTGATTAAACATTAAAATAATTTAATTATTTACTAATAATCATCCCCAATTTCTATCATATTCCAATTGATTTGATCTTTGGACCATTTCCAATCATGTCATTTTTATCATTGGTCATTTAAATATTTTTAATTAATCAAATTCACCCTTCTAGGGATAAATGACAAATAATTTATCCATTCTTCCTATGTCTCATGTCATGATAATAAATATAGATTTTTTATTATTCCTTTTTGCCTTTGGTCCATAGTTAATCAATTAATTTAAAATTTAATTAATTGTCTCATTTTCAAATGTGGGAACAATGAGTTTTAAAATTTAAATAATCTCTCATCATACTCATTCACCTACATTTACCCTAATTATGCCCCCTACCTACATTTTTTCCTTCACACGCCTTACATTTTCCCTTCCTTTTTTTCCCACTAATTTAGCCTTCCCCTTTCCATTCCAATTTGCATTTCCATTTACTAAAACCAATTATATCATAATTATGAAAAAATATAAATTAAACACACATTTACCATTTTGGATTTCACGTCCAAAATCCTATAAATTGGCCTCCCTTTCACTCATTTTATTAACCAAATACTTTTGAATCTTCTAATCATTATTGTCTCATTTCTTTTGTTCATTCACAGGCACATTTTGTAAAATTAGAGCTACATATCAACAATCAGAGAAGAAAGAAGGGATATTTAAGTCCAATGCAAAGAGTGATTTTGGTTTTATGTTTACATGTTTTGAGCACTTAATTTCAATTTCTTTGGTGGTTAGGTTAGGACTTAATATTGTATTCTTTAAGGGTTTTTGTGGTTAACCTTTTCACGCAATATTCATGATTCTCATTTTCCCAATATGTATATGTATGTATATGTGTGTGTTTCCACACATGCACCCACAAAAAAATACACTACAAACATTTATACATTTTGTTAACATAAAGACCAATGTCTCTTTCATTGAACACCTTAATAGGTTTTCTATACACTTATTCATAGTCTTTATGCATGCATGCATGCATAAAGACTATGAATAAGTGTATAAAAAACCTACTAAAGTTTTCAATGAGAGAGATATTTGTCTTTGTGTTAACAAAATGTACTTGTAACTTAGTGAATTAAAGCACTACAAAGAGATTGTTCAAAATTATCTATATAATTAATTTCTCAACTATGTTTCATTATTGTATAGAATGTTAGAATAATAGATGAAAAACATTGAAGGGGGGTTTCTTTAAATATTTGTGTTCAATCCTTAAGTTGTACATGGACAATTAGAGATGCAAAACATGTATTACAAAGAAATTATAAATAAAGCAAGGTGAGAAATTGAATTCTAGGTTGAATATTTGATGCAAGCAAATATGTGTAGGTATATATTTTATAAATACATGTATAAAAACTAATATGGAGAAAGATAGAGCATTGCATTATTTTGTGCATGTTCACAAAGAAGGCCCATGAGATTAAACTATCTAAGAAGATAATTATGTCATTAGTATTCAACATTGTTAAAAGATACCCTTATGTTGAAAGTTGCAGTAATTATAGACATATGATATAGAAGTAGGAACAAGAATTATAGATTGTGGGCATTAAATACTACATGAATGCATTAAAATGTTGAATAGGTGTTAGACACTATAATTAATAATATCTTCATTATAAGGAATAATTTTTTTAATAGAAGATGTGACTTGGCTTAGTGCATCAAAGTTCGCTCAATGAAAAAAGATAATGGAGAAAATCACAAGCAGCATGGGAGTAGGAGTTCATGGTCAAATTTTCTTACCTATGGACAATGATACAAGGGCTTTGTTGCAAAGATCATCAAACTTAGACAAGCAACATTGAGAAAAGAAAATAAGGAGAAGAGAAGCAAAGATGAAATGTATCAATTACAAGAAAGGATAATATAGTGTCAACAAGATAGTTGTGAGGAAACTTAGTGGCATATTTTTAGTATGACCATTTAATTAGGGAACTTTGGTTATTGATTTTGAATAAAGAAAAGGTTACAATTAATGGATTGACCCAATTTTTGTTCCATATATATATATATAGAAATTTGAGAAAGGAAATTGAATAATAACTCTTTTTAGTTAGTGGCATGACATCAAGACTCTATGTATGCAACCCAAATATAAATATTGTAAATTGACATAAATCATTGATTTCAAATGCTTAAATACATATATGTTGATCATTTAAATTTATCTATTTTTTGGCATGCAATATGTGACTTCATGGTCTCAACATTTTTTGTTAGAAACTAGAGACATGTCCATTTCTCTAACTCAAATATTTTAAATTTATATATGAATTTGATAAAATTGATTTCCTAATCATAACATCTTAATCTTAAATAAATCCAATATTCAACATGCATGACAATTATTGTATTAATTGTAATAGCAAGTTTAAAAATATTACCTTGAATATATTCTTACCTAATATATTAGAATTAACTTGTTTACTATTTAATAAGAAAATAATTAATATATAAGTAACCTAACTCAAGATCACTTTGATCATGAATGATATAGAGGAGAGCGATGAGAAGCAGTTGCTACTGGCTGGGCTAGGGCACAATCCCTAGCCCATGGTTGTTGTTTTCCCTGTACTGATATTCTTCCTTGTTCCTTTTGGATTGCTGACTATTGGACAAAGTTTGTGTGGGTTCTTGTTTTTGGAAATCTTTTGCAAACAATTTTGGATTGGGGTTTTTTATTGTTTGCATGGAAAGGCTTAGGATTTCTTCTACATTGGTGAGGACACGTGGTTCTTATCCATCTATGCATTCAATGAGATTTGAATCATTTTATTTAGGGGAGATCTCGAAGATGAAAAGAGTTAATGGTTGTTTCCTACATAGCCATGATCACCCTATTCTGGTTATTCCTCCAACAACTGTGATGGAGGACATTGAATATTGGACCAAGCATGCTATGATATAAAATTCCTTGGAATCCAGATTTCCCTATCTACAATTGAGGCATGGATCTACCGCTCATGGCAGGTGGAAGGTGATATGGAGATCATTCTGGCAGGGAATAGCTATTTTTTTGTTGTATTCTTTTGCATGTCTGATTGTGATCGTGTTTTCAAAGGAGGCCCTTATTTCTATAACCATTTGGGGTTATTTTTCAAACCCTGACACTCAAGATTTAATTATGTCGAGGATCTCCCTTCAATAGTGTTAGTTTGGGTTTGGTTGGCTTGCCTTCCCTTGGAATTCTAGCGAGAAGGCATTCTCCAGCAAATTGTTGCTTTGTTAGGAAAGTCAACTATGATTACACATCAATCCCTTGATAAAAAGGTTATTTCTTCTGCAAGAATTTGTGTTGAAATTAATTTGAATAACTCATTACCAGATTCTTCAAAAAAATTTCTTGGGGCTTCTTCTAGGGTGTAGCAATTAGATTATGAATCCCTCCCTTTCTGATGTTGCATTTGTCATGAGTATGGTCATTTATAGCATCAGTGTCCTTGTAACTTGACTTCCAAAGGAGTGGATGGTTCTACAGCTGGCAATGCTAGTGGTTTGACAGATATTATAGGGAAAGGACAACCTCATATGGATAATAATACCAAGGGGAAGAATCAACAAGATGCTACAGGAAAGGGAAAGGCTCAAATGCAGGATAAGGATGGATTTACCCCTGCTTGCCCATGAGCTAAGGGGCATGGTTAGAAGAGGCATTTAGAAGATATAATATGTAATTTTGGTTTTAATTACTTTGAGGTGCTGGATAGTATGGCTCTAGAGGAGGGTATTCCTCCTACTATCTCTTCTAACCCAATTTTCCCAGATGAGGGACTTGTACCTAATGATGCTTGTGGGGCATCCCAAGTTGTGCTATATCAAAACTATGAGGTCCTTGTAGCTCTTGTGTTAGATTCTCTGGTGACACCTGTGGTGTCAAAGGATAATGATGTTGTTCTAGTCAACTTGGTTAAGGATGTACTAGCATCAGGTAAGGGTAAGGGGTCTCCTCTCCCCTTGGGGTTGATGCATAGACCCTTTAAGTGGGTTTTCTTTACTCCTCTAAGGAGTGGGCACAAAATAGACCAAGAGAAAATTAAACTCACAGGAGATATATTGCGATCATTGGATGCTCATTTTCCCCATTCTACTCAATGATGATTATTCTCTCATGGAATGTTAGGGGGTTGAATAGCATTCCTAGACAAAAGGCTATTCAGAATCTAGTGGTTGATCATTCTCTTGGTTTTTTTTTGTATCCAAGAGACTAAGCTCTCTATGGAGTCTATGGTCCAACATGCCTCTAATATTTGAACTCATGGGCAATGTAGTGTGTTGGGGCTATGGGAAGTGCTAGTGGTTTAACTATCATTTGGGATCCGTGAAAAATTTCTCCCCTTGGCTAGGTGTCTTCTCGCTCAGCTCTCTCTATGGTGGCTTCTACTTTAGAATTAGGAGAGGTAATCATGGTTACTATGTGTATGCACCTGTTGATCTTGTGGGAAAGGAGGAAATTTGGAGGCATATTCAATATGTTAGACACTATCACCTTTTTCATCCTTGGGTGTTAGTAGGGGACTTCAATTCAGTTTTAAGTTTGGAGGAGAAGCAAGGTGGTTTGGCTAGATTGGGGTCTTTTTCTACTCTTCTTTAACAACACATATCACGTTTACATATCTTTTATGTTAAGCCTTCTAATGGTCTCTATACTTAGAATAATCAAAGGACTAGGGTTGATGCTATCTTGGAACATCTGGATAGATTTCTTGTTTCTTGTTTTTGGGCTAGTGGCACCCTTACTCTCTCTTTAGAAATCTTAGATTGGAGGGGTTCTGATCATTGGCCAATCAAAAATTTTGCTATTGGGGCTTGTATTCCAAAGCATCCTCCTTGTAAGTTCTAGTTGATGTGGCTTCGTGACTCCTCTCTTCTTAATTTTGTTTTATGTTGGTGGAAAGATGGCATTCTTGCATATGGTACTGCTATGTTCTCATTGTTGTTTAGTATGGAGCCTGATCAGTCCCCAAGTGGGAGATTGTTAGATTGTGGTGACTGATCAGGAAAGTACTGTACATACTTCATAAATAGTGGTTTAATACTTGTATAAAAAGGGCTTAAGGTTGGGTATTTTATATGTGTGGTGATACGAAATTGGTTCTTGCGGTGATATTGAGCTGTAAGGGATTACAGATTGTAATCAGGTTGTAATCACTGGATTGTAATAAGATCAGACTTGCTGTTTGGTGGACGTAGCCCAGGGATTGGGTGAACCACGTTAAATCTTGGTGCCTTGTGTTCATTTCTGTGTGTTCTATTATTTTTGTTATTGGTTATATTTGCATGTAGTTTTTATTTCTGTCCGTGGTTTATCCTAACACTCATTTTCTAAAAGGCTTCAATATGTTAAAAGGAATCTTATAAGGATATGGAAAAAACAATGTTTTGGGAACCTTCACTCTATGAAGAGGCTTTCTCAAGAAGATAAGGCATATTAGAGATCGAGGTTTCTTAGAGGATCTTAGAAGGGCTGAATCGCTTGCTTTGAGAGCTCTAGAAGAATGAGAACTTTGAGAGGAATTTTTTTGGAAGCAAAATGCTAGAGTTGATTGGCTCCAAGAAGGTGATTAGAACATTGCCTTTTTCCATAAAATGGTGCAATCTCACCAAAATCAGAGTAATATTTCTTCTTTGGTTAATTCTCAAGGTATCCAACTAACTTCCTTGCCAACTTTGTTCCAGGAGGCTACTTGGTACTTTTCTACCCTCTTCTCTGAGGACTCTCCTCCTATTGATAATGAGGAAAATATTATTTTTTCTTGTATTACTTCCCTTATCACTTAGGAAATGAATGATTATCTCATGTTGTAAGAATTTGGTATAGCTTTGATACCATGTAAGAATTTGGTATAGCTCTAATACCATGTAAGAATTTTCCTTAGGGAAAAATTCAACCAGGAACTAAGAACTCAAACACAAGCACAACTATAGACCAAAAATGGATATGATCAATTAATCAGAGTATGTCCTAATATATTGCTCTATTCAGTATGTTCAATATATGATATTCAAACACACTAGGAGTGCCTGTATATAAAAGTCTCTCAAGAAGCACCTAGAATGTCTCTAGAAAGAACCAAGAGATAAGATAAGCATCATGAAAACTAAGCACATGCATTATCCATCATTCTAGATGATTGGATAAGAATGACAAGGTTGTAGGCACCATGTGCTTAATTAGTCTGCTAACTCTTATGTTTAGACACCATGTGCATAAAAGAGGTGCAGACTCCAGTGTTCTCAACATGACAACTCACAAGAGCACGCATACTCCTACGTGGCTAATAAATAAATAATAAAAATATACATTAACCTAAGTAAACTTAAGTAAGTGTAAATAGTGAATAATTATTTACACCAAAACCCCCCCTTAAGTGCAACTTAGGGGAATGCACTTAAGCTCAAAAAGACTAGGATGAAATGCATAATGGGTCTTGACTACTAGGCCATGTTAGGTACCTATGTACATAATGATATAAATATGAAAATCTCTCATAAAGAAGGGAAAGAGGGAAAACCTCATGGGAAAAACCCTCCCCCAAAAAGAGAGATGAAAAGGGATGCATGGATGGATGGAGTAAACAAGAACCCCCCATTACGACATACATCCAATATATACAATAGAGAAAATGAGAAGGATAAAACCTCCTAAGAGGAAAAACTCCCCCCCTCCAAAAAGGAGAAGAAGGAGACGAGGTAGCCCCCCCTAAAGGTAGTGTGTCGACCAGTGAGAAATACTCCAATATAGAAATTGATCCATGACCTTTGAATGATGTTCCTCCCCTTTGGAAGAAACAAATGCAAGGGTGCCTGTGAGATGCATCCCCTATGTGGAGAAGGAATCTTGAAGATGAGCAGTGTCTTAAAAACTTGTTCAAGTGTCCCTGTGTTGATGCTGATGATGGCTTCCCCCAAAACTATTGAGAAGAAGTGCAAATCAAACAAGGAGTGATGTAGAACCTATGAAGATTGATCATGTAGAGAATGGACATGAGGGTCAGAGTGGGCTCTCGCAACAACTATAGAATAATTGTCCTCAACAAAGAGAAGCGATAGATCATCAAAGAAGTCTTCCAAATCTATTGTCTATGACTCCAAGAATAGAGCTGAAATATCTGGTAAGAAGTCATCACCTGAAAAACCATGTGTACCTCGCTATGCTAAAGTACATGAATTTTTCACTATGGCAATAGAATTCACCTTAAAGAGAAGATGAATATCACCAATAGTGACTCCCACATCTTCAATGTGAGATTCCATGAATAGGCCTGCAAGGGTGGAAAGGAAGATGTCGCATGAAGGTAGAGTAGGAAGACATGAAGGGTCATGTTGCATTGAACCTGAAGCATCTATGGCTGTAACAAGATTAGTAGGAGTAATAGGAGCTAGAGGTGTGCTCTCATCTAAAGAGGAGTTAGCTGCAACTGGAGGTAAAAGATCTTTTGGGAATGGAGGAATGGTTAGATCTCCATAGTGCTCCCAAAGACACATCCAAGTAACATATGGATCAGATGACTTAATGTTGGACATTGTATCTAGAATGTCATCAACCATAAAGAGAAAGAGAGTATGCCAAATTATTTGACTCTAGTCAGGATTATACTCAAGATTTGGCGCATAGGGTAGTGCATTGTGCTGACTAAGATATCTGACAATAAGTTGACTCCATTCCTGATAGTTGTTTGAGGTCAAGTAAATCAAATCTGCCTCTTCCATGATGGACTAATCAATGTAACCCCTAAAAAAAAAGAATAATGTAACCAATGTATGATTTAGGCACTTGGTAGCCACTTGTCAATTTAGGGCCTATTTCTAAAAGTAGTATTTCTATCTATAGAACCTATAATATGATTACAACATTAGAATATAAGAAAAAAAGATGCACTTTCAAAAAAAATGGTACTTGATTTGGAGTTCAGATGAGCTCGTACTAAGCATTTTAATTGGCAAAATTCATGATTTGCAAGTTGTAGAAAAATTCAAGAATAGAGATGTCAAAATTCCTACACCAATGTGTAGATCACAAAATCCTACCCCAAAACCAAAAAAAAAATCTAGCAAAACGGAGTCCGTATGAGGGAGATATCATTGTTTGAAAATTGTTGCTACTGTTATTTTTTCTGAATTGTTGTCATGCCTCCAAAAATCAAATGGCTCTAGATTTTGCCTCAAATGTTCGATTTGGATGAAACAAAATCCAATCTGGGGGTTTTTGGACCTTCTGAATGTGATACAAAAATCTGATTTGCACCAGCAAGCTTCAATCTTCACCTGCAAAAAATCTCTCCTATGGCCAAATGGCCAAAAAAAATTTGGAAAATAATGTAGATCCAAAAAAAATAGCAAAGATGCAGATGAAAAATATGTAGATTTAAAAAATAAAAGTACAGATCTGAAATGATCATACCAATTCTGCAAATCAGTCCTTTGGGTGCCAATTTGCAAAAATAATTTCCTCACAAATTTTAACTTTGGTCTAGGGTAGGAAACTTTATAGCTGATTTTCACCGAATCAGTGTTTCAGATGCAATGGTGAGGTTAGATCTAGATCTATACACTCCCAATTTTTGCAATACTCCAGATTTGGGCTAAGGTGTTGAAGAAACAATGGTCTCAAATGACTATGTGATGAGAAAATTTCCAAGCTATGATACCATGTAAGAATTTGGTATAGCTCTAATACCATGTAAGAATTTTCCTTAGGGAAAAATTTGCCCAAGAACTAAGAACTTAAACATAAGAAAAACTATAAACCAAAAATGGATATGATTAATTAATCAGAGTATGTCCTAATACATCACTATATTCAGTATGTTCAATATATGATGTTCAAACACACTAGGAGTGCTTATATATAAAGGCCTCTCAAGAAGCACCTAAAATGTCTCTAAAAAGAACTAGGAGATAAGATAAGCATCATGACAACTAAGCACATACCTTATCCATCATTCTAGATGAGTGGATAAAAATGACAAGGTTGTAGACACTATATGCATGAATATGTGGCCTCTGCTAACACACACACTTCAACACAGTCATTGTATGCGGATTCATCCCGAAATGAACATTGAATTGTTCATCCAAAAATCAGCCTGCAAAGTGACCTATTGCCTTCTATCTAAAGGGAATTGCTTGTCATATTTCCTCAGATTCGAGGTGTTTAAGCAACCAGACCCTATAAGAATGAAGGATTTGAAAGAAAATGTGACTAATCTATATGAGAATGCAGATTAATCTAGAATGAGATATGCACGTTTAATCTAAGAACATGTAAAAGAAAGCTATGCTAAAATGTATGCATATTAAATCTAGATGAGAATTAAACTAAGAATGTAAAATGTATGTAAAAAATATGAGCAAATGTGAGTATGAATTCTAGCAGCAATTCGATGCAAAAATCTCCAAATTCATCCTCCAAAATGAAGAGATGAGGGTCTCTTAAATACACTTTCCTGAAATCCATTAATGGTTGAGATCAATTCAGATCAACGGTCAGGATTGAAGATGAGGTTTAGTCATAAATGGAGATTCCCAAATTAAAGGGAGTTAACAGATTTAATTTGAGTAGAAAAAGGAGTTAACTGATTGAACTCATTTTTGATCAATAGTGAACTAGAAATTTCCCTTTTTGAACTAAAGAGAGATTTTGTTGAGATATTTAATTTAATAAAATGAGATATGCTCTCATAATTACTTTTTCTATTTAATTAAATAATCTTTAATTAATTGGAGACACTTTTCTTATTTAATTAAATAACTTCATTTAATTAATTAGGAATGGCTTCCCATTTAATTAAATAACTTTGTTTAATTAATTAGAAGTAAGTACTCTATTTAATTAAATAATTTCATTTAATTAATTAGAAATACCTTTCCCATTTAATTAAATAATTACATTTAATTAATCAAGATAGGCGTATTTATTAAATTAAATAAATTTAATTCCATAGTACATTAGCCTTAGGATATAATTTAATTTAATTAAAGTATAAATACTTAATAATTAAATTATAATTAAATCAAGTAGGTTTAATGTGACTAATATGAGTACGTACTATAGGAATTAAATGAGAAATATGATGAATGCAGATTAGGGTTTTTTGCGTCTGACAATTAAGTCAAGTAGCGAATAGTAGAATGAGAATTGCCTATTAGAATAGGACTTAGAAATTATCAGAAATAGACCAGAATTGGTATAATGGCAATGAGCCAATTTTGGGGTATTACATTTTGCCTCTCTTTGAATGAATGTGCGAGCAACACGTTCAATTCAAAGAAAATGAGAAAGCATGATGTGAAGATGAGATTGGTTCCGAAGTTGATGACACAGAGACCAATTGATAAGATTTTAAGGACTTTCTCTAGAACATAATTTAATCCTAAGGGATCCAAGCAGAGCACTTAGATACCTAAGATTGATAGCATTTAAAAGATTGTCTCTAGAACGGAGTGTAATCTTTAAGGATCTAGACAGAACGTCTAGATACCTGAAATTGATAGCATTTAAAAGACTATCTCCAGAACGGAGTGTAATCTTTAAGGATCTAGACAGAACATCTAGATACCTGAAATTGATAGCATTTAGAAGATTATCTCCAGAATGGAGCTTAACCTTCAAGGATCCAGGTAGAACACCTAGATACCCGAGATTGATAGCATTTAGAAGATTATCTCCAGAATGGAGCTTAACCTTCAAGGATCTAGATAGAACACCTAGATACCTAAGATTGATAAAAGATAACAAGGTCCAATCATGAGTCATAGAATCATCCCCAGAACGAGGCTTGGTCCTTAGGAGTCAGGGTTTAGACTATCCCAATACCTGTCTATCAAACTCTGAGAAGAGTTGTTATAAGGTTGATCAATTGATGAAAAGATAAGATAGATGGCAAAGATGCCAGATAGAAGGGAACAAGATGCCCCAAGTGACAAGGACATAAGATGAAAACTAGATGCCTCGAGCAATAAGTATTCAATGATGTAATCATCCTGCCCCCTCAGGAGCGAAATTGAAAGATGACACACCAGAAATATAATTTGAAGTAGTATATCATGAGATATAGAAGAAATTTGAGATTCAATAGAATATAGAAGAGATTAGAATGATTAGAAGAAATATAAAGAGATGAGAACGATCTTGAAGAAATATGAAGAGATCAGAATGATCTAAAGAAATTTGGAGGATCTGAAGAAAATTCAGGGTTGATTTGAAATGATTGCGAAGTTGCAAAGACTGAGTTTGACCAAAAGTTGACCAGATTTAGCCATAGTTGACTTAAGTTGACTATTTTCAAAATGAATTTTGAAAATATGGAGAATGTAAAGTTGAAAGGATTCCAAGAATCACAAAGTATCAAAAAGATTTGGGCTGCACAAGCGTTCGATCGCGTTGGTCCACAAAATTTTAAAATGCATTTTTGAGGCTCTTAAGTGTGTCAGATTTCAAATTTGATCCCAAAAATGGATCCAGAACGGTCCAATTAGCTAGGGGTGTGATTTTCACGCAAATTCGAGCACTTTGAAAAATTTGGTCAACACCTATATAAGGGCTCGAAGGGTCATTTTCAATTCATTTGTGCTTTTGTCTTGTAGTGATTTTGAGCTCTGATAGAGACATGGCAGTGAATGTGAGATATCATCGTTTTGAGCACTCCAGACAACACAGCTAGCCAGCAGACTATGGACCACCGATGAGTCGTCGATTTCCCATCTTCATACTTTTGCTTTCACACAGTTTGAGGTTATTTATTGCACTTTTTAGCATGTTTTAGGATTGTGAATTCTTTCTTCATGCGAGACCGATCTCTTCTCACACAAAGATCTTCTTTCTTTGCATGAACAAATAGGATAGGCTGTTTCTTCGCGTGCGGCTAGAGGATGTTTGCACGGGACAATTTTGGTTTCGTGCGAAGGTGGAGATTCTTCGCGCGAGGCAATTCATGTTTCGTGCGAGAATCTCTTTTCTCGCGCAAGCAGCTCTATCTTCGTGCGAGAAGATCTTTTTTCGTGCGAAGGCTAGATTCTTCGCACGAAGAAAGAATTATTTCGCGTGAAACTGAAAGTCTTCGCGCGAGATTTCACAAATCTCATGCAAAATTTTACAAATCTCGCATGAAATTTCATGACAGTTTTGTGATTTTGCACTTAGAAATTGTACTTTATTTCATTTTGATGCTTCGATTTGACTTGATACTGATCGTTTGTTTGTCATTTTTTCTTTTGTGCGTATAGGAGGTCTTCAGAGATGTTTCATTTAGATCTCATTATCTGCCATATGGAGAGTTATTGCGGAGTTTGGATGACACAAATCGGGCAAACATTGCTTGATTGGCTTTGTCTTCACTATGCCGAATTCTAGCCATGATGGTGAATCATGGCTTACTAACTGATTTGGTAGAGCATTTCCATTCAGAAATGAACACATTTCATTTGGCGATGGGTGAGATGACGATTACCTCGGAGGATATATAGAGGATACTAAGGATCCCATTTCACGGTGCCCAGGTCGTCTATGATATAGTGTCTCGATTAGGGACAGAGGCACTTTCCATTGTATTTGGGAGAGAGGTACCGAGAGGCAGGGCCATTAGCTAGGATGAGTTGATGCATACTTATGGACCCACACACAGGCTGGCATCCGTGCTGGGTATATTTTTGAGCTGCTTCGTATGTCCTGACAGGGGATAGCATGGGTTGGAGTGTGGACGGGGTGTCATGCTTCGTAGGATGCTGGAGGCACCAGAGATCTTTAGATGGGGTCAATTCATGTTGGCTCACCTTTTCCATGAGATGCACAAGGTCGTCTTCCATGAGAAGAAGACCATGGAAGCAAGAGTTTATGTTTTACAGATTTGGGCCTAGGAGCATCTCCCTGTATGTAGGCCAATTTTTGAGGATGCCTGGGAGCATATGCAAATATCGAGGGCATATTACCTAGGCCCACTTGGGTAAGACTGAGCACTGGTGAACACATCTTGATGACCTAGTGTCCGTTGTATGGCGACCATGGAGAGAGACAGAGGACTGGGATGATGCCCCCAGAGAGCTGCCATGGATGTTTGGTTCTTGACCGTTGGTGGATAGGACAACATCAGTGATCGAGAGATTTTTCATCTCATGATTGTGGCGGCAGTATGGCTGACCACAGGATATTTCACCTGAGTACTATGCCTATGCTAGGGTGCAGAAGGATATTGAGCGGGGATGGCCTCCACGGATGGATCCAAGGTGATCCATGATAGATATCTGCAGTTTAGCTACTATTCAGTGGGACTACCTGCCAGAGGTAGTAGATACAGGGATGACACCTTCATATCAGGCATTTTTGATGAGCCATCTGTTCCCACGCTTCACAAACCCACTAGGGATGGCAGGGCAGGTGTAGGGACAGGGACAGGTGCCCCAACAGTAGTAGGCACAACCAAAGATGCCACCACAGGTCCAGCACCGGGTACAATAGATGCCTATTCCCCCACGTCAGATGGGATCAGACCCAGGTGCTGGGGGCAATGGGGCAGGACACAGTCGATGGAGGAGGCAAAGGATAGAGGAGCAGGCCCCTCAGCAGGAGGTCCCACAGCAGCAGGTGCCTCCATAGCCACAGGTACCTCCATCGTAGCAGGCACCTCCACAGTAGTAGGCACCAGAGATGGTTGATGAGGATATGTCAGATCAGCTGGTAGGTGGGGTACAGGATGCGGTATGGTGGTATCGAGAGCGAGTTCGTGCGACCTCCCGATAGTTGGGAGAGTTGTAGATTGCATTGGTAATCAGGGATGCACAGTTGGTAGAGCGATAGGGAGAGACAAATTTTTAGAAAGAGTGCACAGAGACTGCAGAGTGGAGATTGGAGCTGGCATAGGATGAGATCCACTTCTAGTTAGCTTGGGTAGCATACTATTATGCAGCATATACTAGTGCAGTACCTGATGAGACATTGCAGGTTTAGTGATTCTCTCAGTATGCGCGAGAGTTTGGAGGTGCATGACCTCTTATCAGGCCAGATATGCCACCACTGCCTCTGCCACTTGCTGCCCCTGCACCTCCTGCTCCTCTTGGAGGTGAGGGTTCAGGACAGAGTTAGATGCTCTATGTCTGATTTTTGATTTTGATCTTTGGCTATGTATCAATTGGTGTGCCAGCACCGCATGTATCATTTTTGATCGATTGTGCTCGAGCAGCGCCCATTTTTGTACTGACCCTTTCTTTGATATATATATATATGAGATTTTGAGCCGAGTATTCCTGTGTACATGTCATTGTCTATTTTTTTTTGCTTTGATGTACATGAGATGTATGTTGTACTTAGATAGAACGCATATGTATGAACTGACATCTTACGTAGTGTTGCATGTTTTTGTTTGACAGTCATAGGTATTCCATTGAGGAGCAAGAATTGATGAACCAAATGCTTGTGCAGCCATGGAGGAATATGATGCATGTGGAGTATGAACAAAATTACCATCGAATTGCGTGCTAATGCAAATGAAGTATGTAATGCAAGACTATGTTAAATGCAACCCTAGGTCTGGTTACCAACCCTTGACGATTTATCATCACTGGATATAAAATAAAGCTCATATGTTATACAACTCCCACTGAAATTGCAAGCATGAAAATATGAATATAACATACATTATTGGGATGTCAGGATTGAATGTAAGCATTCGAGGCACAAGAAGCTAGAATGACCAGAACATTTGTCCATTTTAATGTAGCAAGTTAACATAAGCATCAAAGCATAAACGCTAGGATGACCTGAATGTTTCTTGCATGACAGGCACACCAAACACATAGGATATTCCTCTTATGCTAAGTATTCAGTATTCATTCTGTCTGCAATGACCCTTGTGTTCATAACCTGAGACAGAAGTGTGCTAATATACTCGTAGTGACTCATACATTCACTTAATAGGACAAGTATCAGTATGTACTATAGAATGAAGAGTTCACTCCAACAAACAAGGAGAAGAACCAATGTCATTGACATATCTGTATAAAAGGAGTCGAGGTACATGCGGCAATCCAATACGAGATAGAGGCTCTTATAGTGGACACCCCTCTTATAGGAATAGATCAACTTATTAGAACTAAACTACAAACAAAAAGCAAAGAAAAAGATCATGCCCCCAGTCATTACTTCTCTAGTCGAAGATGACATCATTGAGTTGCTCAAGGAGATATGATAAAGCAAAACAAAGCAAACAAAGAAAATGCTCAGCATATCCAAACAAGTATATCATTTTTTTTGAGTTCAATTTTTTCGGGATTGATGTCAAGTGCTAATGTCTAGAACATGTAAGAAAGAAATCTCTTTAGTAGGGTGACAATAGTAGGTAGATGCAGTCAGAATGACTGGTGACTGAGGTCAAAGAGGAATCTTCACGATGAAGAACCTAAAGAGGACTAAGCGATAGTAGATAGACATAGCCAGGACGACTGGTGACTAACGCAAAAGAGATCTTTCATAAAGGAATCTTGAGACATGACCCAAGCAACGGTAGGTAGACATAGCTAAAACAACTGGTGACCATTGCGAAAGAGATTCTATGAGGAGAATCTCAAAAAGAGTGACACTAGCGACAGTAGGCAGATGCAGTCAGAACGACTGGAGACTGTCATGAAGGAGATTCTATGAAGAGAATCTAAAAAAGAGTGACACTGGCGATAGTAGGTAGATGCAGTCAGAACGACTGGTGACTATCATATAGGAGATTCTATGAGGAGAATCTCAAAAAGAGTGACACTAGTGATAGTAGGTAGATGCAGTCAGAATGACTGGTGACTGTCACGAAGGAGATTCTATGAGGAGAATCTTGAAAAGAGTGACACTAGCGATAGTAAGCAAACGCAGTCAGAATGACTGGTGACTATCGCGAAGGAGATTCTATGAGGAGAATCTTGAAAAGAATGACACTGGCGATAGTAGGTAGATGCAGTCAGAATGATTAGTGATTGTCACGTAGGAGATTCTATGAGGAGAATCTCGAAAAGAGTGATACTAAGGGGGAATGCCCCTGAGCTATAACAATACTCAATCCATGGATACATGAGTAGGAAGCAGGAAAGAAAAAGCATGAAAGCAACTGTATAGAATAGCCAGAAGATGCACTGCAAGATGGAGCATTGGGAACAGGAGGCGCCTGTTTACCAGGTTTTCACCTTCTTGGCAAGTTTTCTCTCTTTTTTTTTTTTTTTTTTTTTCAGGTCTTTTTCTAATTTTTAATTTTTTTTTTCAGGAGATTTAGATATGTACAAAGAGCTTGCTGAGATTGAATCAACTATAAAACCTCTTTAGGTGGAGAGTGTTCATAGGCTCTTTAAGCACTTTTCCTTCGATTGTGGAAAGCTGATAGGCGCCAGATCCATATACTGCAATAATGATGTAAGGACCTAGCCAGTTTGGTTCAAACTTTCCCTTTTGCATTCGTTGTTGTTGATTCTTAGGATTCTCTCTCAGGAAAAGATCACCCAACTGGAAGTGACGTGGCCTGATCTTTCTATTGTAGCTTCGTGCCATTCTTTGTTGATATGCTCGTAGATGATCACATGCCACTTTTTGTCGTTCATCCAGCAACATAAGCTCTTGAAGCTGAGCTATCCTATAGTCATCATCAGTGATAAGACCTTTCATGGAGATTCTCAAAGTAGGAATCTCAACCTCTATTGGAAGAACAACATCCACCCCATATACCAACCAAAAGGAGTCATACCCGTTGGAGTTCTAATGCTTATTCTATATACCCACAGGGTTAAATTGATCTGGAGATGCCAGTCTCTCCCTGACTTACTGACTGTGCGATGAAGAATTTTGCGGATCGCCTTATTGGATGCCTCAGCTTGGCCATTACCCTGGGGGTAATAAATGGAAGACCAATGTTGTGTAATCTTGAATTTCTTGCACAGTTCCTTGAGGTCTTTATTTTTGAACTGTCCTCCATTGTCAGTAATGATTGAGGATGGTATACCATATCTACAAATGATGTAGTTTGTAATAAAAAGTGCTACAGTTTTTCCATCAGCAATTGTGAGAGGGACTACCTCTACCCATTTCATGAAATAATCTGTAGCAGTGATAATGAACTTATGTCCATTAGAAGAGGTTGGGTGAATTTGCCCCACCAAGTCAAAGGCCCATTGTTGAAATTGCCATGTCGTAGTAGATGGAATCAGCTCTCTAGCTGGAGCGTGAATGAGATTCTCGTGTAGCTGACACTGCTTGCAGGACCTAGCATATTTAATAGCTTCTTGCTCCATTTTAGGCTAGTAGTAATCGACATCAAGGAGTTTACGAGCTAGTATTAGGGCATTGGAATGAGATCCACAAATGCCTTCGTGAATGTCAATTAGTGTGCGTTTGGACTCATCAGGTTCTAAACACCTAAGGAGTGTTCCATTGAGACCTCTCCTATACAGATCGTTAGCAATAATGACATAATGTAAAGCGTTACAGATTAGGTAACATTTCTCATTCTGGGTCAGACCTTCCGAAATGGTTTGATTACGAAGGTAGGAATAGATGTGATGGTAGCGGGATGATTCTTGTCCTATAATAGAACATATCATCTTGGAATCAGGTGTATCAAAGGCTGGGTAGTGTAACACTTCCACCAAGAACTCGTGTCGTAGATCATTTTTTGGCATTTGTAGAAGGGAGGCCAGAGTGGCCATGGCATCAGCCACTTTATTATCTATGCGTGGAACTTGTTGGAAGGTGATGTGTACAAAATATTTCATCAAGTCATCAACCATGTATTTGTAAGGAATTAGTTTTTCATCCTTTATTTGATACACATCATTTACTTGGTTGATGACAAGCTGAGAGTCACCGAAGACATCCAACTGACCTACTCTCCATTCAGTTGCAATTTTCATACCATTGATCAAAGCTTCATATTCAGCAATGTTATTTGTACAAGGAAATAGAATCTTGTATGCTTTAGGCAATGAGTATCTCTGTAGTGTAATGAAAAGTAATCCAACACCTGATCCTTGTTGTGTGAAGGACCCATCGAAGAACATAACCCATGTATGGTGAGTGAGTGTTAGAATTGACTCAT
The DNA here is from genome assembly GCA_028749045.1 of Cupressus sempervirens. Taxonomy (NCBI): domain Eukaryota; kingdom Viridiplantae; phylum Streptophyta; class Pinopsida; order Cupressales; family Cupressaceae; genus Cupressus; species Cupressus sempervirens. The sequence continues at coordinate 876,819,214 of CM053785.1, read as the reverse complement.
CTGAAAAATCAATGTTTATTGGTAAAAGACTCTGTATGGGAGCCTCAGCTAGCTAGTCTGCAATTGCCTGTCCCTTTATAACTTTGCATTCAAAATATTGGATGTCAAACTCACTTAGTATCATGACCTATTTAGCCAATCTTCCTGTGAGAGCTGCCTTACTGAGCAAGTACTTTAATGGATCTATTCTAGCCACAAGCCATGTAGTGTGGGCAAGCATGTAGTGTCTCAACTTTTGGGAAGCAAAGACAACTGCCAAGCAAGCTTTCTCAATAATGCTGTAGTTTTTCTCATAAGAGACCAATGTTCGGCTCAAGTAATAAATAGCTCTTTCTTTGTTGTCATTGTCTTTTCGAGCCAGCAGGATTCCCAAAGATGTTTTAGTGGCTGAAATGTATAAAAGAAAAGGCTTCCCATGCATAGGAGGCATCAGGATTGGTGGATTGACAAGATATTGTTTAATCTGTGTTAAGCTTTGCTCACAATCCTGGCTCTAATTGAATTTCACACCCTTATGTAAGGTATTTGTGAAGGGTTGTGATTTATCCGCCAATTGTGAAATAAACCTGTAAATAGATTGAAGCCTTCCCTGTAGTCCTCTCATTTGACTAATGTTTCGAGGTGGTGGCATGTCCATTATTGCTTGTACTTTTTTTGGATCTACTTCAATTTCCTTTGCAGAAACAATATATCCTAACAGTTTTCCAGATGTGACACCAAATGCGCATTTCTTAGGATTGAGCCGAAGACTAAACTTTTCCATATGATCTAGGATTGGTCCCAAATCATGCAAATGAGTATTGCATTTAGCGCTTTTGACCAAGGTATCATCAACATAGTCCTCCATAGTTCTATGCATCATGTCATCGAAAATTGTAGTAACAACCTGCTGATATGTAGCTCCAGCATTCTTTAAACCAAATGGCATCACATTCCAACAAAAGGTTCCCCATGCACATGTGAAAGCTATTTTCTCTTGATCTTCTGGTGTAATTTTTATCTGATTGTATCCAGAAAAACCATCCATAAGTGAGTACATCTCATAGCCAGTCGTCATGTCCACGATCATATCAATATTAGGGAGCGAAAAGTCGTGTTTAGGACATGCCAAGTTAAGATCATGAAAGTCTGTACAAACTCTAATAGACTTATCGTGCTTGGACATAGGGACAATATTGGATATCCATTTAGCATAATCAATTGCACGAATGAAACCAGCCTTCAGAAGTTTCTCCAATTCAGCTTTGACTAGCAATGCAATGTGAGGATGCATTTTTAGAAGCTTCAATTTAACTGGTTCGATGCCTGGTGCTATGGACAAGTGATGCATGATAAGACCAGGATCCAATCCTAGCATGTCAGAATATGTCCAAGAAAAATTTATTTTCTTCTCCTTGAAAAATGCAATGAATTGTTCCTTTTCTTTAGTTGAAAATGACTGAGCTAGATGTATCACATGAGGATGTCCTTCTGTGCCCAGGTTAATTGGCTGTGTTGGCTCTATTAACACTGATGACCTCTCCTGAAAGTGACTGGGAAGGACATCAAATATCTCATCTATAGGCACCTCAGAGAGGTTTTCACCCTTGGATATGTCTTTTGTTTTTACTTTTTTGGGATCCAACACTGCCACAATGTGGTTTTCACCATCGGACCTCTTGCATTTTTTCTTTTTAATTATGTGACTAAGATATTTGATGTTGGCTTCAGTCATGTTGATGCTATGCTCATTGGTGGAAGACGTTACAGGTTCGATAGCGTTTAGGTAACAGGCAAGAGCATAGTCATTCTGGAACGTGGGGACTTTGTTAGATGCATTGGGGTTCCAGTCTATAAGCTCGGGATGTGCGAGTGAGAGAGTAGTGACTGGTTCAATTGCGTTCACAGTATAGTCATTAAATGTGTGGACCAAAAATTCAAGACCTACGGTGACCTCACCCATAGGTGTATTCAAACGCCTCAAAATACTAATGTCAGGAATTGATGACTCTAGGACACTAGTTGGATCAGACCCCCATGACCTAACCCTAGACGTTTCACTCACTTTGATTTGATTTTCATAGACATACACTTGGTCAATGTCTTTATCAATAGTCACTTCTGAAAGATTATCAAATTTGTATTCATGAGAATCGGTGCTACATGGTGAGAGACTATAGAACTCCCCAACAGTGATAGGGACATACTCTCCTTCAGCCTCTGGATTCTTACACAAATACTCAATATGGCATGACTGACTAGATTCTCCCTTTTCTAAAAGATATTTGAGTTGCTTAGCATTGTCCTTAGAAGAATCACTAGTATCATCCACAGTGCTAACACGTAGCACAAAGTCATCTGGCTCAGCAAAGAATTTAACAAGATCATAAGGAATAGGATGAGGGTAAGAATCCTCATCATCAGATTCTTCCTCTCGAGTACCTGACTCAGATTGTGACTCATTTTCAGATGAACTCTTAGGTACGGGTATGAATTTATTGGATCCCAAATGGAAAGGGACCTTCTTAAACCCTAGGCCAATTGTGTCACTATTGCTTCGAGCTATTTTTTTGATAGGATCTATTAAACCATTATTATTGCACCCAATAGGGCCGGTTCCCTTGTAACCAAAATGCTTCATAAGCTTAAGACTAGGCCCATACTTCTTAGGAGTGATTTCTCAAGCTTGTTCTGTTAGGTCTACTGGAGCCTCTTCTTTGTAAAGCCATGCAACAATGGCTCTGTTTTCACTTTCATCTTCTAAGGGAACTATAGCTTTGATAAAAGAGCCATTAAACTTGGTCTGAGGTGTCAACACGAATGGCTTCTTTGCTTCTGAGGGTCTCCCAAAATGTCGAGGGGACTCTGGAATAGATGTTAATGATAGCACTGGTTCCATGTGGTACTCTCCCATACCAATTTATTTCAATTTAAATGACTGCTCAATTTGTTTCAGCTTATTGTTGTGACAATCAGTAGACTCACGGTTAGTAGGGATGAAAGAATTAGTAGCTTTGAGCATATTGCAAGTGTAGCTAGTAGTGGCAGGAATAGTAACTTCGAAGCCATGAAATGGGAATTTAATGCATTGGTGGTATGTGGATGGCACAGTGCGCATCTCATGTAGGTGTAGGTCCTTTGAGCACCAAATTTGCATGAGAGCGAGTAACAGTATTAGCACAATGTTGCGAAGACGCATTATCCATGTTATTGGAAGTAGGGCCTCTTAAGACAAATGGTGTCTTGGGTTTGTCGTTATCTTGTTTCCCCTTTATAGTAATAACGTTACAGTATTTAGAATCTACAAGTTCAACCATGTGAATGACATTGTCATCATTGGAATACGTATAGTTGACCTTATTGTAGGGTTCTAGTTTCAAAGTCTCTCCTTTTTCATAAGCTGGGAAAGGATCTTTGAACGCCTTGTGGTCCAAGTTTTTATTATGTCCATCTACCACAAGTTCACCAGCATCAATCATGTCCTAGATTTTATGACGCAAGTTTATACAGTTTCTGGTTTTGTGTCCCTTGTTTTGGTGATACTCACAAAATGAGGTCTCATTCCACCATGGTGGATGTGGTTGTGGATCATAGGGACGAGGGTTATCCATTGGTGAGATAAGCTTGTGTTGTAGTAATGTTTTGTAAACCACATCCAAAGGTTCTCCTAAAGGCGTATACTCTCACTTGGGTCGTGTTGCCCATGAGTTTCTCAGTTTGTTCCCAAACACCTTATTGTCAGGAGGAGGCTTCTTAGCATTTTTGGCCGCTTTGAGGCAATCTGTGAGATTAAATGCTTCTTTGGTGGGTTTGGGTGTGACATTATCAACAACCCCATCATGTATAATTTCTTGGTTCTTGTTGACATGTTTGGTTTTATCCCTATTGGTAGTGGAACCTTGTTTTGTGTCTCTCTGAAGAGTGAGCTCACCTTTCTTGACCATAAATTCTTCGATACGGATAGCCTGTGTAATCATGTCTTCAAAGGTACGTGGACCTTGTAGTTGGACTCTATACCCAAAATCAGGTAAGAGGTTATCAGTGAAAATGTTGAGCTTCTCCATTTTTGGGATTTTACGGGAATACTTAGTGTAAAGTTGTGTCCACCGTTGGAGGAAAGTGAGAAAAGGCTCACCAACCTTCTATTTAAGGTTGCATAGATCTCGAATATTTATAGGATGTTGAATGTTATGAGAATATTGCTGAAAAAATGAATTAGCAATTTTGTCAAACGTCTTGATACCAGGAGGCAAATGTAAGAACCACTCCAAAGCCTGACCACCTAGGCTTCTAGGGAATAAATGCATGAGGTACGTTTGATTGTGTATAAACTCCATAGACAAAGCACCAAATTCTCACAAGTGATCTTGGGGATCATTAGTACCAAAGTACTTGTCATATTTGGGTAGTTCTACGCCTCTTGGGAAAGGCGGCATGTTTATACTTTTGTCAAATGGGAATGAACAAAGAGCATCCAATGTGTATGTCTTTTTGGGTTTCTCTTTCTCATGCATCATCTGAGCCAATTGGTCTTGCATAATTTTCAGTTGTTTTTGGAGTTTAGCGATCTCAGTTTCTTCTTCACATGTGATAATAGTCTCCACATTGAAATGTGTGGGCAGTTTAGCTCCCTCTTGGGCAAGTTTGAGAAAGTACTTTTCTTTCTCTTCGTTGAGTAGGATTCCCACTACCTTCTGAAAGTTCTGATCTCTTCGACATTTTGCTATGTGTTCAGGAAGGATTTCCACCTCTTCCTATTCCTCATCAATGTCATATTCTTTCTCTTTCTCCTTGTCATCCCTAGGTTGTTCTTGATATCGACTATGACTACCCCATTCAGGTTCATGATTAGTCATTATAGGAACTTGTTCAGTTTTCGTATGTTTTGTTTCAAAAGGGTCTATGGAGAAAGGATCATACATTGTGTTTCAGAATGTAGGACCTCTACCTGTTTCTGTATCCTCTTGGTCAAAAGGATTCCTAATTTGTTGCAAATTGGAAAATGTTCATTGAACTTGAGATGACCTTGCAGGTGAGGAAGATTGTGAAGATGCCTCACTAGCCAAACTGGATATAGATTGCGTAGCAAAAAGTAAACTACCTCTACCATGATTACGACCCTTAGCATGACCACGTCTAATGTTATCAGGATAAAACACGTTGCCGCTGCTAGTTGTGACAGTCATAGGCAAGGACAAGAAGCTAGAACCTAGACAAGGACTACACTAAGACTGAGTCTCAAAAAGGACAAGATAATAGCAAGAATGTTGTTCACTAAGGCACAAATGGTCTGATTTAAAGGCTAGAACAGCCAGAGATTATGACCACTGCGACACAAAGTATGAAAAGCATTAAGACGAGGACCAAAATTACTTATGAGACGAGACTAGTCAAGGTATAAGACACAAATCTTTAGCTAAGCGAAGTGTCGCTATTTTAGGACTGTTTACAAACAAAGAGCGATAAATGAACGTAGAAAAGGACAGCGTACAGGTTGCAGATAGCTAGAATAGACCCAGATTGTTAATGCTGATACAAAGTCTCACACGAAAAAACCTTTACAGGTCACGCGAAGAAGTTTTACAAGCCGCACAAAGATGTTTCTATCTCGCGCGAAGGTCAGTAATAGTTTTAATTTTGCACGAGAATGTTTACCAGATTGCGCAAAGATGCACAACAAAAATTTAATTTCGCATGAGGACAAAATGGCTTCGCGCGAGAGCCAAATGATTTCATGCGAGACCCAAATGATTTCGCGCAAAAGGACAGAACAGTTTCACAATAGCAACTGATTTTGACCAAATTTTTTATCATTCCAAGAACCAGGCAGATAAATAGGCATGTAGAACAACAAGCAAGTGATTTCAAGCACATCTAAAAACAATGAGCAAGGGAAAAAGCAACCTTGCGCATGAACAATCAAGTGACTTAGTTTGTGCTAATCCCTAAGAGAGCTATTTGTGTATGTTTTCAAAGAGTTTTGCAATCACGCATACATCCCTAGAAAATAAAAGTTGGCCTCTCTAAGGTATTTAGTAATGGTTTGACTCTGCAACTTTTATGACTCACAGGGTTGACCTCCAATCCCGACGCACTGAGGTTTTGACATAGTCTAAGAACTTAATCTTCAAGAGCTGCTAGGGAGATTTGACAACCCACAATGAATCACACTCGTGGAGATTTCTTCCACAAGGGCATTTATATAGCGGTTGTCACTACCATGGCAAAAATGGCTATTACCGCTTGAGGTTCTGTCAACGCAGTTTTCCCTGTAGAGGGATTGTCTGCTACAGTTAACCGTCTCTAAAGGTGACAGACTCACAGTAGTATACCACGAGGGGACTTAGCTTCTAGATTCAAGGTTTTGACACCTTTTCACCTTTAGCCCAATCAAAACAGACAGATTAATCCGACATGCTAAACTAAGATTATCTCTTAAAGATCTATGATATCATCTCCCCATGATCTATCAACCTCTCCGGAGAAAGGATGCCTTAATCAAAAAGTCAAAGATTCATCTATCTACGAGATGCTCAAAGTATCCTCCCCACCTATAAGGAATCCGTCTTAGAGAGGAGTTTCACTAGGAACCCACTCCCTCAAGATCCATGAATAGTGTTCATGTGGGCTTAATTACTATGTGTGTACAGATGTTAATTTCTAAAAGCAAATCTATCCAAAAGCAATCAAAGAGCACAAGGTGGTACACTTAACGCTTTAACTAATGTGAGGTGAGTCCAAAGATGTGGAACATTTAACCCCTCACACAAGCTAACATGAGTCCACAACTCAGAAACTAGTGAGTTCTAGAAAGCACAAAAGGGTTGCCTAGTGGAGCCTTTAACGCTTCTATCCTGTAGACCCCTCCCCTTTACCATAGTGCTGATCTTGAAACCACATGGTGAAACGAGGGGCTGGCGGATTAGCGAGTCCAATAACCCAAAATAGCTATCTAAATCTATCACTAGTACTTAAGCCTGCTAAATGAATACTAACAGAGATCACACCCTAGTATCAAATTATGCATGTGTTGTAAAATAAAAATATAGAAGGAAACACACACAAGCCCAACACGAGAGATGTTTGTTTTAGATCCAAATGAAGTGTTATCAGCTGAGGAAGGTTACCTGGTGATCCTCGCATTACACGTAGTAGATTTTACCTATTTTTAGTGACTTTATCATGCTTTTCCCATTGTCTCACAAATCGCTGTTATGCTATTCCAAAAAAATCAAAAAACACAGAAACACGAGAAACCATGAACAGTCAGTAGAAAAACTAAAAAACACGAAAATCAATGTAAAAAATTGCCTCTGCAAGTAGAGTTTCGGGTGAAATTCCTGACAGTCCACACGAAGAATTTTTACGGCTTGCGCGAAATTAAATTCGGCTCGTGCAAAATTATATTCGGCTCACGCGAAGAAACAGGTTTCACGCAAAGTTTCATGCACCAAAGAACTTTCTTGTGCGATGTGGAAAGAATCTTCACATGAAGATTCTAGATCCTCACGCGAAAATGTATAGTCTCGTGCGAAGATTCCTGAATCTGTACGGAACAGTACAGATAGAAAACAAAAAAATGATTAAAAATATACAAAAAGAAGCCAAAAAAATTGATTTTCAGGCCCCATGGTGGGTGCCAAAAATGTATGCGTGAATATGTGGCCTCTGCTAACACACACACTTCAACACGGTCATTGTATGCGGATTCATCTCGAAATAAACATTGGATTGTTCATCTGAAAATCAGCCTAAAAAGTGACCTATTGCCTTCTATCTAAAGGGAATTGCTTGTTAGATATCCTCAGATTTGAGGTGTTTAAGCAACCAGACCCTGTAAGAACAAAGGATTTGAAAGAAAATGCGACTAATCTATATGAAAGTGCAGATTAATCTAGAATGAGATATGCACGTTTAATTTAAGAACATGTAAAAGAAAGCTATGCTAAAATGTATGCATATTAAATCTAGATGAGAATTAAACTAAGAATGTAAAATGTATGTAAAAAATATGAGCAAATGTGAGTATGAATTCCAGCAGCAATTCGATGCAAAAATCTCCAAATTAATCCTCCAAAATGAAGAGATGAGGGTCTCTTAAATAGACTTTCTTGAAATCCATCAACGGTTGAGATCAATTCAGATCAACGGTTAGGATTGAAGATGAGGTTCAGTCATAAAGGGAGATTCCCAAATTAAAGGGAGTTAACAGATTTAATTTGAGTAGAAAAAGGAGTTAACTAATTTAACTCATTTTTGATCAATAATGAACTAGAAATTTCCCTTTTTCAGCTGAAGAGAGATTTTGTTAAGATATTTAATTTAATAAAATGAGATATGCTCTCATTATTACTTTTTCTATTTAATTAAATAATCTTTAATTAATTAGAGACACTTTTCTTATTTAATTAAATAACTTCATTTAATTAATTAGGAATGGCTTCCCATTTAATTAAATAATTTTGTTTAATTAATTAGAAGTAAGTACTCCATTTAATTAAATAATTTCGTTTAATTAATTAGAAATACCTTTCTCATTTAATTAAATAATTACATTTAATTAATCAAGATAGGCGTATTTATTAAATTAAATAAATTTAATTCCATAGTACATTAGCCTTAGGATATAATTTAATTTAATTAAAGTATAAATACTTAATAATTAATTTATAATTAAATCAAGTAGGTTTAATGTGACTAATATGAGTACGTACTATAGGAATTAAATAAGAAACATGATGAATGCAGATTAGGGTTTTTTGCATCTGACAATTAAGTCAAGTAGTGAATAGCAAAATGAGAATTGCCTATTAGAATAGGACTTAGAAATTATCAGAAATAGACCAGAATTGGTATAATGGCAATGAGCCAATTTTGGGGTATTACAGACACCATGTGCATAAAAGAGGTGCGGACTCCAGTGTTGTCAATATGATAGCTCACAAGAGTACGCATACTGCTAGGTGGCTAATAAATAAATAATAAAAATATGCATTAACCTAAGTAAACTTAAGTAAGTGTAAATAGTGAATAATTATTTGCACCAACACATGCAATCAATATCTTTGGAAGAGCTGGAGGAGGTGGTCTTTGGCATGCCTAAGGGTAAGGCTCCTAGTCTTGATGGCTTTCCTTGAGTTCTTTCAGGAATTTTGGGACATCATTAATCATGATTTGTTGGAGGTGGTGAAGGAGCCCTATTCTAGCAAGTAGATGCTTCGGGCATTGAATTCTACTTTCTTGACTCTTATTCCAAAGAGAGAGGGTACTAATCAATTGGAGATTTTTAGACCAATTGCCTTATATAATGTGGTTTACAAAGTTATTCCTAAGTTGACAAAGTTATTACTAAGTTGACTGCTGAGAGAATTAAAAAGTGGCTCCCCATTATTATCTCAGAAGAACAAGGTGGTTTTGTTGCTAGAAGACAAATTTTGGATGGGGTGGTTATTGCTACTAAAGTCTATTCACTCTATGGCTACTTTGAGGGAGAGAGCAATGTTTGTTAAGCTAGATATGGCTAACGCCTATGATAGAGTTAAATGGAGTTTCCTAAGGAGTATTCTTTTTGCTTTTGGCTTTATCTTTGACTGGGTGAGTTGGACTATGAGTTGTGCTACTTCTGCCTCTTTTTTTGTTCTTCTTAATGGTCAACCTTCTCAGCTATTTGGTGCCTCTAGAGGCCTCTGGCAGAGTGACCCTCTTTCCCCATATCTATTCATCATCATGGCTGATTAATTGGGTAGATTCATTAAGTATTAGGTGTCCTAGAATTCTATTCAGGAGTGGTAGTGGGGTAATGGTTTACCTACTCTTTCCCACCTTCAATTTGTTAATGATTCTACTCTTGTGGGTCTTGCTAGGATCAAGGAAGTTGAAGCCTTTTGACATACTCTAGACATTTATTTGGTAGCTTTAGGCCAAAAAGTTAATGAGCACAAATCTTCCATTTACTTTTTTAACTCTCCCATTCTATTAAGCACAAGATTGATGGTATCTTGCAGTTTCTGATTGGGTCACTTCCTTTGACTTATCTTGGCATCCCTATTGCTATTTCTAGATAGCCACATCTCTTCTAGAAAAATTTGATCACCAAGCTTTAGGATAAGGTAAACCATTGGACTCATAGATGGCTTTCTACTATTGCTCGGGTTACTCTTCTTCAATTTGTTATCTAAGCTCTTCCTACTTATAGAAGCATGGTTCAGGCAACTCTTGTTTACTTTCTCAAGGAGTTTGATGCTCTTTCTCAACAATTCCTTTGGAATGGTAATTTGTGTAGCACTAAATTGATCTTGATTAGCTAGGGGACTATTTGTAGACCTAAAAGGGAGGGTGGTCTTGGTCTTCGATCAACTCTCTTGAGTAGTCAAGCATTGACTACTAAGCTTTATTGACAATGGTGCTCTGGACAATATCAACTTTGAGCTCATATTATCACCCATAAATATTTTCATGGTGCTGATCCTTGCTCTATTTCTGCACTTCCTCTTGAAGTTCATGGCTCAATAGTCTAGCATACTCCAAAGACTGGTGTGGTATTAGTCAAGAGAGGTATGTTCTGGATATGTAAGGAAGGTTCTGAGGCTTTGTTTTGGTCTGATGCTTGGGATGAATTCTCATCCATATTATCCATGTTTCCTCATCTTCAAACTCTTTGTGATTCTTTTCATGTTGTTGGATCGGATAAAGTGGCTCATTACAAGACTCCTTATCAATTGAGACCTATTGTTGGTTACAGATGGAAGCACTCTTCTAATTGGCCTCCTAGATCATTAGGAGCTTTCTTAGATTTTGGCCTCTAGAGAGTGTTCCTCTTTGCTAGGTCTAAATGTTTGGACTTGGGGAGGTACCTTGTCTAGTAAATATCATGTCTCTGTTGGGTATCAAGAGATAACTAGACAATTATTTGGAGATGCTAAGATCCCTTGGTGGAAGCAAGTTTGGAATTAAGTTTCTTGGTCCAAGTGCAATTTTTTCATGTGGCTAGTGGCTCACAATCACTATCTTACATGGGATAAACTTTGTAAATATGGATTTCAAGGCCCTTCTTATTATGTTGTGTGTGGTAATGGGGAGGAGTTTGTCTCCAATCTGTTCTTCCATTGCTCTTATTCTACTCAGCTATGACACCTTTGATGGAGTGCTTAGGGTTGCTCTTGTAGGCATGCTTCCTCTTTGCCTGAGTTCTAGGCACACTTGAGCAATTCTCCCTCCAAGTATTCTCCTCTCCATGCTGCTTGGATTGTTGGCCCATCATTCATGCTCTGACATATATGGCTGGAGAGGAATTGTTAAATCTTCCAAGTTTTTTAGCTTGGCATTATGCATCTTTAGTGGAAGATCTCACATTCTCTTCAGGAAACTATTCAAGTGAAGTGTGCGCTAGATGGGGGTATGGATGTGGTTGATCTTGCTATATGCAATCGCCTCAATTTTCATGTTCAAGATAGGATTGCAGCTCAAAGTTTTCCAAGAGTGTCCAGGCAACCTTAACATCGAAGAAAAGGTCAAGTGAATTGGGATGGGTATTGGACTCCTCCTCCCCATGGAGTTCTGAAAATTAACACTGATGGTTCTTCCTGAGGGAATCCAGGCCCTACTGGTATTGGGGGAGTAGTTCGTTGCAGTTAAGGTGATGTTAAATTCTTTTTCTCAGTACATAAGGGTGATTACACTAACAATCTCATGGAGGCTCAGGCTATTTTATATGTTGTGGAACAATGTTGCTTGCAAGGGAGCAAGATTATTTGTGAGTCTAATTCACAAGTGGTGGTGAACTTGCTTTCCTCATAAGAGCTTGAGGATGTTAGTTGGCAGCTGGCCACTGTTGTTAATCAGATTATTCTCTTTTGTATCTCTTTTGAGTTTATTAGGTTTACTTATATTCCTCATAAATGGAATATAGCTGCTGATTGTTTAGCCAAATGGGCTTCTAGTCATGCTCCGTGCTGGAATACTATGGATAGGGGGCAACTTCCCTTTCAGATGGTGCAAGAATTTGATGAACTTGTTGCTTAGAATAGAGCTCCTTGTTGAGCTCTCCTTGTTGTATTTCTTTCTGTCTTAATAAATTTTTACCCCATTTTTTCCAACTCAAGATCATTTTAAGTCTATATATATAGACTTATTCAAAGAAAGAAACTTGCAATACTAACTTAACTTATACGTACTCAGCCTATGATAATCTAACTCAAAATAGTGGGTATTTATTAGTACACATCTTTTCAGCGAAACTGTATTTCGTAAAAATTCCGAATGATCATCATGATCTACCAAGATTGTTGACTGCTCTGGTCATTCACTTCTTATATAGGTCCCACTATCAAATCAAGACAACTTGTTAATCATTTGAAGAAAAATACAGTGACTTAGCATAAATGGTAGCATTTAGTCCAGATGCTTGACCAGGACGAGGCATGTACGTTAAACCATGTATGTAATAGAAGAAAAAAATATTTATGGGCTTTAAGAAGATATTCTTATTTGCTTTAAAGTAAAAATTACATTGCTCCATCACTAAATTACAGCACTCAGGACATTACTATTTTTTCTATATTGGTTTAAGGTCAAAATATATTGCAAGTATCAGATTACAAATTCAGAAGCGGTGCATTTACTATATGAACACAAGAACTGGGAAAAATTCTCAGGCTACTGTTACCCAAAGAATACTTCTTTGGATAATATCAATTCATTCAGATTGAAAAATGAGCTATGGTACATCAACTTCTAGGCATTTACAACTCTCTTTTTTTAATACACCCAACTGAAAGTCACTTTAGAAGGGTCTTTACTTCTAAATTAAAATAAGGTTTTTTTCTGAAATAGATTGTTTAGAGGTACCCTAGTTATTAAATATCACATATTAATAATTAAATTAAATTTTAAGAAAGTAAATTTTGTCTATTTAACATTTTTAATTTAGAAATCTGTTTTCAATATATAATGTTTAAATCAATCATAAAGACAGGGATGCTAAAATTAAAATAAAAACCACAACACTATTTTATGACTTGACATGAATAAAAATAGTCTAAAGTGATTTCCCTCCCTCGTGGATGGACTATGATTGAGTTTCTTTATAATCGAACCACTATCTCCTATAACAATTTCTTTCCCCAAAAGTTTTAGAAAAATGAAACGAAAATTGAATGCACTATTTCAATACAGAATGTTGCTCAATAAACAAACGGGAGTAAAATTCTGTAAGCTTTTCCAAAAGTTTTACACCATTTCAGTACAGCATGTTACTCAGTAAACAGTTAAACTGGTTTAAAAATAAGGGGGACAAAAATTTAATGTGCTTCGTTCAACTTCAGAACTACATATTCAAATCCCATTTCTCTCCTTCATGCCCCACATTAAATCCTAAACCAATCAAAACATTCATTAAGCTTTATTAAATGAATATTGCTTTGGTGTAGATTGTAGACAAGTGGACATCATCTGAATTATCTATCTTGTTCTATGGCTGGCATACCTGAACGAAAAGATAGATGAATGTATAAACAAATTGTACCATACCAAAAGAACCCAATGATAGTGAAAGTGAATATCTAGTTTGAGCAAAGAGGGTAGTCTTACCTCTTAAAATTGATGTCATGGATTTATGAAGACAATATCTTACTTTACTGTCATTTAATATATGTCTGTTTGGTTATATAGATTTGTTTTCTATTATCTTTTGGGTTAGATGTTATGATTCATCATTTACATTAAAGTAATGTCTGTGTTTCGGATGATATTTTACTATCATGAAAAAGGACTAAGACATATTTTGTGAACGTTTTGGATGACATTCTACAATCTATTATTAAGATGAAAAAGCAACACAAGTTTAGTCAACATTTTAGATAGTACTCTTCGATTTACCAATAAGATAAAAAATAGTAAGACAAGTTCTATCAATGCTTTGGATGACACTTCATGATCTATCACTAGGACAAAACTAGCATGAAAAAGAAATATACGGTAGTCTATTTCAGTGTTAGAAATATATGGTCGACCAGACATTTGTATCCTTTCATGCTTAATTATATAATTACTTTTCTATCAATGTTTTAAATCACATTCTATTGTTTATCTACCAGATTTACTTTCATACGATAATGGATCATAACATATAATTCAAAACAGTAGTGAAAAAATCAATTCAATTAAATCTTAAAAAATGTTGTAAGTTGTGGAAATTTGGTGCCCTTAAAAGACAAAATGCAACCCCTGAGGAAGCACATGAATGAGAGACTTTGTTTCTACTTGATGTTTGACAGGGCGAGTAGCTACGTGATTTCAAATAACTGGTATCCAATATGCCTTCATCCGGACATATGAATGAATGCATTACGTGTTATATGAGCCACTTTTTAGGGTACACCATTTTGCGTGTGTCTGCAAGCGTGTGGAGATATTTATGTTGGGCATCAGTAGAGTCTTAGATACATTTGGAGTATGTATTTTGCTCAACTGTATATCATTTTGTTTCATCTTGTTGAAGGGATAGAAAACGACATATTCCATTGCAGCTGCTTTTGATTCAAACGTCGGCAAAGCCCAGGAAGATATGATCTGTAAGAGTGAGGATCAATCGCTATAATAATTAGTCCCCACTATTTTCATACTATTTACAAACTCTTTTCTAGGCCTGGATTTTGATAGTTGTAACTATTTTTTCTAGTTACAAATCTTAGTTTATGGTATAGGCTAATCTCTCACAAAAAATATCGAAGACAAAACAAAGTCAAACATTTTTTTTCCTATTTTTTTCCTAATTTTTTTTTGTTGTTTTTTTTGACTATGCACATGAAGATCAAACACTGAAATTTTCAAAAAAAAATCTATAATATTTTCAATCTTCTGAAAATTGCAAGAAGATAACAGCTCTTTTATACTCGTTCCTTTTCTAAATAACCTAATTAAGTTTTCTGAAAATAATTTTGTTAAATATAAAAGAGGAGATGTAAGAGTACATAAACCTTCTATTTTAAATTCATTTATAGGTAAACCAAGCTTTTATTTAGACCTGTAAGTAAATAGTTAGTCACAGTATAGAATACGACGAGAATTGAATTAAAATTGTGGTTAATAGAAACAATTAATTCTAACACTAAATTTATTCTTTTTTCAATAGATTATATTAATTTTTGGATTTACAATATAAATAGTAGCGTTATTAATTTTAGTCTCATTATAATCTATTTATGAGATTTCTATGTAAATAAACTAACATATACATTAAAATTATGAAAAATTAACTTTCAGTAATTTTAAAAAATATATAATTTTTTAGTATTATTAAAATATTAATTTTTAATTTATCATTTACACTTGAGTTAATAATTAATAATTTATTTTATTTTTAAATTATATTAATATATTTAATATAATTAAATTATATGTAATTGAATATTATGATAATAGTTATAATGATATTTTAATTATAAATATATTAATTATTTTAACTATAATTAATTATTGGGAAAATATTATTCACTATGTACACTTGTTATATGTAGGGAGAGAGTAGGGGCAAAGGGGGAATTATAGGCCTCAAAGGTAAAATTTAATAACTAACAAAACTTCCTAAAAGAAAAGTGTTCACAAGTGCACATGAAACTAGTACTTAGGTTAATTACCTACAAATTTTCAAAACTTACTAGTCATTATTCCAATATTAAGTTCTAGTATCAATTTTACTATAAGTCTCTCAACCAACAGAAGTAGCCAACATTGACATCTACATCTCTACCTTATTTGCCAATATTTACATTTATTATAATACATCTCAACTTGTTCCATAGGGATTAGTCCAACATAATTACAAAGAAATAGTAGGCAAAATGGATCATGTGACCACTTTTTCCTAAAATCAAAGAAAAATAACCTCAATGAGTAATTCAATATACTTATAACAAAAATGTTTAAATGTATTAAGAATAAAAATTGCAATTTGAATAATCAAATTTGAGAAAATATTAGTCTTTTTAAGTGTAGTAATTAAAAATATGCACAAAACTTATTCATATTTTATTATCACTTGTATATAACATGACTAAGAGCATATTACATGTCCAGGTTCACACATAGATACCTTTTTTAATAATTTTTTTTTGAAATTGATATATTTAAAAAATTGATAATCAAATCTTTATATCATGTAACTTTCACATAGGATTGTTTTCAATGTGTAAATAATAAAACCACAACAATCAACTATATTTTTTAATATAAATAAATAGATATAGATATTAAAAAATATATATATATATTTGATACTTATCAAAACATCATATAACTATATATCAATACATACTTTAATATAATGGAACTACAAGTAAATCCTATGATTAGAAAGTTGATAATAGTTTGGAACAAATTGTATGATTAGAAATTTCAACCATAATTAACCATGTCTTAACCTATTCAACATGAATATGTCTATTGCATCTTCTTAAACAATCAAACATTATAGTTCATTAATGACAACATCATAAGAAAAAAACAAAATTTATCACATGTCTACACTACTTTTGTTTGTAGAGAGATAGATCATGATGTAATACATTAACTTCATTTCTAATTATCTAATATGACAATATCATGAACAATTTCATGGGACATTGGTCATTATAACCTGCATTATTGATATGACATGTCATCATCAAAGTACATGCATTTATTAGTTAGGCTCTTATTTTTCTTTTTCAAATTAGTTTATTTTCATTGTGGCAAATGGTATAAGTTATGGTAAATACAAGAAGTGGCACTTGTTCTAATCCTTACTAATATTATATACAAAACTTATTACTTCAATTTATCGATACCTATAATCATATGGATATTTCTATCATGAAACTAGGTCTCACTATTAAACTTAGATCATAAATAGAACTGTGATAGCATTATACTTCTCTCTATTTTTTATTTTTTATTTTTATTTTTTTTGGGGCTATCAAGCCTTCTTCCATATGCTAACTCTCTAGAAATATTGTTATTTTCTATTGTATTGCACATGGAATGTGTTAACTTTTGTGTATAGTAATTGTATTTAAGGATGGCATCCTATATCATTTTATAAATCAACAAATCATCAAGCAACATTAACTTTTGACACAAACACATTACAATCTCTCATATTAACTATAACTAATTTTCATGTCAATTTTAATTGCATTAACATAAGTAATATATATTTTCCATATCTTCAAACTTCCACCTCTATCATGAAATATAAGTATTATCAATAGAACCAATAATCTTTCCTCAAATTATTGCAGTCCCTATATGTGCTAGAATCAACAATTCTTAGAAAGAAGTACATTCTCAAAATATTAAGATCTTCAAGTTCTAAAGATGAAACTTAATAAATCTATGATTAAATTTTTGAAATTCATCTATTCAGTGCAATATTCTGATTTCTAGTAAAAATATTTGACCAAATCAAAACAATCAAGTTTAACATCACACCATATTATATTTAGATTTGTTTCTATTTTATTTATTTCACCATATTATGTTTAGATTTGTTTCTATTTTATTTATTTCAATTGTTTTGTTTCAACATAATGACATCTATATTATATTTACCATACACAAACTAAACTACTTTCAAATGAATGCAAGTCTTATTCCATTTAATATGGTATCCTTAAAATGGATTCATTCTTTTAGTTAAATTCACTAGACAACCAAAATCAAATGAAATTACCAATCTAAAAAACTACATAAACTTATTGAAGATATACAATGCCAAAAAAACAAAATAAAAATTCATGACATATCATGAAATCTCCATCTGAGAAGTTAGCTTTATCCAGAAATTCGATACCTCAGACCATATCGTTGTATACTAATGTCAGCATGTTGTCCTTAAAGTATATGAGCTTTAAAGCTGGCTGAGAGTGTCATACCCCACTACAATGCAGGTGGGTTTCTTAAGCCAAAAGTAGAATGTACCATTTTTGTTGCCATCATCCTCTTCAGTCCCTCTCCCACTACAGAAACACCCACTTCCCTCTGCAATTTGTCTGCTCACTTAATTGGAGAAGTGGGTCATATGACTCCATGTGACGAATCTTCATTATGATTTCCTTCTTTTGCCATTTTCCTTTTGGCCCATTTGTTTAACCAGTCTCAGATTAATTAGGGTTTCTAAGCAGGAAGAGGAATGTTTCATAAATACATGCACATGAATCATTAGGGTTCGTGGGGACGTCGACAAGACAAAACAAGAATCAGTAATTAATGTCTTTGTAAAATATTTGTCTTTGAATGGTCCATTTTATTCAACAGAAATTGCAGTGATAAATTGGGTGGCAGGAATACTATTTCTTCTTGTCTTGTGCATGTCAAAGAACAGTGACATTTAAAGCTTACGAATGAATGGTTGTCTTTGTTATTACAAAAAATTCCAACCTCTCTTTTGAGAGCATTTGTTTAAGAGACGCGTGGATTGTACAAGAGAATTGATGATTGAGAATTGAAAATGATAGATGGGTATTCTTATTTCTTTGTCAATCAGATCTTATTCAGAATTTTCAGCCACCCACGTGGGTGTTTCCAACTATAACTGAGCAAAAGTTGCTTCTGATCAGGAACAGAAGAAAGTTAGGGCTTGAGATTTCATTTGTTGTTTTGGAATTGAAGAATGTGCGAGTGTTTTACATCATTGCAGTAGGGACAACCCGGCCATTGCAAACCCACTATCTCTGATCAGGGACCTCCCATTTCTTTATCTAATATATTGAGAGATGACAGAGATCTAAAGAGAGATTCTCCTCCGTGGGTGATGATGAAAGAAGGAATACTTTCTTCCAGATGCATCTAAGTGATACACTTTGCTTTTTTTCCCAAAATTTTTATTGCTGTTTCTTGAAAGTATTACGTAAATTAGCATTGGTAATCTTCAACTTTATTGCAAAGAATAGTCCAAGGGCAAAGAGGCGTTGCCTCCTTTACCACTATTTGAAAAGAAGATTATTACATCTTATACCACATCATCATCTTCCATGATCATATCTTTGAAGTACATGTTAACCCTCTTTTGGGGGTCCCAAGTTGGTATTCTCTACTAAGGTAATTAGGTAAAAAGAGTTGTGGAAAGGTATTTAGGTAAAAGGAGTTGTGGAAACTTGTTGTACAACAATTTGGAACAATTTATTCATAGAGGTTTTATCTCTTCTTTATTTTGGCATTTTTATGTGAAAACAAGATAAAATAAATATTGATAAATTGGAGCTTTAAGATGTTTAGAAAAGGTTATGTTTTCTATATGTTCAAGTCAAGCGATTTTGCTCAAGCAATTGTGTAATATGATAGGATCATGCTTTAAAAGTAGTTGTGTAAAAAGAGATATGGAAATTTCTCTATCATGTGAGGTATCAGGAATGGTGGCAATTTGTTTTATATGTTTTGTAATGAATTTATTATTCAATGTTTAGTTTTTATTAGTGTATTTTGTCAAAATAAAAAAGAGGTGATTGAATTTAAATTTAGGGGGGTTTAGAAAAAGATTGTGTTTTATATTCAAGTCATGTGATTATGCTCAAGCACTATTACAATATATAGAAAATAAAGGATCTATAGGTATGTGTAGGCTTAGAGCATTTATGTCCACCATGAAACTCCTCAACTTCACTACCTATCCCATGTGGGCGGAGATGCTTTAGCTGAAGTTAGCTTTTAACCTAAATTCTTAAATGATACTTTAACTTAGCAATCATAAACAAGTAAATTTAAAGCCTAAGGTTGCTTTGGAAATGAATTTGAATATATCATTCTTGACAATATAAAAGTAATTGACCCAAGATTTGAATCGGATCAAACATCAAACTATTTGAAAATATATGATGTGTATTTCTTTCATCTATTATGAAGTCATCTAATTCAAGGTTTTTTTACCCTTGACTTTTGTCACTCTTAGCTAGACTATGATCTCTTTAGTTTTACCTATCCCTCCTTATAACATTTATTATGTTCCTATATTGCCTTGTTTATCTCAAAATATACCCCGTCCTTCTCTTATTAATGAAATTATTCATAAGATCCATCCAATCTCTCCATTTAAAATAATGATGCAATGATGAAAAATTGTTAGAGTAGTTAGGAAGAAAAAATAAACATCTAGTTATTTTTTCCTCTAATTTTCATTCCTATCATTAGGATCATTCTCCCTCCCCTCTCACACTCATCTAGTGTAGCATACTCATGGTTATGTTTCCATTCCATCTTCTCCACATCATATTTCTGGATCCCTATCTGTAGCCTCTTTAAGAAAAACAAAAAAAAAAACAAAAAAAATAGTTCCTCTTGCTATTGATTTTAACATATTTTTCTAAAGAACGAGATAATACTAGTAAAATTCCATCAAAATATGGCATGTACATTCTTTGATTGTAAGAGGATTTAAAATTCTTGAGTTGAAATTAAAATAAAAATAAATGGAGTTTTCAAATAGGTAGGAATGGGATACACATTTTGGGAGAGCCAAATGGAAAAGAATGTTGGGAAGAAGAGTAGATAAAGTTATTGAACAAGTTGGAGGGGGAAAGATGATTGGAAGGAGAAGAAAATAAAAATATAGTTGAATGAAAATAAATATCTTCAATAGAAGGAAAGATACGAGTTCTGATGAAAAAAGGGTTATGCATTTTTTAGGGATAAATACACAAAGATGAGTGTAATTCCACGAAAGTCAGCAAATTGAGATCATGCTCTTCTAGAAATAGGCAACCATTTTTAAAAATCAAGGACCTACATTAGGATTGGATGCTTGATCCAAATTTCAAAAATAGGCACCCATTTTTTAAAAAATAGGGTGCCCATTTTTTATTTTCAAAAAATGGGTGTACATTTTTGAAAATATTAAAATTTGAATTTTTTAAAAATGGGTACCCATTTTTTAAACAACAAATGGGTACCTACTTTTTAAAACTTTTTTTTTTTTGGGATTTAAAATGCATTTTAAACAATGAAAATACTTTTTTCAAAACAGGCACAGCTTTTTGAATTTCTAAAAATGGGTGCCCATTTCTTACAACATGGGGTAGGATTTTTTTTCCTACCTCGGACTTCAATTTAGGATAGGCTTATTTGGACCAAGCCTATGTCTTGACCTCTCAAGATTTGACTAAGTCATTAAAGTGACAAATTTAGGCCTTTCTCATAATTATTAGAGGGCCTTCTTGATCAAATTGTTTTATGAAACAAAAACCCATTAGAGACTTCACTATCCCAATTTTAGAAATATAGATTTTATAGCGTTATAATTTTAGGTTCACCAAAACTTTAATATATTTTTTTGATCTGTAAGAGGTCGAAGCCAAGATTAATTATTATTGTGTGTTAGTATTAATTATGATTATTTACTAGGCAAGAGCCTACAACACAACAAAAAATTGTGAGCCTCTTATCGGAGAGGTCTTGGGTTTGACTCTACACAAGTTTTATAAATAATAATAAATTACATAATAATAATGAATCTTGGCTTTGGCCTCTTACTGATCAAAAAAAAATTATGATTATTTATTAAGTGAGAGTAAATTTGAACCCAAGACCTCTCATATGAGAGGCTCAAAATTTTATCGTTGTGTTGTAGGCTCTTGCTTACTGTTAGAAGTATCACCAATATAACTGGGGTGGGGAGGGGGGGTTATCAATAATGTATCAATCTTAAACAATTCTTACTTAGTCAACCAAAGTAAATAGTAATCACAAAGAAATGCGCATGCACAAGTACACTAGATATGTTGACTAGGGAAACCCTTGATCAAACAAAATACCCTGATGGGAATGATGCCCACAAAATAATGTACTAATTTGAATATTCATTTTTAGAGGATAGACCCTATTAGGAGATTCCAACCTTGTTAGGAGTTGTAGAAGGCAGCTGAACCCACTATCCAAATAGCTTCGAGATCCGATCAATAAACCCACTGTCCAATTGATCTCAATACTATTCCATTCAGAATAATAGATGTAAAACAATCTCTTTCCTCTTTCTCTATCTAGTATGTTAGACTTCTTCACCTTTAGATCATGCAAAAAAATCTAGAATTCATTAGTAACCCTTAAGGTCACTTACATGCATTGGCATATTACTCTACTCTTCTACTTCACAATTCACAAGTCTTCTCTCCCTCTCAATCTCAATCATAATAATATTCAAAACTCATAAAACATCTTTCCTTTATACCATACTCAATCATTAATCCCTTGAGTTGGCTCCATAAATTTAACATTAATTTGAGTCAGCTCCATATTTGATTAAATGAAATAAACATTTAATTAGTCTATTCAGCTCACAGTTATACACAAACTTTCACATGTGTGACTTCTACTCTTGCACAATTGCTAACATCATCAATTGTCAGTGTACTTCCTCCAGTTATCTACACAACCCTCTATTCCAAACACAATGTGCTACAAGAATCATACAACAAAGGCTATTTTTCCTATGCTCTATTTACCTGTGGTTCTCTGTAAATCATTAATATCTTCTGTACATTGTCGATTAAGGTTCTGTGCACTTGACCACATGTCAAATACATGTTGTAGTACATGTTGGTAACTGTGCATAGGCAGATATGTAATGTGATGTCCTCAATACATAAATCTTGGTCTATTGCTCTATTAGTCTTTTGCAATCTTATTGCTATGCTGTCACCAATGATAAACAAAATCATAAAACTATTCTACAATGTTCTCTAATAGCATCAGCATTCATGCTAACAATCTCCCCCTTTGGTATTGATGGCAACATAGATGAAAATCATCTAGTTCCAAGAATACCAACAAATTTTCTTTATCAATCAAATCTTGCTTCATGCAACATTTCTGCAACACTTCTCCCCATAGTGTAAATTCTCTCCAATGTTTTTCATGTCATTTTCTCCCCCATTGACATCAATGTCAAAGATAGTACAAAAATTGAACATATAACAATCTATTAGCATGACCACAAGTCGGTCTGTTGCTTTACAACTTTTACATATAGTTCTTATAAACAATACAAGTGTCAAAAGACATTGTTGCATACCAATTACCTATTGCCAAGAGTCCTTGACTAACTCTGTTAATCACAAATACTCCCCCATTAAGGAAGCATCAACATTTAGTCTAGTCTAACAATGGTGTTGTGTACCCTAGACTGATGCATTTTTGCATCTTTTACTCTGAGCTAGGTAGGGGAATAACCCCAAGCATACCTCTCAAGTACTCAAATGTATCCTTTGGTAAGGCCTTTCTGAAAATGTTTACAACCTGTTCTTTAGTGTTGATGTACTCCAATATGATTTCTTTCTCTACAACTTTTTCTTTCAGCACATGATATTTTATAGCAATGTGCTTAGTCTTAGAATACAAAACAAGATTCTTAGACATGTTGACTATACTTGGGTTATCATAGTAAATGATAACATGTTTTGTGAATGTTATTCCAATATCCTTCATCATTTGCTTCATCCATATGACTTGATTACAATTATTTTTTGTTGTAACATACTCTGCTTTTGTAGCACTCTGTGAGGTACAATCTTGCTTCTTGTTGAGCCAAGAAACTAGTCTTCCTCCAAGGAAAAATGCTCCTCCACTAGTGCTTTTTCTATCATCAATGTCTCCTATCCAATCAGCATTTGTATGAGTACAAAAAGTAAAGTCATTGTTTCTATCATACCAAATACCATAATTTGATGTTCCTTTCAGATATTTGAATATCCTTTTTACTGTTGCATAGTGATATTCTTTAGGACTAGCTTGAAATCTTGCTACAATTCCAACTGCATTAGCTATATTTGGTTTGCTATGAGTCAGATACTGCAATCCTCTAGTCATAGATCTGTACTTCTTTTGTTCAATAGTAGGTGTCTCATATTTGATTGATAACCTATGACCAGTTACCATAGGAGTCCCAATAGGTTTACAATTTTCTAGACCAAATCTTTTCAACAAATCCTTTAAGTACTTGGCCTAAGAGATAAAAATACCCTTTTTGTTATGAACAATTTGCAATCCTAAGAAGAATTTCATTTCACCTATCATGCTTATTTCAAACTCATTCTTCATGTCTTCTGAGAATTTGTTACTAGCTTCATCATTTCCTCCAAAAATGATGTCATCAACAAATACAATGATTATTAGCAAGCCATCTTTTATCTTCTTCAAGTACAAGTTACCATCTACTATTCATTTAGCAAATCCAAGCTTTGCTAAATATTTTTCCAACCTTGCATACTAGGTTCTTGGTGCTTGTTTTAATCTAGACAATGCTTTATTTAGTCTACAAACCATATCCTTTTCTTCTATTAAAGAAAAACCCTCTAGTTGTTCAATGTAAACTTGTTCTTCACGTTCTCCATTTAAGAATGCTGACTTAACATCCATCTGATATACCTTAAAATTCTTGTTTTCTGTATATGCTAGGAACATTTTGACTACTTCCATTTTTGCTACAGGTAGATGTATGTCTCTTCATAATCAATTCCTTCTTGCTGAGAGTAGTCTTTGCATACAAGTTGTGCTTTGTTTCTTATCACTTCTCCTTGTTCATTCATTTTATTTTTGAATACCCATTTTGTGCCAATCACATTTTTGTCCTTTGGTTTAGGAACCAATTCCCACATGTCATTCTTGATTATATGTTGGATTTCTTCCTCGATTACTTTTATCCAGTGATCATCTTTGATTGCTTCATCTGCCCTTCTTGGTTCTACTTGAGATATCAGATATAGTTCTTCATTAATTCTGCTCCTTGTCATCACTCCTTTTTCTTTACTTCCTATTATCTAATTAGTAGAATGATTTCTTATCATGTTTCTATTTGGGGTAGGAATTGCTGCTTCAATTCTTATTTCATCTACTGCACTCTATTCTTCTTTAATTTGCACATTATTATACAAGTCATTGTTAGTCTTGAAAAGTAACTCATTACTTCTGTCAATCATTTCAGAGTAATCATCTCCATTAGAGTTATAATCCATTATATTTTCCTTAGTACCAAACTTTTCATCAATTTTAACATTTGCATACTATACTATAGTTTTTGTTCTATACTTGAAACATCTGTAGGCTTTACTTTTTAATGAATAGCCAAGAAATATACCTTCATCGCTTCTTTGATCAAACTTACCAATACTATCATCTCTTTTGATGTAACATTTACTTCAAAATATCCTGAAGTACTCGATGATGGTGAGTGACTGAACCATAATTCATAGGGAGTTTTTTCCATACCTTTCCTAATATGTACTATGTTCAGGGTGTATACTATTGTATTGACTGCTTCTCTCCAAAAGGTTTTTGGTACATCATTCTCAAATAACATAACTCTTGTTGCTTTAGCAATTTTTTTTTCTTCTTTCAACAATCCCATTCTGCTGAGGTGTATGGGGTGAGGATAGTTATCTCTTGATGCCATGTTCTTCACAATAGATACTAAATTCTCTAGAGGTGAATTATCCTCCTCTATCTGATCTTAAGCTCCCAATTTTAACTCCAAATTCATTCTCAACTTTGTTTCTAAATACCTTGAATTTCTCAAATGCTTCTAATTTTTCTTTAAGAAAAGCTACCCACATCATTCTAGTGAAGTCATCAACAAAAATCATAAAGTACCTTTCTCCATAAAATCCTCTTGTTCTTGTAGGACCACTTAGATCTATATGAACCGATTCCAACTTTTGTGTAGTACAAAATTGATTGCTACAAAATGAGACTCTCTTCTACTTAGTCAAAATACATTCCTTACAAATAGTTTCAGTGGGCTTAGTGATCTTGGGTAAATCTCTCACAACAAGTGTATTACTGGCCTTTAAGATGTTATCAAAGTTAATGTGACAAAATATTTTGTGCCATAACCAATTGTTGTTAATCTTTGCTACTAAACATGTTATTTTAGTGGAGTTTAACTAAAATACATTACCTCTGGTTTTTGTGCCAGTACCAAGTAGTTTCCCTTCCTTGTTCTTGATAATGCATGTGTCATTACCAAACTATAGCTAATAGCCTTTGTCCATAAGTTGTCCAACACTCAACAAGTTATGCTTCAGTCCATCAAAAAAAAAACATCATCAGTATATGTTTTACCATCAAGTGTTATAGATCCAATTCTTGTAATATGATAGGATACATTGTTTCCCACTCTGACAATTCCTCCATCATGGCTTCTGAATTTGACAAACTTGCTCATATCACCAGTCATGTGATGTGAACAACTGCTATCAATGATCCAATCTTTCTTTTTGACTTGTGAAATCAGCGCACTTTCTTCTCTAATTTCTCTATCAAGATCATCCTATTTTATAGCTATAAATCCTAATTCATCTTCACTCATATTTTGATTAGATTCCTCTTCTTCTTCATCATTAGTGTATAAACAATTTCTAGGTCTTCTAGATTTGAACCTTCCCTTAAACTTTCTTTCTCTTTTAGGACACTTAGATGCATAATGACCATACTCATTACAAGTCCAACATTTAAAGATATTCTTACCATCTTTTTTCCTTTCTATAAGAAGAGCCACTCCTTCCTAGATCTTTTCTACAATGGACTTCTTGCT
This sequence comes from Cupressus sempervirens, assembly GCA_028749045.1. Classification (NCBI taxonomy): domain Eukaryota; kingdom Viridiplantae; phylum Streptophyta; class Pinopsida; order Cupressales; family Cupressaceae; genus Cupressus; species Cupressus sempervirens. The sequence goes on along the minus strand of CM053785.1, from coordinate 876,792,684 downwards.
ACTGGAAATGTCTTCCTACACTTTTGTGCTCATTGCTAAACTATGTTTGATGTTTAATGCACTGAATGTTGTCTAAATTCTTACCAATTCTGCAAACTATTTTCGATCAAATTCCTTATCTTCCAATCTACCAAGCAATGTGTCTTTGGTAAAATTTGTAGTACAAGGTATCATCAGTTGAATCATTTGAGCTATTGACTTGAAAGGTGGTGTCAAACTTTTCAAGATCTTCCATATCACGTCATATCAGATTTCTTTCCATCATGAGATGTGATTCTTGAAACAATCTTAGATATTCTCCCAAGATAGCTTCTTACAGATTCATCTTCCATCATTTTAGCATCTTGAAATGCACAATACAAATTTTTTAATCTAACCCTTTTTGCATGTGTATCACATTCATAATTAGCTTCTAAAGTTTTCCAAATTTCATGAGATGTTTTGAGTAGTTTTACTTGATTGTACTCACTTTCAGGTAATGTTGACAGTATTTCTTCTCTTGCCCTTATGTTGCACATAATTACTTCTCTCTATTCCTCAGTGCAGGTTTCAAGATTGTCTTCTTCTGCAATGTTATTAGAATTCTTGGTCACAAGCCAATATCTCGGACCCATGCACAAGAGATGAGTCTTCATTTTATCCTTCCAACTGCCACAGTATGTGCCATTGAATCAAGGACTTTCCTTCCTAAACATATTCACCGTGGATTTCCCAAAGTTGTTAAACTTTCCTTCAAGGACCTAATGCCCTAATACCAATTGTTAAAAGTAGTAGATCACCAATATAACTGAGAGGGGGGTGAATCAATTATGTATCAATCTTTAAAAATTCTTATTTACTCAACCAAAGTAAACAATAATCATAAAGAAATGTGCATGTACAAGTACACCAGATATGTTGACTAGGGAAACCCTTGATCAGAGGGAAAATGTTGGTGGGAATGATGCCCACCAAATAATGTGCTAATCTAAATATTCCTTGTTAGAGGATAGACCGTATTAGGAGTTTGTTACAATAATTAGTGTACAAAGAGTCCCTATTAGGAAACTTTGAATCCCTATTAGAAGATTCCAACCCTGTTAGGAGTTGTAGAATGTAGATGAACCCACTGTCCAAATAGCTCCTGGATCTGATCAATGAACCCACTGTCCAATTGATCTCGGTACTATTCCATTCAGAATAATAGATGTGAAACAATCTCTTTCCTCTTTCTCTATCCAGTACGTCGGACTTCTTCACATTTAGATCATGCAAACAAATCTGGAACTCATCAGTAACCCTTAAGGTCACTTACACACATTGGTAGTTTACTCTAGTTTCCTACTTCATAATTCACAAGTCTTCTCTACTTCTCAATCTCAATCATGATAATCTTAAAAACTTGTAAAACATCTTTCCTTTATACCATACTCAATCATTAATCCCTTGAGTTGGCTCCATACATTTAACATTAATTTGATTTAGCTCCATATTTAATTAAATGAAATACACATTTAATTAGTGTTGTCGACTCACATTTATACACAAACTTCCACATGTGTGACTTTTGTTCCTATGCACTTGCTGACATCATCACTTGTTAGAGTACTTCTTCTAGTTAACCGTGCAACCCTTCATTCCAAACATAATGTGCTATAATGATCATACAACAAAGACTATTTTCCCTATGCTCTATTTCCCTACAGTTCTCTGTAAATCATTAATATCTTCCACACACTGTTGATTCAAGTTTTGTGCAGTTACCCACATGTCAAATACATGCTATAGTATATGCTGGTAACTGGGCATAGGTAGATACATAATGTGATATCCTCAATACATAAATCTTAATATACTGCTCTATCTGTGTTTTGCAATCTTATTGCTATGTTGTCATCAATGACAAACAAAGTCATAACATTGTTCTGCAATGTTCTCTCATAGCATCAGCATTCATGCTAACACCTACTTCAATAAATTTTTTATTCTATGGCTTTTCTTAAATTAATTTATATGTTATCAATCTACATACAATTCTTTTGAAGTTTAAAAAAAAGAATTTTGTGAAAAAGTGAAATTTTGATCAAATTATGGTATCCATACATGAGAGGTTTTAAAATCTACCTTTATAGCAAATTAAAAATTAATTATTGAAAAATTATTCAATTAAAAATTAAGGAAAAATATTTTCATCAATCTTTGATGTGTTAGGTAACTTCCTTTAAAAAGAATTTAAAAAATTCATTTATTTGTGTCAAATTATGGTGTTTGTATATGAGTGTGGTATGGTCCTAAAATAACCATTTTGAAAAAGTGGTTTTTAAAAATCCATACCCAAAACAAAATCTATCATATGGGTACACAAATAAATTACATATTCAAAAAGTATATTTCAAGCACTAAAATCTTTATTCCTAAAGTTTTTTTATATTCAATATCTAAATGAGTCAAATTTTGACATCAATTGACAAGGAAATTCAAAAATAAGAAAAATGCTTCCACTTTTTGCCCAAAAGTGGGACCCAACTTCTTGCACATACCCTCAAGCAAAAACTACTACTCCTAAGTTTTATCTAAAATCTAATAGGAAGAGAAGGAGAGGGTTTCCCAATAAGATTCAAGGAAGTAGGATAGAGGCACTAGGAATGACCATTTTAAAAACCTTTGTTCATAATGGATACCATACTAATTGGGTTCCTTGGAAAAAAAACAAATTTAAGATAAAGAGTAGGAAAATCAATAATGATGAGAGAGGGGGATATCAAAAAAATAAGAGTGATTTGGTTAATATCTAGATAAAATCAAAGACAAGATAGGGAAGAGAATATCTTGTCAAGAAAAATCCCCTAATGTTAACAAGAGGGATGGCCCAATATGAAAACAAGGCACAGATAAGGATGATAGTATTACGGCGAAGCCTAAAGTTTGACAAAGTTGATTGGTTTCTATTTTTAGATATCACCATTTTTTGTAGAGGCAAGGAAGTGATAACAATGGGGGGTGAGGAGGGGTGGTTTACAAAAAATTGGCTCAAAAAAAAAGAAGTCTATGAAGGAACATTAAAGAATCACATACATGCATTTTCAATGAAAAATCACCACATACGGGAGAGCCAAGAAGACACAAATAGAAAGAAGTGGGCTTAGAACACATCTATCTAGAAGAAAATATCTTGGTTTAGCTTTTTTAGAGTAGACATTATAGGCCAAAACCAAAGAATTACAGCACCAATCTCATAATTGTAAGTTTTGACAAATATTTCTTTTAATGGTTTCCCCAAATGGACATAAATGATATCTCAAAGAATATAGATAAGGTTTCATGTTTAGACAGTCTTAAAGGATTTTTTATTGTTCCTTTGTTTTAAGAAAAATGAGTTGTCAGAAGAGATATTTAGGAATAATGGACTTTTTTATAACTATTTAGGTTTTCATTTGCAAGCATTGACTCCTAACCCCAACACTAAAGATTGCAATATTAAGTTCATCCCCTTTAGGTTGTGACTCCAAAAGTTACCCCTAGAATATAGAGTGTTAATTTTTTTAGAGATTATTGAGAACAAGTTGGGGGTTTTATTATACATACATGATCCTCTTCCATTAAATAAATATCATCTTCTTCCAAGAATTTTCTTGTTAATAGATATGGAGGAATATCTTTCCTCATGTCTTCAAATTATGTCTAAGAATGAGCAATGGTTTCAACACATCATTTATGCAAAAGATGAAGGAATAGATTTTATAAGTAAAGTGATATCAATCAAATACTTGTCTTTGGTATTAAAAAAATGGAAAAAAGGATTAATTCCCTAAGGAAACACATTTGGTACACATGGACATCGATATTTACATTTTACTCTAGTTTATTGAAGCATGTCACACCTATTTTCAAAGATGATAAATGGAGAATTTAAGGTAAATATTGTCTAGTTTAATTTAATAAAGGTGAAATTTTATCATTAAAAATATCCTTTCTTTTATATGGAAGCTCTTCTAGAGTAATCATAACTACTACGAGAATGAGGATGGGTGTTTTATAGCTAAAGTTGGGAATCAAAGAAAAGTTCACTTAAAAGCAAGGGTTATTTTGAACTCTTCATGATGAATACATCAATTTTTTTTAAGAAAGGTTTCAAAAGGATTTATATTCTTATCCCAGATACTGTGTGAAAAATAACTTCTTAAGCCTTAAGCATAATAACTTTTCCTACAATTTAGGAAAAGATGTGTTTTCAGCAATAGTCTCTATTAAAAAAGAATAGGTAGTGGAGGGATAAAAGGGAAGATTAAGGAAGTAAAGCATTTATTATTAGTCCCTAGGAATCAATGCTTTGCTCAATATATAGAGCATTTTGTGAAAATTTCTTGGAAAGACACACATATTAGACTCATAGAAGGAGATTACACATCAATCCCTCTTAGAAGATTTAGATATTGAGATTTAATTAAAAATTAAAAAAATTAAATATTCTTCAATAAATTGTAAATCAAAGAATAACATTAATATTTATAGATAATGGATATAGAGGATGTAGTGGTGATTACGGAATTGGTAGATCAAGATAAGATTGCACTCTATTGTCAAGAAAACGGGGAAGAGTTAGAAGAGAAGGAATCTCTAAAATTAAAGATATTATTTCAATAAATTAGTCATGTAGTCATCACATAGAGACATTTGGGAGCCATAATTTAGGATGAAGGAAATTAGCTAGATTAAAGGACAAGATAATTAAGAAGGGAGATAAATAAACTACACTAATTTTTGGTCAGATGTCTCCTTTATATTATCATAGATAATGGCTATCCTTTTACTAATAAGGATTTCCATGACCTTTATGAGAAATTCCATATCCAACATCACTTTCATCACCCTACTATCCCTAACATAATAGTCAAGAAAATATACACAAAATAAATTATATTATAAGTATTAAAGAAGAAATTTAAGAATATTGGTTGTGACCAACACGTCCCATTCAATGGACAATCTTATGGTCATATTGTGTGAATATGAGTTAGACAATATTAATTATATTAAAGGTTTGAGCCATTATATTTTGAGTGTGCTTTAGATATGCAATGAAGGTTAGAGGAGTATCCTTCATGAGTTTAGAAGTAAGATTGGAAAGAGTTACATGAATATATTTTCCTAAGGTATAAGTTAAGATAAAATATTCTATAAGTTTGGATAAACTAGAGGAAGAAATTATTTCTTTGTGTAGAATAGTGAATTTTATTATTGCAAATTTTTACACCATTTCTTAGGATATGACCCCCAAGATGTTGGAATAAGTATATGGGAAACAAGATACTAAGAGGGGGGTGAATCAAGATCTTAAACTTTTAGCTTCAAAACCAATAATGTAAATTCACAACTAATTCATCTCACAGATCTCCCATTAAAACTAAACTATTGTAACATTTTAAATGAAATAAGTCACATCCATAAAAACTTCAACACATAACACAATGATTTGGTAACCCAGAAACACTTTAAGATGAAGGTAAAACTATGGTGGGATGAAACTTCAATATTGCAACAATAAAGCCAACCTATTAGGGTTACAATGTTTGATCATAAAATATGATCTACCCTATGAGGGGTCTACCCTATTAAAAGCTTAAGAGAGTATTAGGTCTCACCTTGTTAAAGGATTTTACACTAACAATGAAGTAAGGACTCTATTAAGAGATTTACCCTATCTCAATTAACAATAATAGATTCAATACCTAACCCTCAATATACTTTGCAAGCTGATATTGGGTCTTCTCTTTACTATATCACTAATCTAATTCTCCTAATTTAATAACTCTATCCATTTCTTCACTACTCTGATTTCTCTCTATCTACTCTGCTCTCAAACTTTGCCTTCCCTTTCACATGCCCATTAGGATACTTGTCCTTATATCTTCTTCCTTATTCATATGCTCATAATCTCTCACTTGATTCTAGAGTTAGAATCCTCCTTAAATAGATGTTTTGTGAATGTTCTAGATCTTGATCAACAATTTACACTTCACCATCTTTTGTTGTTTACATCCCTTTTTCTAATTGGTTGAATTGTTCACCTAGGGATCATTAGCTTTTGTAATGTCATGTAATCAACATCCTAGTTGGCTCTTCAAGTATTAGATATCATAGAAAAGTTGGCCAAAATGGTATACATATGAGTTTGTTCTATTAAAAATTCTTATTTCAAACTAAACTAATTGACACTTGAATGCTCTTATACTCGGTCATGCATAAACCTTTGTGCTATTAATTGGCTTCTATAAAAAATTTTTTCTCATCTCTTGATAAATTATCAGTATCCTCGATCTTCATTGGATTGTACTGCTCATATATCTGCTCGACCTCTATTGATTGCTTGACAATCAGTATTCTGCTAAGTATAATTGTTGCATGCTCGCCCTTTACTAGATAATTCACTCACAATGATGACCTTGTAATTCTTGGTAAATGACTAAGTGTTTGGAAACTAATCAACAACATAGGCTTAGAGATCAACAATCTCCCCCTTTAACATTGGTGGAAAACACACTTTATCATGAACACATTTCATTCAAAAACTAAGTACTCCCCTTAAGACCATGTAATGTGGTCCTATAAAAATGTCCTCATATTTCTTCTCATTCCCCCTTTATATGCATTCCTCTTTGTTTTGTCACTAATAGAACTTGGGGCTATTGGGGTTAGTTGATACTTATCAAAGAATTATTGATGGCCTGCCACAATATTGGCATAGCCATTATTCTGTCTCACCTATACCTATTCCAAAATCTGAAATTGAATTTCTAGCTTAGTAGCTAGATCAATGAATCCCATAATATTATTAAAATGTGTCTCTTTCTTCAGAATATTACTAGCAATAGAGATTACCTTCTAAATTATCTCTATATGTGGAAATAATTGAAGTTGAATTAATGTCAACTCGTGCCTTATTGATGTATCTCTAGTCATGATCTTAGCTAACCTCTTTTGATTGAATGTTAGTTCACTGTAAGAGGATGAGATTAGACTTGCATTCTTTCCCAAAGTAATAATATTCTCTCTTATATCCACATGCAATATCTCTAATGAGCATGTAGTATCTGATGTAAAGAAATTAATATCACGCAATTTAAAATAGAAAGAATTGATGGTTTTCAAAATGGGTTTCAACTGTGTAATAGATGTAGAAGCTTTGTTTTGTCTTTGTAGAAGTTCCAGTGAAACTTTCTATAGCACTTTATGCTCCATTCTTCTCTCAAACCATTGTAATAACTTCTCATTTGTCTCTATGTGATTTGTCTGAATTTTGTCAACTACATATAGGTATATGTAGGATCATGGTGTGCCAAAAAGTGATGATGTGAAAAAAAATAGAGCTTGAACATGTCTAAAAGCATTTCAAAATCCACTTTGACTTTTTTCCACCCATCCTGATACCAAACTTGGAAAGTAAGCCCCCAACCCTTATCAGCTATCCGATTTGATATCAGATACCCGATATTATCAAATATCTAGTTTTATATCAGATATCTGATAATATCAGGTATCTGATATCATATTAGATACCTGATAACTATCACTGTTATTTTTAAAGAAAAAACACACAACCCGTGGGTTTTATTTTCAGAGTAATATTGCATTTTCTTTCTTGGCCATCCATTTTTCAATTGGATATGCAATAAGAGGTAAGTTTTTTTTGTTTTTAATCAATTTTAGTATAAATTTATTAAATTTTATTATAAATTTATTAGTTTCAGTTGAATCTTTTAGAATTTAAGTTTTTTTTTTTATAGAAATTGTTAAAATTTAGGTTTTTCTTAATATAAATTATGTTTTACAAATTAATAGGTATGGCAGACCAAAATAATGATATTGAGGCAAGGAATGTTGTTCCTTGTAACCCCCCACCAAAGAATCTAGTGCTCTTACAAAATCATCCACCAAATGATCCTTTACCCCCTCAAAACCCTCCTCAAATCGAGGATTTGATAGTTGAAAATCTCACCAAATTGAGGGCTTTGTGAACAACATATAATAATGTACCCGCATTGGCTCCTATATTATCCACATTAAACATCATAGTGGATAACATTGAAACACTTACCAAGGAACAAAATGCCTCTCTTCATTGGCATGAAAAAATGCATGAGATGTTTGATGATGGGTTGGACTATGATGAGGTTGCGGCCCTCAATATAAATAAAGATGATTTTGTTGCCCTTTTTACAAACCCAAAAAATTGATTTATCAGTTGACTACAAAAAGCCCAAGCTATTGATTAAATGGTGCACAAATGATGCCATATGTGCAAACTTTTGGGATCATTGGTGGATGTTTTTTGACATCCCTCCACATAGAAATTTAGAGGTTCCATTTTATTTCCTTAGAAAATTATATGTAGAATTTGTGTTGAAACTCAAAGTGAACTACTAAAGCATGAAACCCAACATGGGTGTAGGACTAGGAGCTCCTCAGGATAGACCCTCTTCCTAGCAAAAGAAAACTAGCACTTCTATCCCCCTTATGGATGTCTCCCCCCCTCCTCGAGTGTAACATCCTAATATTATTGCAAAGGCTAGCTCTTAGACCATTAGAGCCATCCATAGACTAAGTAGTCTATTGATATCTTAGACTAGGTCAGTCCTACCTCCCCGTGTTGATGATGTTGGAACGAGTTCATCATCGACTAGCTCATCACATGTTTGTGTGCCTCATACTTGCATTACATGCAAGAATATTTTTCTGGGTCCCATAGATAATCTTCCTAAGTATTAGTTTGTATTAGAAAAGGATACACCAAACGCACATGCAAAGGCTACATACCCTAATGTGAGAGAGGAGGGGAATGTAGAGGCATGGACTCCTATGTTGGTACGTGTATACATTATTTTGTTATTACATATGCAATTGAAAGTTAATTTTTATAATAGAGTAATTTTAATTTTTAAACCATATTGACTTATACATGTATGTGATCTTCATTCATGTTTAGTTGATGATTGAGAAGGAGCTGAGATAGGTTGATGATGCCACACTCTTGGCTATTTCATTTGTCCTTGAGACATCTACAGTACATTACATGTTGTGTTCTCATTATTTTTTATATTTGATATTGTAGCATATATGGTTTCTAATATTTATTTTATCTTGCAAAAACCACCTGTCCCTAGGGGACAAAGTGTGTGGGATGTGTTAGATTGTGGTGACTGATCAGGAAAGTACTGTACATACTTCATAAATAGTGGGGTTCAGGAAGTAGCCGACATATTATGGCCGACATATGGCCGACATGTTATAACCCTAAAGCGGTTTAATACTTGTATAAAAGGGCTTAGAATTGGGTATTTTTTCATAATGTTGTGATACGAAATTTGTTCTTGCGGCGGTATTGAGCTGTAAGGGATTACGGATTGTAATCAGGTTGTAATCACTGGATTGTAATAAGATCGGACTTGCTGTTTGGTGGACGTAGCCCAGGGATTGGGTGAACCATGTTAAATCTTGGTGCCTTGTGTTCATTTCTGTGTGTTCTATTATTTTCTGTTACTGGTTATATTTGCATGTAGTTTTTATTTCTGTCCGTGGTTTATCCTAACAGGATGAGCTAGGATCGATTGATAAAGGAAAGGTAATTAGGTGCTTTCTATTTGATTAAATATCGATGAGTTCTTGTAAAATGTTTGTGGTAATGAAATTTAATTACATTCTTTATTATATAGGGCATGGCTACTAGCAATGAGCCCATGCAGATTCAGCATCGTAGATGCTCAAGAATTTCTATTCACACTGAGAGCCTTATTCTATGTATAAGTATCATTTATTATTTATTTTCCTTATCTTCATAAATAAATTCAAAACTAATTTCTATGATATTAACAATTACTATTTTTTATCTCATAGGAAACTCCTAGTGCACACGAGGTTGGATGAGAGAGTTTTGTATCTTTGATTATGCAGCCACTATATCCTGAGGAGGAGCCTACACTAGTAAGTTGTAGTTTGAATTCTTGATTAAATATGTTATAAATTTAGCATGCTATGAATTATAATGTTATAGTTTAAGTTTTAGATTCATCTAACAAACATATTTGAACATACACATGCCATAATCAGTGAGGTACATGCATTATTGAGGGCATATGAGAGGACTCCTAACTAGTGCAGGAGGTCGATGAGAGAGGTATTTATTATGAAAGTTTAATAGTATAAAATATCATTAAATAAAAGATCATTATGCATTTGAGTAATTCAATGTTAGATACAAAGAATCATATAAATTTATTCGTCTAACTTTGATTTTTCCTTTTTTGTTTATGTAGGAGGCATCCAATCCACCTAGTGCAGTGAGGAGGCTACATTTTGATCATCCACCAGCACCCTAGGATAGTATAGTTGTCATAGGATGCATCATGAGACATTTTGAGATGGCATATGCCGCATTATTTATAGAAACATTGATATTATACACATTCCAATGGCATGATCAGCCACATTTTTTATATGGATCTATATATTTTGATATATATTTGTGTAATTTGTCTATGGATACATGAAGTTTGATATATATATTTGTGTAATTTTTCTATGGATACATGTATTTTGATATATATTTTTGTCTTTTATGTGCACAATGATATACATATTAATTTAGTGTATACTATTGTTCAATTTATCGTGGATCATGTGCATTGTTCATGTTTATGGAATATCATTAATTTTGATCATGTTTGTTAGATTTGACTCAAATGCAATAATTTATGAATAACATTTTAACAACCTTTATTATAAAATTTGGATGCAATGTTTAATTTGAAGTGCTATCATAACATAAACACACTTGTTAACCTCTTAGAAAAGGTTCACATAAGCCCAAATCTGATTTTAAACTCCACCTTCAACCTTGAAACTAACTCTTGGATTCAAATCTAATCTCAACACATGTAAGGACTTCACTCATCAACCATGGATTTTATTCCCAACCATGAATTCATTCCATGAATCATAATCTTTGATAACTAGCCCTTCATTTTTTTACTATCCTCATACTACAACCTTTCAAGTTCAACATAACCTTAAAATATCCCAACTTAAGAGACTTTATTGGATCAAACCTTTTTAACTTGGTTCACCAATACCATATCCATATGAATAACATCTATACATTTCTCACATTGATCAGATTACTTATATTGATCCACTTAACAAAACTGGCTTCATTAATGCATGTTATCATTTCACACCTTATATAGGTGTTTCCAACCTTGTATGGTCATGGTCAAACCCCTAACTGAATCTTTGCACTCATTTTCACTTTGCAAGAAAAAGTTGCAAAAGTTGCAAAATTGTAAGTTTGCAACTTTTGCAATTTTGATCAATTCTTGCTATAACTTTAAATTCTTAATTAGACAAGTTCACCAAACTTGGTAAGCAGTTATCAATAGTTTGCATGAGCTTCGAGTTATGACCCTCGAAAGATTGACCTCAAAACACACTTAGAGCGCCTTGAAGTCTCTTCAATGCGAGGTGGTTGTGGATGATGGATGGTCTCCATGACTGGAACAAGGGTGTCACTAGGGTTCACCCATCCATCTAGTGCTAATCATGTTGACAATTTGATGCCAAGATCAATAGTTTCAAAGTTACGCTATGGTGCACCTATGAACTGAGGCGCACTATGAGTTTTGGCATCAAGCGAGATCACTGTGCTGAATCCAAATGGAACATGATCTCTCAAAAATGAGAAAGGTTATTTTAGGCCTTTTTATCACCATCCTATAGCATTCAACATTTCATCAATAGCCTGCATGAGTTTTGAGTTATGACCCTTGGAAGATCAACCTTGAAACACACTTAGAGCACCTTGGAGAGTCCTCAGTACGGGGTGGCCGTGGATGATGGAGGGTCTTCACAGTTAGAACAAGGGTGTTACTAGGGTTCACCCATTCATCCGAAGCTAGTGGAACTAATGATTTGATGCCAAGATCAGTGGTTTGAAAGTTACATTGTGGTGCACCTATGAATTGAGGCACACTACGAGTTTTGGCATCGAGAAAGATCACTGTTCTGAATCCAAATGGGACATGATCTCTTGAAAATGAGATAGGTTATTTTAGGCCTCTATATCACTATCTTGTAACATTCAATAGTTCATTGATAGCCCTCATGAGCTTCGAGTTACGACCCTTGGAAGATCGACCTCAAAATGCACTTAGAGCACCTTGGAGACTCCTCGCTATGGGGTGGGCGCAGATGATGGATGGTCTTTGTGGCCAGAACATTGGTGTCACTAGGGTTCACTTGTCCATCTAAAGCTAATGGTGCTGACAATTTTATGCCAAGATTAGTAGTTTCAAAGTTACCATGTGGTGCACCTATGAATTGAGGCACAATGTGAGTTTTGGCATCGAGCGAGATTGTTGTGCCAAATCCAAATAGAATGTGATCTCTCAAAAATGAGATAGGTTATTTTAAGCCTCTACATCATTGTCCTATAGCACTTGATGGTTCATTGATAGCCCTCATGAGCTCCAAGTTATGACCCTCAGAAGATTGACCTTGAAACGCACTTAGAGCACCTTAGAGACTCCTTGGTACATGGTGGTCGCAGACAATGGATGGTCTACACGGCTGAAACAAGGGTGTTACTAGTGTTCACCCACCCATCCAGAGCTAATGGTGTTGATGATTTGGTGCCAAGATCAGGGGTTTCAAAGTTACACTGTGGTGCACCTATGAACTAAGGCACATTGTGAGTTTTGGCATCAAGGGAGATCACTGTGCCGAATCCACACAAAATGTGATCTCTCAAAAATGAGATAGGTTATTTTAGGCCTCAATATAATCATCCTTTAGCATTTTAAATTTCATTGATATCCCTCATGAGCTCTAATTTACGACCTTCAAAATATCGACCTCGAAATGCCCTTAGAGCATCTTGGAGACTCCTCAATATGGGGTGGCCATGGATGATGAAGGGTCTTCATGACCAGAACAAGGGTGTCACTAGGGTTCACCCATCCATCTAGAGCTAATGGTGCTGACTATTTGATGCCAAGATCAATGGTTTCAAAGTTACATTGTGGTGCACCTATGAACTAAGGCACACTGTGAGTTTTGGTATTGAGCGTGATTGCTGTGCCAAATCCAAAAAAATGTGATCTCTCAAAAATAAGACATAACCATCCTGTAGCATTCAATGGTTCATCCATAGTCCTCATGAGCTCTGAGTTACAGCCCTCAAAATATTGACCTCAATATGCACTTAGAGCACCTCAGAGACTCCTTAGTATAGGGTGGCCACGAATGATTGATGGTCTCCATGGCCAGAACAAGGGTGTCACTAGGGTTAGTATTAAAAGCAAAAACATTATTTTTTACCACTGTCAAGTTTTTGGCATTTGGCACAATGCAAGTTTTGTGTTAATATGTATTAAAATCATCATTTTTTAGGTCCCACAACATAAATTTCATTAAGTAAAATCATCTTTGTTTCTTACATGAAATCAACAAGTTCAGATTTCTAGTATATCAAGTGTTTCATCATTATTACATCAATAAACAACTATTAGAAATTGATGTATAATAAATAGTAGTGTCAAAAATTGTAGCATCAATAAAAGTATTGTCAAAAATCATAATGTCAAAAATATAATAGATTTTTCTTCATAATACTCCTTATTTAGCTTTTTATCTTCATGTCTGGCTAGTCTTCATGATGTACCTACATTCAAATATCATAAAAAATATTAGTAACTTATTGTATTAAACAAGATAATCATTGGTTCACTGAATCATTGTGAATAAAATAACATAAGAAGTAAATATACCTAGTCAAGTGTTCTAGTAGGGTCCTCTCTCTGTTTTAGGGTCTCCAACAGGGCTTCATGATCAGCATTATTAATAATAAAAATTTCTTTTACTTTTGGTCTTCCTTGATGCTTCAACAACTTTACATTTTTTTCTATAATAAGATGTGAATATATGAGAATTATTTTGTGCTTCTGATAGTCTTCGAATGCAAGAATTTCATTCCTTATAAGCATGTATGTCTGCAGCAATATTCCAGCAACAACCACTGAACCAATAGGATATGTGAATCCATCATCATATGTGATCTGTTGTGCAAGCTTTTTTTTACCTCTTACATGATGTGCTAACTAATAATAAGATTTCTCATCATTCCCCTATGGTGCAACCAATGCAGAGACATGTCTTGGCTGAAGAAGATTTGATAGATGGTTATGCTCAAGTGAACTTTGCATGTCATCATTTCTGATACAAGGTATGATAGACAATGGAGTAAGATAATGTGGAGCCAATGTGTCCACCCACTCACTCAACTCATAGTGATCCCAATCATAGTAAAAGCAACTAGGACAAAAGCTAGCTAGCTATCATATCCAAATGGTCCATGTACTAGAATCAGAGCTCTAGAATGAATGCATTTTAGATGAGTATCTAACTATAGCACAATCTAATCTATCACCTATGGACCCTTTCTCAACCAACCAAAAGAACCTACATACCACTAAATCAAGAGTCCCCCCTGTGATAATGTTAAACTATACCAATAAAAAATGCTATGAGAATCAAGAAGTTCTGCTGCTGAAATCTTCAATTGCTCCTTAACTAGAGCTCTCTTCACACATGCCCTTGCTCCATCATGTTTCCCTTTCCCATAGTTGGACTCAAAAAAACTCCAAATATGAGGCACCCTCTTATCTACGTGCATCCTACACAACCAATAAAACATGTGAGCATTCTTGAATTGACCTGTACAGTTATCTAACCAAATGATATGTCTATCCATAGAAATTGCATGTTCCTATAAGAAATCAAAATAATTCTCAAAAAAATGTTGCACAAACTTGTGAGAGTGAGATCTATCATCACTCATATAAAAATGACACTTTCTAATAATCTTTTGATTATCTTCCACACTATCAGGGGCATGTCTATATGTTATGTGGATGAAAATAGCAATCTAAATGGAGTTTGTAATACTGAGATTGTGTCTCATTTTGAGGTTGCAATGTGTAGTTCTCAGCAAAGTCAACAATTGATATAATAGAGCCAATGGGAAAAGTCTCCTTACTCATTCTAAATTGTTGATCTAACCACTAAGACCTGTGACTATGTCTTGCATACTTGTAGAAAAGATTTTCCTTGAAATCTGAAATAAAACTAGCCACACTGATTTCTTTTGCAACCAATTCACATCTAGAGCCCTCACCCCCACTCTTCAATGTGTATTTCACTATTTCATATACCTTTTTTTTACTATTGTCTTTCCATGATCTCATTCGCACCCCTCATGGAAACATGTCTCAAACTTGGATAAGCCACCACATTCTAAACACTTCTCATTTAAGCAAGCATTTCTATGAAAGAAATAATCATCAACACTATGACATAAAAATTGATCTAGCAAGTCTCTTGATGATTTTGGAAGCCCACTAGCACCACAATTCTCCAACATTTCTTTACTATGCAAATTAGAATGGATGGAGCATAATAGTTCATGGTGCATAGAAAACTTGACATGATATTTGAAACAACATGTATTTCAAATTTTAAGTGGCACACAATAAAATGGCTTCGAAGATTCAAAAGCCCTTTGTGATATATGAAGACTTGGATGACTCTCTCTAAATTGTATGAACAAAATATATTGACTTACCTCCAAATAGTGTTTAGGATGTGGTGTGTGGTCTCTAATGCCAATTCTCAACTTTAATATGTCTTTAGCATTGGGTGATACTCGTGAGCTAGAGTGCCAAAATTGTGTAATTTCTTCCTTCACATCATCGGATAGCTTCTTATCAAAATGTGGAAGTCTCCCACCAAAAGCTCGTGTTTCATTTTGAAGAGGATCATCAATTCTCTCTCATCTACTAAGTGCTCTTCTCAAAGTAGTACAATTTAGGTTCAAGTCAATACAAGTTTGTCTCATATATCTACCCCTTCTCAAATGATGACTTACCAAAGAGGTTGCAATAATCCTTCGAGCAACTCTCTTATCCTTCTCCCTATTATTTTTCCCAACGCTATTTTATCCTTCTCTATTCATAGGGAATATTTTGGAAAAATCATGCCAGTAATCAGATACCCGATAGTAAATCAAATATCTAATTTCAGATCGGATAGCTGATATTCACACCAAATTTTTTGAGGGAAATAGGGATTAAGATTAAGATTATAATGTATAATAAGTTATGAGTTATAATGTGTAATTTATAATGAGTTATGTATAATATTATTTAGGATTAAGATTCGTGTCAATAATGTATAATGAGTTATGTAATATATATTATTATGACCTATAATTATTATTAATAAATGTAATTATTATATTATATTGTTATTAAATATAATAATATATGTTATTATTATTATTATTATCTATAAATATTATATATATATTAGTATATATATGATTACTATATTATATTATTATTATTTTTACTATATTATTATTAAATATAATAACTTAATATATTATATATGTTATTAATATATTATTATTATTATTATTAAATACAATAACATATAATATTGTTGTTATTATTATTATTATGACCTATGATCCATAGGGTTGGTTCTAAAATGCATCGAGAGGGGTCATAGGTTAACCTATGTCCCTAGGGGCCCTAGGACCCCTAGGGACACAAGTGGTTGGTTCCAATGCGTTGAAAGGGGTCATAGGTTGACCTATGACCCCTATCAACGCATTTCATGACAACCTATGTCCCTAGGGGCCCTAGGACCCCTAGGGACACATGTGGTTGGTTCCAATGCATCAAGAGGGGTCATAGGTTAACCTATGACACCTCTTGATGCAATTCATGACAACCTATGTCCCTAGGGGCCCTAGGACCCCTAGGGATGGATGTGGTTGATTCTAATTCTTCAAGAGGGGTCATAGGTTAACCGATGACCCCTATCGACGCATTTCATGACAATGTATGTCCCTAGGGGCCCTAGGACCCCTAGGGATGCATGTGGTTGGTTCCAATGCATCAAGAGGGGTCATAGCTTAACCTATGACTCCTATTGATGCATTTCATGATAATGTATGTCCCTGGGGGCCCTAGAACCCCTAGGGACACATTTGGTTGGTTGCAATGCATCAAGAGGGGTCATAGGTTAACCTATGACCCCTCTCAATACATTTCATGACAACCTATGTCCCTATGGGCCCTAGGATCCCTAGGGATGCATATGGTTGGTTCTAATGCATCGAGAGGTGTCATAGGTTAACCTATAACCCATCTTGATGCATTTCATGACAACATATGTCCTTAGGGGCCCTAAGATCCCTAGAGATGCATGTGATTGGTTCTAATGTGTTGAGAGGTGTCATAGGTTAACCTATGACCCTTCTTGACATAATTGATGATAACCTATGTCCCTAGGGGCCCTAGGACCCCTAGGGACACATGTGGTTGGTTCCAATGCATCGAGGGGGGTGATAGGTTAACCTATGACCCCTATCAACACTTTTCATGATAACCTATGTCCCTAGTAGGACCCCTAAGGATGTATTTGGTTGGTTCCAATGTGTGAAGATGGGTCATAGGTTAACCTATAACCCCTATCAGTGCATTTCATGACAACGTATGTCCCTAGGAGCCCTAACACCCCTAGGGATGCATTTGGATGGTTCTAATGCATCAAGAGGGGTAACATGTTAACCTATGATCCCTCTCGATGCATTTCATGACAACCTATGTCCTTAGGGGTCCTACGACCCCTAGGGATGCATTTGGTTGGTTCCAATGTGTCCAGAGGGGTTATAGGTTAACCTATGACCCATATCGATGCATTTTATGAGAATGTATGTCCCTAGGGGCCCTAAGACCCCTAGGAGCACATTTGGTTGGTTATAATGCATCAAGATAGGTCATTGGTTAACCAATGACCCCTCTCAATGTATTTCATGACAAAATATGTCCCTAGGGGCCCTAGGACCCCTAGCAATCCATTTGATTGGTTATAATGTTTCGAGAGGGATAGTAGGTCATAGGTTAACCTATGTCCCCTCTCGATGCATTTCATGACAACATATGTCCCTAGGGCCCCAAGGACCCCTAAAGACACATGTGGTTGGATCTAATGCATTGAGAGGCATCATAGGTTAACCTTTGACCCCTCTCGAAGTAATTCATGACAACCTATGTCCTTAGGGGCCCTAGGACCCCTAGTGACACATGTGGTTGGGTCCAGTCTGTTGAGAGGTGTCATAGGTTAACCTATGATCCCTATTAACGTATTCCATGACAAGCTATGTCCCTAGGGGCCCTAGGACCCCTAAGGATGCATGTGGTTGGTTCCAATGCATCGAGAGGGGTCATAGGTTAACATATGACCCCTTTTGATGCATTTCATGATAACATATGTCCTTAGGGGCCCTAGGACCCCTAGGGATGCATGTGGTTGGTTCCAATTCTTTGAAGGGGTCATAGGTTAACCTATGACCCCTCTCGACATATTTCATGGAAACATATGTCCCTAGGGGCCGTAGGACCCCTAGGGATGCATGTGGTTGGTTCCAATGCATCGAGAGGGGTTATAGGTTAAACTATGACCCCTCTCGATGCATTTCATGACAACCTATGTCCCTAGTGATCCTAGGGCCCCTAGGGACACATTTGGTTGGTTCCAATGTGTCTAGAGGGGTGATAAGTTAACCTATAACCCCTTTCAACACATTTCATGACAATGTATGTCCCTAGGGGCCCTAGGACCCCTAAGGATGCATTTGGTTGGTTATAATGCTCTGAGAGGGGTCATAGGTTTGATGCATTTCATGACAACGTATGTCCCTAGGGGCCCTAATACCCCTAGGGATCCATTGGGCATGTGTTGAAAGGGGTCACTAGGGGCCCTAGGGACATATGTTGTCATGAAATACATTAAATGGGGTCATAGGTTAACCTATGACCCCTTTCGATGGATTTTACTACAATATTATACTCAATAATAATATAATACTATATATTTTAATATAATTATAATTTATTATTAGATTATATAACAATAATAATCATATATGTTACTAGATTATAGATTTAATAATAATAATAACCATATATATTATTATATATAATAATAGTTATATAATATTACTATATATATTTAATAATAATAATATTTATCATATATATTAGTATATTATATTTAGCTATAATAATAATTATTATATTTATAACTATATTATATTTAATAATAATAATCATAATCATATGTAATAGTATCAATGTCCACACTTCCCCCAAATAAATTTCCCTCTAAAACCCTCTAAAGTTTCCCTCTCAAATTTCTCTCCAAAATTGCAATTGGAAAGTTTCTTTCCTCTCAAATTTTCCTCCCTCCAAAATTATAATTGGAAAATCTTTCCTCTCAAAATTTCCTCTCAAATTGCAATTGAAAAATCATCCAATGATTGGATACCCGATTTCATATTGGGTATCCAATTTTAGATCAAATACCTGATTAGGGTTGGTATTTACCAAGCCTATTTGGTCAAACCAAAAAATGTGTTTGAGAAGGGTTTCACCGATACTCAGACTTCGAGTAGCCATCTGACAATGTTATTTTCATCGAAATTGAATAAAGCAAAAAGGGTTTTTTATAACACTCTCGAGATTCCATCAATATAATTGTTGTCAAATTTTAAGTTCGATAAGTATTTGTTAGTTAATTTTCAAGAAGATGATTGTAAAGTGTTGATTGACATACTAATTGAAAAAAACTTTCAAATGGTGTAACATCTTTTAAATCTAAAAGTTGTGTCACATTCTATCCTTCACCTAGTATAAGGGAAAAAAAAGTTTAATTTGGTAAAGTTTTCTATTAGTTAAGGTGGTTAGACATAGGAGTTTTTTTCCCCAAAAAAGTTTTAGTTAAAAATTCATATTTAATTATTTATTTGGAATAAAAATACTCAAAAATATGTGTCACATTTGGGCATGAGTCTACTTTTTATATCTGTAATTATATTAAAAAATATTATCATTTGATTTTGATTAAGGTGGTCAAACATACACCTACTTTTTATTTTCACACTGAAATTTTTGTAGTACTGCATTAAAATCCAAACTTTTGACCAATCAAATGTTTTTTTCTCTAGATAAGGCCTAGTAGTTTAGAAACTAAATTCAATTTCCTACCAATTATTTTCTCACAACTTTTTGATATAAAGTCTAGAACCACTTTAACATTATGTGTCAAGTTGACAGAACCCTAATTTGCTAGTTTTTCACTACCACTTAAGGCCATAGTTTGGTTGACCATGATCCTACACATACCCATACACTAGATGATCAAAAATTGGATGTTGATTACTGAATTGTGTCAACTACATACACTAGATGATCAAAAATTGGATTTTGGATTCACATCTTTGATCTCAAATGCATTTGTAAAAATATGTTTGATAGTATGAAGTACCTATCTTCTCTTATTCTCCCTTCTTACTTGTTGTTTTTTTTCCTTATGACTCAAAAAGGTTTGTAATTCTTGTATATGTTCAAGTGTATGATTATTAGATCATATGTAGGTAATGTAATTACCTCACCAAGGTTCACTGACTCATCATCTTCCTCATCTGCATGAGTCACATCCCAAGATTTTGAGGGTGTATCACTTGGTAGTGATAGTTGCAATTGCTTCCCCTTTTTTCTTTATCTCACCTTTGGTTGTTGCACTAGTGTAGAAATAACCTATTGCATAGGTGTCACATTTTTTGGTTCTACATCCTCTACACTTGGTAGTTGAATAAGATCTTAAGTAGCCTCTTTCTCTTTATGTTTTATTTCATCTTCTATCGATTGAGTATAAGAATCTTTATCAAAAGTTGCAACCCTTTGCAAACTGGGCATATATGTTGGTGGCGTATATACAATTAATGCCTTACCAAGTTTCTTAGCACTTGTAGCCTCTATTATTGATGTCACATTAACATCATTAGTCTTCTTGAATTCAAGCTTTGGATATTCAACTACCTGTAACAATATTGTGTTAATAAAGAGTTTTTTTGAGTCCTTCATCAAACCTTTAATTTCCTCTTTATTGAATATGTTTGGATTAGGTGGAGGGGTTTTAGTGTCATCTTTAATTATTATAGAGTCTTTTTGTTCATATTCACTGACAAGTTGCTAAATCTCCTATGTCAACTTGGCCATGTCCTACTTATATTCATCTTCAAATTCAATAGCATTTTAGCCTTCCCTCACCTTTGTAGATGGAGTAAGCACTCCAAATGCTTCTTTCCATACTCTAATGTTCTCTTTCTCAACTTTATGAGATTTATTCTTCAAAACATTATTTGACCTATCTCTCGGCATAAACTTAACAAAATATTTAAGGGCTATAGACTCATGAGTCTTCCCTAAATTTGGCTTAATGTGTGCGAGTTTTGTTTCTCTTTTTTTTTTCAATGGATAATGCCCATTTCCACTTGGCATTCACTCTTTTGTACAATCAAACTAGATATCTAGTACCCAATTCTAGAGATGTGCACCTAAACTTGATCATCATATCAATCATTACGCCTTTAAGCTTAACTTGATCATCATTGTTCAAAGAATAATATTAATTTCTTTGAATATAATTATGTTTTTTTGACTCTACTAGGTTTGCACATACCTAATTCACAGTCATAAGAGGGAGTCAATTCACTATTTGAAGTTTGGTAGCCTCATCAGACTTGGTCTTTTCTTCATCTTCCTCCCCCTCTTGTGAAATGATCGACTTTTTCCTTAGCTTTTCTTGGACTTAAGCCGATTTTCTCTTCTTTGAGGGACTTTGAGATAAGAGCTCATTAAAAGGTTGTGCTAACCTTTTTTTTATAGTGATGATAATATTTCCCATTGGCCTCTGTGGTGTCACCATTTCTTGTACATTCTTCTTCAAGTCTGCATGTACCTTAGGTTCAATTATAACAACCTTCTTTTGCTTGGTGGGCCTTGGCTTGACAATTGCAAGCTCTTTTCATTTTCCTTCTTTGGCCTCTGAGGGATGTCCAGACCCTTCTCCTTGTTCCTTAATATTGGTCTCAACAACTTTCCTTTTTCATTTTCTTTCTTTCCTTAGGTGTGCCATATTATGTAGTCAGCTCAGCAATAACAGTCTTGTATGTGCCAAGCTACTTGGCACTAGCATCAATTTATTCTACTAAGAGTGTAATAACTACTATCATTACATCATTCACATTTACCTCATAGGGTATTGGCCTTAGCCATGCTACCCTCATGTAATACTGCATGTGCATACACAAAATATGTGTCTATAATGAAACATATTTCATGATAATATTTATCTACAATTGACTTTGGAATCCTCATTTTGTTCTTCATTTTAGCTTTGAATTATTTTTAAGTAGTTATCCATTATTGCCTAGAAAATTCTCTCCCAATCTATTTATTAGGTCATTAGTTTCTCCATAGAAGTGTTATTCCTATCCCATTCAATTGTTCCAATGGCAGGAAAATAATTATGTACATAGAAAAATATACAAACTAATAGGGAACCAAAATTACAAGAGGTGTTCTATGCTTTCCTTATTGCCTCTAGATTCTCTATACATTTGTGTAGTTGTATCTCGACAAGATCATATGAATGATCCTTCTTCACAATTTTGTAGCCTAAATCAATTACAACACAGGGCACATTGTTCAATCTGCTCAATTAATAGAACTTGTGTGCAATCATACAAACAACAATTTCAATTAATGGATTCCCGATGGCATCTATTGACATACCATTACTATTCCACTTCACCTTGGTCAATTTTTAAATCTCATTCTTTGTTCCACACTTTATGATCTTTGCACGATCCAATGTAGGGTACCGAATGACCTTGCAAATGATTACTTTGTAAATTTTGATTGGCTCACCTTCCAACTAAATTTATCATGTCATGAACTTGGTTGAGCATGATCTTGATCCATTTGATCTTGAAAATTTTAGGAAATTCGAGGGTAAAAGTAAGTCATTTTTTTGTAGCAATCTTGTATTCATCCTTTAGGTTTCTATTCATGTATAGCTTCTCATAAGATGCCCTTATTTAAAAATATCTAATTTCTCCAACTTTGCATTGATAACATGATCTTAGGTCTTGCATAGTCAAGACTCTAGGTGGAATTGATGATAACACTCCCAATATCATCAAGAATGTTATCAACGTTCATTGAATTACTAAAGTTTGGTGGGGAACTTTGATCATTCCTAATGATTTGAGCATTTTTATCCTTCACCATTTCATAGGTTGTAAACAAAAATTCCACAAATATCTTTACTAAATATTTTACTCAGCACTGAAAATGATACTTACTTTGTTCCAAAAATTTGCTAATAATATGCTGAGGTTCTCTGCTCTAGTCATTGGAATTTCTTTGATCACCTTTAAATATTCTTGTGAACTCTTTGATTGCTTGGTGAGTTCAAATTAATGTTCAAGTTTGATAAATACCTTCAATCTTTCATTTTAGGTCTATAAGTAGCGTCTTCATACTTGGTGTATGACAACTAGTTAGGTTTGCACTTCGGCCCGATCAAGGTTATTTTCTCAATCATAACCTATTCACTTGATCAATATGTTATAACTTGGTTTATACTACAATGCTCAGTCAATATAGATTGTACCACTAGTGCTCGGTACTTTATGACTTTCAATTTCTAACAATTCTTAATACATCTTCATTTATGTGGATATGACTTTACATCACTTCTATGGTAGGAACTATTGTAAAATATAAAATTGTGTATACAAATCCCACATACCTCATTTTCTTTAGTGAGATGTGGTGTGATCACCTAATCCATCAGATTCGATGATCACATTTTATTCTATTTTACTAGTTCCATCTCTTACTATCTCTATCCATATTTGATTTCCTTCAGGTTTGTCATTTCCATTACTTGGTGATGGTGTTGGTGTTCTAGTTTTATAGTTTCTACTAATGTGTCCAACTTTGAGAAACTAAAACATACTATCTATCCATTTAACCATTTCTTATCATTTCCTCTAAAATGTGTTCTGATGCAATTCTCTAGAATGAGTTCATATTCTCCACAATAGTGACAACTATACCATATATTCTAATCCCAATTATAGGTATTACCTTTCTTTGTTTTCTGAATTTTTTTATTAGGTAACTAGTTTGACTTCTTCTTAAGTTTTCACACATGAGCTCTATGTCCATACTTTTGATAATTGTAGCAGTGACCTTGGAATTTAGGCATTTCCCTAGTTGAGTCAATGTTCTTTGATCAACATTCATATGCTTGATGTCCTACTTTCTTTCAATTCAAATAATTACCAGTTGGTATAATTTTTGGAATTTGCTTACCATTTGTGCTCCTACAAATGTTGGTTGTATGACCAATTTTCCCACAGTAGACAAAGATTTCTTTTTGTATCCAAGTCCAGAGGTCTCTTTTGTTCTAGGTGGCTTCATCATGTCTTCAAAGTGCTTGATTTCTTCATTTGGTTTTTTTATTCTCTCCATGAGTTCCTTTTCATGCCTTAACTCATATTTCAAGTGCTCATTATGTAGCTTTAGATTTGTGATCTCCACATCTTTTTTGTTTGCTTCCTGATTTTCAATTACTAACTAATTTATCATGTCATTTATTTATTTTTAATCTTCTATACTTCAAATGATCTTTCTTCAAGTCTTCTAGTCATTTGTCTTATGTATTTTGCATCCATGAGCTTGTCTTCCATTTATTTCTTCTTTTGTTCAATTACTTCACAAAGTGTAACTAATTGGATTTCTTGTTATGTCTTGAGATCTTTTACTTCTTTCACTAGGGAAATATTTTTTTCTAGAATTTTTTTCATTGCCTCATTATTGTTACTAGTCTTTATACTGTCTAATAATCCTTCAGTGTCAACTTCTATGTATTGAGTATCATTTAGCTAAATATCTATCTCTCTTCTTCTCTTTAGGGTTTTCCTCAACTCTTCTTTTGCTACTTCTATTTGTTGTAACATGATCTCAATTTCAATTATCTAATTGTCAAATATCTTTTCATTCTTGTACACAAGTATGTGCAAGATCATGGTCAACCAAACTATGGCCTTAAGTGGCAGTGAAAAACTAGAAAATCAAGGATATGTTAATTTGACACGTAATTTTAAAGTAGTTATGGGCTTTATACCAAAAAGTTTTAAGAAATGAATCTATGGGAAATTGAATGTAGTTTCTAAAATACTAGGCCTTATCTTGAGAAAATACTATTTGATTGGTCAAAATTTTGGATTTTAATGCAGTACTACAAAAATGTCAAGGCAAAAATAAAAAGTAGGTGTATCTCTGACTACCTTAATACAAATCAAGTGATAATATTTTTTAATATAATTATAAATATAAAAAGTAGACTCATGCCTGGATGTGATGCATATTTGAGAATTAAAAACTCTCGTGTCTGACCACCTTAACTAATTAAATACTATAAGAGTTTCGTATAGCTCTGACACCATGTAAGAATTTTTCTAAGGCAATAATTCAATGCCAAGATCAAGAAGCTCAGTAGATAGCATAAGAGAGATAGATGATGATCAAATGATAATTGATATCAGATAATTGGATATCAAATAATTGGATGAATACATTATAGAAGTGCCATCTATATACAGGCAACTGATATGTCTCAGAGTTATAAAATAGATAAGCATAACAACTAAGCACATGTCTACCAAGAGTGGATTTTCCTCCATTGTGCATGAATGCATGTGTAACAATAAGAGGATAAGAATAAAAAGGTGTATCTCATATAGAGATGTAGTAGATAACATGTACTTAATTGGAGTGCAATCTATTGTGTCATCTACATGACAACTAATATGAAAATGCATTAACCTACATAAATTTAAATAAAGTGTAAATAATAAATACTTATTTACACCAACACCCCCCCTTAAGTGCAACTTAGGGAAATGTACTTAAGCTCACAAAAGCTAGATAATAATGCAAGATGGGTCCCAGCTACTAGGCCATGTTAGGTACCCATATACAATATGCAAGAAGAATGAAAGCTCTCATAAAGAAAAAAAAAGAGAGAAAACCTTATGGTAAACACCCTCCCCTAAAAAAGAGAGATAAAAAAAAAAGATGCATGGATGGATGGAGTAATCAAGACTTCCCCATTATAGCATACATCATGTATATACAATAGAGAAGTATGAGAAAGACACAATCCTAGAAGAGGAAAAGGTCCCCCCCATAAGAGAGAAGAAGTAGAAAAAGAAGAAAGGAGACAAGGTAGTCCCCCCTCAATGTAGAATGCTAGTTAGTTATAGTTACTCCAAGATGAATGTAGAAGCTAATCCATGACTATTGAATAATATTCATCCCCTTAGGAAGAAAAAATTTCATAGTTACATATGAGATGCTTCTCCAATGTGTAGAAAGAATCATGAAGATGAATGGTGTCTCTGAAAACTTCTCAATTGTTTCTGTGTTGATACTGCTAGTCGCCCCTTCCAACACTGCTAAAAAGAAAAAGTTTAGATCTAGCAAGGATGGATGTAGAACATATCTAAAAGAACTAACTATCTCCTCAAATGATAAAGAGACCTCCTACAACTATTTTACATAAGGATCCACAATCATATGAACCGTGAAAGACTAATCATGTAGAGAATGGACAAGAGGGTCAGAGTGTTCTCTCATAACAACTAAAGAATGATCATCTTCATCAAAGAGAAGATGTATATCATCAATAATGTGTGTCAAATCTGCTATGTAGGACTCCACAAACAAACCTAAAATATTCTTCAAGTAGTCATCCCCTGATGCTAGAACTAAAAGACAAGGTGTACCCAATTGAGCTGTGTTACATAGACCTATCACTATAGCAATTAATGCATGTGGAATTTGCTGATGTTTTGACCTTGTCCTATGTCTATCAAAAGGATCCCACAAATTTGAACCTATTGAATCACTATCACTATTGTCACTATTAATTTCCACAATGTATGAATTATGGAGAGGATTAGAGGACAAACTAGGTGAACTTTCCTCCAAGTGAACATCCCTCTTTATGAATATCTCATGAGTCTCAGGTTCCATAAGTCTATATGCCTTAACACTTTCTTCATATCCAATGAAAGTACAAAGCCTTGGTGGTGGTGTTTTGCATTCTCTTGAAGATATGTGTGCCCATGTTTCACAACTCTGAAGTGTTTCACAACTAGTTTTCTTTTGCACCATGCCTCAAAAGGAGTCATTCCATCTAAGACATTATGAGGAGATCTATTAGGGATGTGATTAGCACTACTTATAGCTTCTACCTCAAGTGATAGATCAAGAGAATTAGCTTGAATCATGCAACTTTCCATTGACTTAAGAGTTCTAATCCTCATTTCTACAACACTTATATTAATGGACTAAATGTTATAGGATTCTAAAGATTAGTACCCTTAAGTTACAAAAAGGATCTAAGTCTTGAGTCCACATATGTACTTTCATTGTCCATATGAATAACCTTGATGGCTTTACTTGATTACTTCTCAACATGACCCTTGAAGGTGGTAAACTTATCAAACACTTCACTCTTGTGATCAAGAAAGTAGACCCATGTGCAACATGAAAAGTCATCAATAAAAGTGAGGACAAGCTGACCCTTTCTAACTAATGTCACTGAAAAAGGGCCTACTAGAACCATGTGAACCAACTCAAGAACAACTAATGCTCTTCAAGATTTCCCCTTGTCAAACTTATCTTCTAGATGCATATCCATTGAACAAGTTGAACATTCACCCTTGGAAAAGTTGATTGTAGGTAGACCTTTGACCATTTTTTTGAGCTAAGTTGATGAAGATAGAAAAAGGTAAGATATCCATACCACTCATGCCATAATTTACTGTGTGATTGTGAATGTGTCAACAAGGCATGTGAAGGAGACTTAGGCACAAAGTGAGAGAAAGAATAAAGCCTTGTGTCATGATTAACTTTACCTACTGCAACCAATGAATCATTCTTAAGATTTCGCACCATTACTAAATTAGGAAGGAACTCAACTTTATTTCCACCTCCATAGTGAGTGATTTGGTAAATTGAAAGGAGACTAGTGCTAAGGTAAGGAACATAGATAACATCTTTGAACTCTCCATTTTCCATCTCAACTTGTCCTTTCCCTTCAACTTCCACTTCTGTATCATTCCCTACAAAGATGTGAGGTACCTTAGATTTCTCTAATGAAGAAAAGTGTTCATTTGAAGAACCCATATGATGTGAGGCACCTGATTCAAGAATCCATTCCCCTAAAGAACTTGAAATTTCCATAAGTGCTTGCCCTTTTCCCTTTGAAGTATATGGATTTGAATCCTTGGAAGCATTTGGCACATTGAGTTTGTTCTTCTTAAGTAAGTTTTCCAACTCATCTATTCTCTTAGTCTTTGAATGATTGTCATCATGATTTGGTGTCTTTTGTACTTGAATCCATTATAGCTTCACCTTTTCTATTATAACCATCAAAACTATAAGTCCACTTTGGTCTATTTTGACAAGTGGCCAATTGTACATGCACTGTATATAAAGTGCCAAAAGCATCACATTTGGGGGGGATTCTTTGATTGAGTGAAAGGGGGAGTATGTCTTGTGTTCTTATGTCTCTCTTTCTCTCTTGTGCTTTTTTAGCTTTTGCATCATGCATTCACCTAAAAATCCACTTTTAACTTTACACAATTATACTACATGGAAAGATATTGTATGGAATAGTCTAATGCAAAAAGGTTTAAATCTATATTTGATGATACAATTGTAAAACCCACTAATGTTGATGCACAAGTTGATTGGAAACTTAAAGACAACCAGGCTTTAGGATATATTAGGAGTTGTGTTCATAGAGATCTTTTCTTCCACATTTCTAGATTTAAGGATGCTGAGGGTGCTTGGGAAAAACTTGAAGAGTTGTATGGTAAGGTGGGTGAGGAAAAAGGATTCCAAATTGAGGATGATCTACTTCTATTGGATCCTAAGAATTTTGACACAATTCAAGACTATCTCAGCAAAGCCAATGAATTTAGAGCACTACTTAAGGATTGTGATAATCACATGAAGGATGATAGATTGATTCATCGCATCTTGAAGAGGCTACCTTCAGAGTGTGCATCTTTTGTTTCAAGTTACAACACTCACAAGTTGACCATGGGAAGTACCTTCACTAAGCCTTCATTTGATGCATTTTTAGAAATGTTGATGTTGGAACAATCCAAGTTGATAGATATGGGAATTATCAAGTCATCAAACTCTAAGGCATTGGTGGCTAGTAATGAGAACCAAACAAATCAAGAATGATGTGAAACATGTGCTCAATTAGATTACAAAAAATTATGTTGTCCACATAACAACTCAGATGAATATGCAAACTCCTATGTTTTCAACAAGACAACTCATATGACTACATGTACTCCTAGGTGTCTATATGATAACTAATAAAATAATGCATTTAGCCAAAGTAAACTTAAATGAAGTAGTGGAATCCAAAATCAAAATCAAAGACACAATAGTCTTCCTCCTCACAACAAGGAAATTATTCTTCCAACAAGAAGAAGAATAAACTATTTTGTGCATATTGCAAGAAACCAAATCATGTTGAGCATCATTACAAAACTAAGAGAATAGATGAGTTGGAAAATTTACTTAAGAAGAACAAAATCAATGTGCTAAATACTTCCAAGGATTCAAATCCATCCAGTTCAAAGGGAAAAGGGCAAGCACTTATGGAAAGTTTAAGTTCTTCAAGGGAATGGATTCTTGACTCAGGTGCCTCACATCATATGGGTTATCATTACTAGCCACCAATGCCTTAGACTTTGATGACTTTAGAATTCCCATATCTATGAACTTGGATTGTTCCAACATTAACATTTTTGCAAATGCATCAAATGAAGGCTTATTGAAGGCATTTCCTATGGTGAACTTGTGAGTGTTGTAACTCAAAACAAAAGATGCATACTCTTAAGGTAGCCTCTTCAAGATGTGATAAATCAATATATCATCCTTCATGGGATTACCACAATCCTTAAGTAGTGCTCTCAATTCATTGGCTTTGTTGATATAGTCTTGAATTGTGTCAAAATTCTTAAGATCCAATACAAGTAGATCATCTTCAATTTGGAACCCCTTTTCCTCATCCACCTTACTATACAATCCTTCAAGTTTTTCCCAAGCACCCTTGGCATCCTTAATGCTATAAATGTGAAAGAAAAGATCTCTATGAACACAACTCATAATAATTCCTAGGACCTAGCTTTGATACCATGTGAGAATTTATCTATGGAAATAATTCAACACCAAGATCAAGAAGCTTAGTAGATAGCACAAGAGATAAAAATGATGATCAAATGAGAATGGATATCAGATAATTGGATGAATACATTATAGAAATGCCTTCTATATAAAAGCAACTGATATGTCTAGGAGTCATAAAAGAGAAAAACATAACACTAAGCACATGTCCACCAAGAGTGGATTATACTCCATTGTGTATGAATGCACATGCAATAATTAGAGGATAAGAATACAAAGGTGTATCTCTTAAAGAGATGTAGTAGACAACATGTGCTCAATTGGAGTGCAAACTACTATGTTGTCTACATGAAAATTCCTATGTATATGAAAACTCCTAGGTGTCTACATGACAACTAATATGAAAATGCATCAGCCTAAGTAAACTTAAGTAAAGTGTAAATAGTAAATACTTGTTTACACCAAATAATACTTTACCAAAATTTTTTTTTCTTTTTTTTCTTATACTAGGAAAAGCATAGCATGTGATGCAAGTTTTTGATTTCAAAAATGTTATACCATTTGAATGTAAATAAATAGTTTACACACATCTTCATTAGAAATTAATTAATAAATACTTATCGAACTCATAATTTGACAACAATTCTATCGATTGAATCTTGAAAGTTTTCTCAAAAAACCCTTTTCATTTTATTGAATTTGGATGAAAAAAATATTGGTAGATGGCTAGTCAAAGTCTAAATGTTAGGGAAACATGTCTCAAACACTTTTTTTGAGTTGATCAAAGAGGTTATGTAAATACCAATCCTAATTAGGTACCTAAAATGTGGTGGCAAAAAAAAAAATTTAAAACATTGAGATGGAGACAACTCATTGTACATTTTAAAACAAAAGCTTACAAACATATTCAAATATGTTTTCACATTTAAGATATAATGATATTTGAATATTATTATTTTTTATTTTATTATTATATATTATATAAAAAAAATTATTGTAATAATATTATATATGATTAGATAGTATATTAGGATCATAGTACTATGTATTATTATATATTAACTATATATTATTATTATTATTATATCAAACATATATTATTACATATACTACTATAATATATTTGAGCATTATATCATATAGCTTATTAAATTACAAAATGATCAATTATCATATGTCCCTAGGGGTCATAGGACCCCTAGGGACACATGTCGTGATGTAATGGGTCAAATCCCTTTTGACCCATATGATCAATTACCATATGAAATAGGTTGCAATGCAATAGGTTGAAGGGGCTTGTAGGTTAGCCTACGACCCGATTTGACCCATATAATTGATTACCATATGTTCCTAGGTGTCCTAGGAACCCTAGGGACATGTAAAAATAAAAAAGGTTTAAGAGGATTATAGATTAGCCTACAACCCCATTCAACCCATATGATTGATTACCATATGCCCTTAGGTGTCCTAGGACCCCTAGGGACATATATTGCACTGCAATGGGTCAAATGGGGTCATAGGTTAGGCTATGACCCCATTTGACCAATAAAATTGATTACCATATGTCCTTAGGGGTCCTAGGACCCCTACCAACACATTTCATGATGCAATGGGTTGAATGGGGCCATAGGTTAGCCAATGACCCTATTTGACCCATATGATTGATTACAATATTTTCCTAGGGGTCCTAGGACCCTTAGGGATACATTTCACTATAAAATGGGTCAAATAAATTCAACCCATATGATAGATTACCATATGTCCCTAGGCCTCCTTGGACCCCTAGAAATGCATGCTGTGATGAAATGGATCGAAAGGGATCTTAAGTTAGCCTAAAAACCCATTCAACTCATATGATCAATTACTATATGTCCCTAAGAGTCTTAGGACTCCTAGGGACACATGTCACAATGCAATGGGTCAAAGGACATCATAGGTTACCCTACAACCCCATTCAACCATATGTCCCTAGGAGTCCTATGACCCCTAGGGACACATGTCACTATACAATGGATCAAAGTGCGTTGTAGGTTATTCTACAACCCCATTCAACCCATATGATCAATTACCATATGTTCCTAGGGTTCCTAGGACCCCTAAGGACACATGCCATTATGCAATGGGTCAAATGGACTCATAGGTTAGCCTACCACCCCATTCATCCCATATGATCAATAACCATATGTCCCTAGGGGTCTTAGAACCCCTAGAGACACATGTCATGATACAATGGGTTGAATGGTGTCGTAGGTTAGCCTACAACTCAATTCAATCCATATGATCAATTACCATATGCCCCTAGGGATTATATGACCCCTATGGCACATGTCATGATGAAATGGATCAAAGGAGGTTGTAAGATAGCCTACAACACCACTCGACCCATATGATCTATTACCATATGTCCCTAGGGGTCCTAGGGCTCATAGGGACAACATAGGCTTAGAGATCAATATAAGAAACCTTGTAAAATATTTATTTATAATCCCAAGTATGGTTCTTGTACATATAAGATTTAATCTCTAGAGAAGACCTTGGCTTCCTAACAATCATGATGCACCTAAACTACTCACTTGAGGCCAGAAGGGAGGAAGGATTATATAAATGTAAAGGGGGTTATCCACAAGATTGAATCTTTGGTTCCTCCCTCGCAATGAACAAACATAACATTAGTTAAGATTATAACATACATAGATGGGTGTTAGTGAACATATTTTCCTTTGAGAGAATATGTGCAAATCTGACCCTGAATTCCCAAGTGGAAGGACAAGCTAACACCAACAGTTGGATAGGTCACCATGAGATTGATAACCTTCCTCTGATTTTTTATCAAGTATAGCTCCCCGTATAAGATATTCAATGAATCAAATGTGGATGCTTTTAACTAGAAAGCACAAAAGAATATCAAACATCTACCTGTAAATACAATGTAGATGTGAAAATCTGTACTACAGCATGAAAAGAAAGCAAAGAATAGCAGATGACGCAAAGTCATTTGTTGGTCATTGCATTATGTGATAAGGATGAAACAGTGTCATTTATCTCCCTGAGAGAATTAAAATCAAAACCTTGCAGAATATTTGGAATGTCAATGTAATAAAGAAACAATGACAACAGACTGCAATTTCAGAGAAAACTGGAATTGACTCAAAGTCCAAATTCAGTGGAAGAAAAAATACATTATCACCAAAGTATAATATGTTTAACCTTTAGCCTCCCTTCCCTGATTGTAAAAGATTACAAAGCATCCTTCACACATTACAATCTGGTCATTATTCAAAGGAAACATAAAATTTTCCTACAATATTACTTTAAACACCAAAATTTAATCTTCATTTCAAACACACAGTTCTAAAAAGTAAGAAAATTTCTCCTACTCTGCCTTTCCCTATCTCCCAAGGAAATAGAATGGTTTTTTGGAAGATCTCCTCCCTGCTTGAAGCCCAAAGTCTGCAGCCTAGAAGAAGCTTGAATGAAACATGAAAAAGAATGGGACCCCCTGTAGCACAAAGTCTCATAGAAATCCAATCTCCCCCCTATCACTGTATTCACAGCCTCTGTTCTGCTGTAGCCCAAAGTCTCTTAGCAAAAACTCAAAAAAACTGGAACCCCTTCTAAATCCATATGTCCTTTATTTATTCTTCTCTTTGTCCATCTCCATTTCCTTTCCCATAACTGATTCTTGGAAATCAATATTATTTCTAAAGTCATTCCCATGGAAACTTTTCAATTTTCCTCTACCATTGGTTTTTCTTGATAAACCTTATTTAAAGTTTATGTTTTTCCACTTTCTTCCTTTTTCTATCATTTATGTTTTGATAATCTTATAAAACATTGATGTAAATGTTTTATAAGATTAATTTGAAATATTAAATGAGACTTGGACAAGTGGCACATTTTTACATTATTCCAATATGAAAATACTCTTAATTCTGGGTGGATTCGAAATAACTCTGTCAGAAAAAATGGGTCTCAGTGTGGGAGGCATAACTATTTATCCCACCATTGGATCTTGCTGAATTTTGGATATGTTATCCGAATCCTAGTTCTCCACATTCTCACCAATATGATTTTGAAAATAATATCTGAGTCAAAAGTTACAGATCTTTGTTTGAGGGTCTATATGACTATCAGAAAATCCAACTTGCTGAATTGAAATTCCCTATTGACCATTGGACACTATTTTGAACATGCCTCCCTGTTAATAGCATTATTTTTCTGCAATAAATCTTTTTATTCCCAAACAAGATAGTAGCATAAAGTCTCTAGGGTGATGATGGGTTCTAACAGAGGCTTCATTATAGTCCAAACAATTTCCATGCTGAATCCTAAGTCAATATAATCCTGTCTACAAATGCTATAACTATATCACTAATATTTAAATTGGGAGGTGTAAGTATCTGATACATGTTTTCCACTTGCACCATGTGCATATGTATGGCTATAGATAGATCCACGAGGTTCATGGTGGTTATTGTCGATCAAAAGGCCACCTTCATCACACTCAACAATCATAACATTCTATGAGCATCATAGAAAACAAGAGGCTTTGATAATATAAACTTGTGATGCCAGATCACTCCGTGCCACATGTGTAGCACAAAAAATCCAATAAATTTCATGGCTTCGAGGTCGTAGCACCTCCATATTTCAGTCGGGACCCGATACCATTCTGAGAAGAACCATTCTGAGTATATGTGTTCTGAATGGAGACATTTGGTTTGGCATTTATTTGAACCTCTATAACAGTATAAATGGCCACTCTCAATCCATGGATGTTCTTCTTATAATTGCTATTGCTCTTGCCGAGTATTCACAGTCGGATATTATCATCATCCAACATAAAAGCTTTACTTAAACTTCAAGCTTTCTATCTTGAATTTAAAGTGTTTGAGACTGTATACTAAAGCATTGGACTGTGTTCCGAATTTAGCAATGTGAGCCTCTGAATCTACTTATGTGACCCTATAGATGTCCGATCTTCAAACATCAACATTGAACTCATGTTGAAAACTAGAATTTGCACTTCAAGTTTTTTCAACCAATGAACTTGGAAGATGAACCTTTCTAAACCACTAAACTGGCCTCCATCTTGACTTGTACTTTGCACTTTCTCAAAACTATGAACTCGTAGAACTTAAGCTTAAATGATGAAATTCTGAACTTGTTGAAATTGATCTTGCATTTTCAAACCCATTTGAACCATCGAACTGCTTTGAAGCACTTTGAACTACTTCAAACTTCAGTTCGAAGTGGTTCAAAAACTTTGAACTTGAGGTTTTAAATGTGTGACCACATTAGGTACTAACAATGGGTATGTACAAGATCATGGCCAACCAAACTATGGCCTTAAGTGGCAGTGAAAAACCAACAAATCATGGTTATGTCAACTTGACACATAATTTTTAAGTGTTTTTAGACTTCATATCAAAATGTTGTAAGAAAATAATTTGTAGGAAATTGAATGTAGTTTTGAAACTACTAGGCCTTATCTAGAGAAAAAAATATTTGATTGGTCAAAAGTTTGGATTCTAATGTAGTACTACAAAACTTTCAGGGAGAAAACAAAAAGTAGGTTTATGTATGACCACCTTAATCAAAATCAAATGATAATATTTTTAAATATACTTATAGAGATAAAAAGTAGAGTCATGCTTGGATTTGATGCATATTTTTGTGTATTTTTATTCCAAATAAATAATTAAATTTGAATTTTCTACTAAAAAATTTTCAAAAAAAAACTCCTGTGTCTGACCACCTTAACTAATAGAAAACTTTACCAAATTAAATTATTATTTTTCCTTATACTAGGAAAATCATAGAATGTGACACAACTTTTGGATTTTAAAAATGTTATACCGTTTGAAAGTTATAGCTATTTTTCAATCAGTATGTCAATCAACATTTTACAATCATTTTCATTAAAAATTAACTAATAAACACTTATCAAACTCACAATTTGATGGTAATTATATCGATGGAATCTTGAGAGTGTTATTAAAAAACCCTTTTTGTTTCATTCAATTTCGATGAAAATAACATCGTCAGATGGCTACTCGAAGTCTGGGTGTGAGTAAAACCCTTCAGTTGCAATCACTACGTGATTTTTCAATTGCAATTTTGGAGGGAAATTTGAGAGGAAAGATTTTCCAATTACAATTTTGAAGGGAGGGAAATTTGAGAGGAAACAAATTTTCCAATTGCAATTTTGGAGAGAAATTTGAGAGGGAAACTTTAGAGGGTTTTAGAGGGAAATTTATTTGGGGAAAGTATGGACATTTATATTATTATTACATATGATTATGATTATTATTATTAACTATTATTATTATATATGATTATAATTATTATTATAGATAGTAATATGTATGATTATTATTAAATATAATATAGTTATAAATATAATAATAATTATTATAATTAAATATAATATAGTAATATATATGATAAAATTTATTATTATTAAATCTATAATCTAGTAATATATATGATTATTATTGTTATATAATCTAATAATATATTATTATTATATTAAAATATACAGTATTATATTATTATTAAATATAATATTGTCATAAAATGCATCGAAATGGGTCATAGGTTAACCTATGACCTCTTTCGACACATTTCATGACAACTTATGTCCCTAGGGCCCCATTCCCAATGGCTCCCAAGGGGTTCTGGGGCCCCAAGGGACATACATTATCATGAAATGCATCAAGAGGGGTCATACGTTAACCTATGACCCCTCTCAATGCATTATAACCAACCAAATGCATCCCTAGGGACATACATTGTCATGAAATGCATCAATAGGGGTCATAGGTCTTTAGATGCATTGGAATGAACCAATGCATCCCTAGGGGCCCTAGGACTCCTAGGAACATAGGTTGTCATGAAATGTATTGAGAGGGGTCATAGTTTAACCTATGACCCCTCTCAATGCATTGAAACTAACCACATGCATCCCTAGGGGTCCTAGGGCCCCTAGCCACATACATTGTTAAGAAATGCATCGAGAGGCATCATAAGTTAACCTATGACCCCTCTCAAAGCATTGGAACCAACCAAATGCATCCCTAGGGGCCCTAAGGCCCCTAGGGACATACATTGTCATGAAATGCATTGAGAGGGGTCACTCGATGCATTGGAACCAACCACAAGCATCCCTAGGGGTCCTAAGGCCCCTAGGGACATAGGTTGTCATGAAATGCATCGATAGAGGCCATAGGTTAATTTATGACCCATCGATGCAATAGAACCAACCACATGCAGCACTAGGGATCCTAGGGCCCCTAGGGACATAGGTTATCATGAACTGCATCGAGAGGGGTCATAGGTTAACCTATGATGCCTCTTGACACATTAGAACACATTGGAACCAACCAAATGTATCCCTAGGGACCTTATGACCCCTAGGGACATAGGTTGTCATGAAATGCATCGAACCCTCTTGACACATTAGAACCAACCAAATGCATCCCTAGGGGTCCTAAGGCCCCTAGGGACATAAGTTGTCATGAAATGCATTGATACGGGTCATAGGTTAACCTATGGCCCCTCTCGACACATCGTAACCAACCATATGTGTCCCTATGGGTCCTAGGGGCCCTAGGGACATAGGTTATCATAAATTACATCGAGAGGAGGCATAGGTTAACCTATGGCACCTCTCGATGCATTAGAACTAACCACATGTGTTGCTAGGGGTGCTAAAGCCCCTAGGGACATACGTTGTGATGAAATGAGTCGAGAGACATCATAGGTTAACCTATGACACCTCTTGATGCATTAGAACCAACCACATGTTCCTAAGGGTCCTAGGGCCCCTAGGGACATACATTGTCATGAAATGCATTGAGTCTCGATTTATTATAACCAACCAAATCTATCCCTATGGGTCTTAGAGCCCCTAGGGACATACATTTTTGTGAAGTGCATCGATAGGGGTCATAGGTTGACTTGTGATGCCTCTCGATGCATTAGAACCAACCATGTACATCCTTAGGGGTCCTAGGGCCCCTAAGGACATAGGTTGTTATGAAATGTGTCCATAGGGGTCATAGGTTAACCTATGATGCCTCTTGATGCATTAGAACCAACCACATGCATCCCTAGGGGTCCTAGGGCCCTTAGGGACATAGGTTGTCATGAAATACATCGAGAGGGTTCATATGTTAACCTATGACCCCTCTTGACGCATTAGAACTAACCAAATGCATCTCTAGGGGTCCTAGGGCCCCTAAGGACATACATTGTCATGACATGCATCGATAGGGGTCATAGGTTAACCTATGATCCCTCTTCATGTATTGGAACCAACCACATGCATCCCTAGGGGTCCTAGGGCCCCTGGGGATATACATTGTCATGAAATGTGTTGATAGGGGTCATAGGTTAACCTATGACCCCTCTCGAAGTATTATAACCAACCACATGCATCCCTAGGGGTCCTAGGGCCCCTAGGGACATAGGTTGTCATGAATTTCATTGAGAGGGGTCATAGGTTAACCTATGACCCCTCTTGATGCATTGAAACCAACTACATGCATCCCTAGAGGTCCTAGGTCCCTTAGGGACATAGGTTGTCATGAAATGTGTCAATAGGGGTCATAGGTTAATCTATGACCCCTCTCGATGCATTGGAACTAGCCACATGTATCTCTAGGGGTCCTAGGGCCCCTAGGGACATAGGTTGTCATGAATTTCTTCAAGAGGGGTCATAAGTTAACCTATGACCCCTCTCCACACATTTTAGAACTAACCAAATGGATCATAGGTCATAATAATAATAATAATAATAATAATAATAATAACAATAATATTATATGTTGTTATATTTAATAATAGTAAAAATAATAATAATATAATATAATAATCACATATATAATAATAATAGGTCATAATAATATATAATGTATAACTCATAATACATTATACATTATAATCTTAATCTTAATCCTTATTTCCCTCCAAAATTTTGGTGTGAATATCGAATATTCAATCTAAAATTGGATATTCGATTTATTATTGGGTATTCGATCTTAGATCAAATACTTGATTAAATTGGCATGATTTTCCCAAAATATTCCCTATGACTGCATACCCAACAACATTGCTTTTTGTGGGCCATTTTCAACAATTTTGGGAAAAGTCACATTTTGGGGCCCAAATGATCGAAAACATTTGATAATATATCATTAGGTGTTTGATATTGTCATCTAAATGGGGAGCAGCAATCGTCAAAATGCTAAATGTAAAAGGAAGGTATCCAATGAAGACATTGTGGCATATAGGGAAAGGGACAAAGTAAATTATGAAAGAAAAAGACAAGGTATGTTAAATGTAAGTCAAGTTGATGATGAATTAGTCGAAGCTGAAATCATAGAGTTAGATAATGAATATGTGTAGTTTGGGAATGAAAATGTACCAATTGAAAATGATAATTTTGGGATTGAAAATTTAGAGAATAAAAATTTGGAGGATGAAATGCTATTAGGTCATAATGTAAATTGCATGATTGACCATGCTGAACATGACAATGCATAGGAACCTTACATATGTCCTAATTACAATTGACATGAAGGTTCTAAAACACCAAAATAGATAATTTAAATTGATGAAACAATTATTACCAATTTAGAAGGGAAAAAATTAGAAAGAACCATTCAGTTATGGGCTTCAAGGCTATGTAAGATATTTTTTGGCAACAAGATAGTGGTGGAGCAATGTCAACTTTTTATGCACTTATTAAAGATGCAAAAGATAAGACCTATGCTTTCCAAATTGAAGATTCATGTCAATTAAAAACTAGAAAGAAATTCCATTATTGTGAAGAATCTTTTTAGTGCTCTCAATAGCATTGGGAAAAATAGCAGGGAAAATGATAAGAGAGCTACTCAAAGGGTTATTACAACCTCTTTGGTAAGTCATCATTTGAGAAAAGGTAGATATATGATACAAACTTGTATTGACTTGAATCTAAATTGTACCACTTTGAGAAGAGAACTTAGTAGATGAGAGAGAGTTGATGATCCTTTTCAAAATGAAATATGGACTTTTTGTGGGATACTTCCACATTTTGATAAGAAGCTATCCGATGATGTGAAGGAAGAAATTACACAATTTTGGCACTCTAACTCATGAGTATCACCCAATGCTAAAGATATGTTAAAGTTGAGAATTAGCATCAGAGACCGCATGCCACATCCTAAACACTATTTGGACTATGAACTATCATGTCGAGTATTCTATGCACCATGAACTATTATGCTCCATGCATTCTAATTTGCATAGTAAAGAAATGTTGAAGAATTGTGGTGCTAGTGGGCTTCCAAAATCATCAAGAGACTTGCTAGATCAAATTTTATGTCATAGAGTTGATGGTTGTTTCTTTTATAGAAATGTTTCCTTAAATGAGAAGTGTTCAGAATGTGGTGGCTTATCCATGTTTGACACATATTTCCATGAGGGATGCAAACAAGATCTTGGAAATGTTGGATACAATTAAGTAATTGTGTATTGTCTTTGATGTTACACAAATGTCATATCAGTTATCAGACAGAGTCTACCGAGTTCTATCAACCAGGAAAACAGTTTACAGAGTCTACCGAGCTCAGTCGGTCAGTAAAAGCCTTTTGCAGTGTATACCGAGCGTTCCTGTATGTCACACGGTGAGTTAGTGTTAACCGAGTTCACACGGTAAGCTAAGGAAAGTTTAGTTCTTACCGAGATCACTCGGGTATCAAAGAATTTTGTAGCGAATGGTTAGTGTTAACCGAGTTCGCACGGTAAGCTAAGGAAAGCTGAGTTTTCACCGAGCTCACTCGGTAGTCAAAGACAGCTTTTACCGAGTCCAGTTGGTTTCCAAAGGAAGTGGCATGTTTACCGAATTCCTCGGTAATTGTAGTTTTTACCGAGTTCTGTTGGTTAACATAGGAAAGAAGTTTTTGTTCTGTATTGACCGAGCAGCGTCAGCCCGTGAAGAATTTTGTTTTTTAGTTCAAGCCGACTTTGGAATTGTTTTGACAAGTTGGTTGGGCTGACCTGGTATTATGAATAATATATAAAGAGGTGCTCAAGATGCGAAAAAAAAGAGAGAGAGTATGTACGGATAGTGCAAGGAAGTGCAAGGAAGAGACTTATGTGTGCCTAAGCAGAATTGAGCAGAGGGAAATCTTGGAGCTACAGAGATATATTTGATCAGTAAGGATCTTGTGGAGCTAAACTGAGATCTGTATTCAGCAAGATAAGTTGCATGTATTTTCAGATCATTCATTGTTGCTTTCTAACCATTGTAACAGTGATTCCAAAACCTCCTAACAGAGTTGGTTTAACAACCATTTCATAAATCCTTTAACAGGGTGGCAATTCAGTTGAATTGTTCAAAAGACCTCTTACAAGGCCACTCCTAACAGGGTGATTAAATCCTCTAACAGGGTCACACCTAATAGTGTGTTTTGTAACCTTTAACAGGGTTGGCTCCTAACAGGGCTCACTTCAGAAGAGTGAAAATTGGTGATTAGTTGCTGGTGGTTTTTCTCATATTGGGTTTCCACGTAAATCTGGTGTCTACTGTGTTAATGATTACTTTCTTTTGCATAGTCGCTTATTTCAGTAAATGCTTCATAAATTAACTAAACATCTATCAAGTTTTAAGCAGTAATTTTTGTGTTTATCGAGTAGCAGCAGCAACTAAGTTTAAGGCATCTTTGGGACTTTTGAAAATGTTTTTGTGGTAACTGATTCACCTCTCCCCTCTCAGTTATCCCATCTTCATTTTCCAACAATTGGTATCAGAGCTTTTGGTGCTTGCAGGAGAAGATTTCAAAGATCTAAGCCAAAGATCAAGATGTCTTATAAGAGGGAAATCCCAAGGCTTAAGCAAAACAACTTCTCAGCATGGCAGGGATTAATGAGACTTCATCTAGCTTCCATTGGTGACACTGGTCTGAAATATCTTGATGAGAAATATGTAGAACCATCAGGTACATTATCAGTCAATGACATTGCTATAAAGAAGACTCATAACATTATGATGATTGATATTGCATCTGCCTTGAGTTATGAAGAGTTTGATGATGTCAATGACTGCACTACTGCCTATGAAATGTGGGAAAGACTGAAAGAGATCTATGGTGGAGATGACAATGTCAGAAGAGCCAAAGCTGAAAGTCTGAGAGGACAGTTCGATCAGATGAAAATGAAAGAAGATAAAAATATTGCCAAATATGTTGAAAGAACTAAAGCATGTGTCAGTGCTATCAAAGCTTCTGGAGGAATTATCAGTGAAGAGACAGTCATAAGTAAAGTTCTTAGAACTCTACTTCCAGTTTATGCCATCAGGGTATCAGCCATTCAAGAAAGAAGGTGTGAGGCCAATCACAAGATAAACCTAGAGGCCATAGTTGGAAGATTGATAGCATTTGAATTAGATAATTTTGATAATTATGTTTCAGCTGCAAAGAACATTGAGTCTGCATTTGAAGCCAAGCTTTCACTCAAGGACAAAGGTAAAAAGAAGAAGGAATCTTAGTCAGAGAGTGAAGATCAATCAGATCAGAGCTCTGACAGTGACCTTGAAGTAATTGAAGCCTTACTTGCAAAGAAATATTCAAGAGGAAGAGGTAAATACAGAGGTAAAGTACCCCTAATCTGCTTTTCATGTGAAGAAGTCGGTCATATTGCTGCAAGGTGTCCAAACAAGAAAGATAAAGATGAAAAGAAAGATAATAAATGGAACAGTAAGAAAGATTTCAAATCATTTAAAGATAAAAGTAAGAAATCATGTTTTATGGCTAAAGATTCTAATGATTCTAATGATGAAGAAGAGGATGAGATTGTTTACATTGCTGTAAAAGATGAA
Source organism: Cupressus sempervirens (assembly GCA_028749045.1). Classification (NCBI taxonomy): domain Eukaryota; kingdom Viridiplantae; phylum Streptophyta; class Pinopsida; order Cupressales; family Cupressaceae; genus Cupressus; species Cupressus sempervirens. Next base: position 876,749,586 of record CM053785.1, on the reverse strand, counting down.
TCTGACAATGAAGAAATGGCACTCATCTCTCACATAAGTAAGAATGATACATGGATCATTGATAGTGGTTGCTCACATCATATGACTGGAGATAAAACAAAGTTTGATCAATTTGAAGAGTATGATGGTGGCAGTGTAAGATTTGGAAACAATGAACCTTGTTGCATCAAAGGAAAAGGAAGAATCACTCTAACCCAGGAACTTGTATGTGATAATGCTTATTGGGTAGAAGGACTAAAGAACAATTTATTGAGTGTGGCACAGTTATTCAACAATGGACTCAAAGTAGAATTCATCCAAGGCAAAGCAAGACTGCTGAACGGTAAAGGAAAGCTGATTGGATCTAGTATTCAAACTAAAGGTAACTTGTTCTATCTTGAACTTGATGAACATTCATGTTTTATTGTTCAAATAGAAGAGAGTTGGTTATGGCATAAAAGATTATGTCATGTGAATTTTGACAATCTGGTAAAGATAAGAAAATTCAAGAAAGTGAGAGGCATTCCTGATTTAAAGAAACCAGAGGTCGGTTTATGCAAGAATTGTCAAATTGGAAAGATGGGTAAGTCTAGTTTCAAAAGCAAAAATTATCAGTCTGAAGATTTATTAGAAATTGTGCATACTGATTTATGTGGACGTATTGAAACTGAAAGCTATACTGGTGAAAAATATTTTATTCTTTTTGTTGATGATTATTCAAGAATGATGACCATCATGTACCTAAGGAACAAATCAGAAGCATTTGAAAAGTTCAAATGGTATTTGGCAAGAGTAGAAAAAGAAACAAGGAAAAGATTGAAATGCCTAAAGTCAGATAGAGGTGGTGAATTTATTTCACATGAATTTAATAACTTTTGTATTGAAAGAGGAATCAAAAGACAAGTTTCAGCACCAGGTACTCCTGAACAAAATGGCATAGCTGAAAGAAGGAACAGATCCATTATGGATTGTGCAAGAACCTTGATGATAGAAAAGAATGTTGCTATCAAATACTGGAAGGAGGCTATCAGTACAACAGTTCATACCTTAAACCGAGTACAGTTAAAAAAGGATTCATTCAAAACTCCCTACGAAATATGGTATGGCTATAAACCCAATGTAAGTTATCTGAAAGTATTTGGAAGCAAATGTTATATCTTGAAAGAATCTAGAAAAGGTAAATTTGATGTAAAAGGTGATGAAGGTATATTTCTTGGATACTCATGCAAGAGTAAAGCATATAGATGCTTGAACTTATCTACTCACAAAGTCATAGAAAGTATACATGTGAAAGTTGATGAATTTGCAGAAAAGACTGAAGAAGAAAGCAGAAAAGAACCAGAAGATTACAAAAGATTCATCTTCAGTGATTCGGATATAATATCAACTGCATCTGAGAATCAGAAATCTTCTTCTACCGAGTCATCACTAACCGAGTTGTAGGAAACATCTATCGAGCCAACATCTATCGAGCCAATGTCTACCGAGTCAAAAAATACCGAGTTAGAGATTACCGAGCCTGAGGTAACCGAGCAGGTACATACCGTGCCAGTTGATACCGAGCTAGACCAAACCGAGCAAGGAGGAGAAATGCAAGAAGATAACGACAAAATTCATCCAAAAGAAAAAGAACCTGTTCTAGCCAAATATGTCAGGAGACATCATTCAGCAGATCAGATCATTGGAAATAAATCTGATGGAACCATCACAAGAAGTAAGTTGAAAGGTACTTGTTTACTTGCTGATTTTGAACCTAGAACTATCAAAGATGCATTAGAAAATGATAATTGGATTGAAGCAATGAATGAAGAAATAGAGAAGATAGAGAAAAACAAAACATGGACTCTTATACCCAGGCCTAAAGACAAAAATGTAATCGGTACAAAGTGGGTTTTCAGAAATAAGTTGGATGAAAATGGTAAAGTATCAAGAAACAAAGCTAGATTAGTGTGCAAAGGATATTCTCAAGAAGAAGGCATAGATTATGGAGAAACTTTTGCTCCCGTTGCTAGATTGGAAGGTGTTAGAACCTTATTAGCATATGCTTCCTACAAAGGATTTAAAGTTTATCAGATGGATGTCAAGTCAGCATTTCTAAATGGTATACTGGATGAAGAGGTCTACATTGAACAACCTGAAGGTTTTATTGATCCAGATAAAAAGAACATGGTTTGCAAATTGCACAAGGCATTGTATGGTCTGACACAAGCCCCTAGAGCATGGTATGAAAGATTGCATAGCTATCTTATTCAAATTGGATTTCAAAGAAATAATGATAACAGTAGTTTGTATATCAAGGAAGGACCAGAAAATAAGATTGTCCTAGCAGAAATATTTGTAGATGATACTATTTTCATAGGGAATGATGATCTTTGCAAAGAATTTTCAGAACAAATGAGCAAGGAATTTGAAATGTCAATGTTCAGTGAAATCAAATTCTTTGTGGGACTTCAAATTCAGCAGAACAAGAATGGCATCTACATCACTCAAGCAAAATATATCAAAAATATATTGAAAAAGTTTGGTATGGAAGACTATAAACCAGTTGGAACTCTCATGTGTACTGGACTAAAACTTACCAAAGAAGATGATTCAAAGGAAATAGATCAGACATTGTACAGATCTATGATTGGAAAGTTGCAATATGTAGTTCATACTAGGCCAGATATTGCTCTTGCAGTTGGAATTATGGCAAGATTTTCAGCCAAACCAAGAGAAAATCACATGATGGCAATCAAGAGAATAATGAGATATCTGAAAGGAACTGAAGATTATGGATTATGGTATAAACTTGGAGGAAACCTAGACTTAAAAGTGTTTACTGATGCTGATTGGGCAGGAAACCTTGACGACAGAAAAAGCACAAGTGGAGGTGCATTCTTTCTTGGAAAGAGGTTAGTTTCTTGGATAAGCAAAAAGAAAAACTGTACAGCTCAATCAAGAGTAGAGGCAGAGTATGTTGCTACAGCAGTAAACTGTTCTAATATTGTTTGGTTCAAGCAATTGCTACAAGGCATGAAGATGGAAATCAAGGAACCAGTCGTCATGTTTTGTGATAACACAAGTGCAATCAATATATCTAAAAATCCAGTAATGCATTCTAAGACTAAGCACATTGCAATCAAGTATCACTTTGTCAGAGAATTGGTGCAGGACAAGGAAATCAGATTGGAATATGTACATACAAAGGAACAGATTGCTGACATATTCACAAAGCCTTTACCTAAGGATGCATTTTTGTATCTCAGAGGTAAGTTAGGGGTTATTCCCCTATCTGAAGTTCACTAAAATAAGTTTTAGTGATGCACCAACTCTTACAAAATTGAACAATAATCAGTTGATGCAGAAAATCAAGGAAATATTGCATATGAATCAGTACTAAAGGTACAATGAAATTCATTTGAAATTAGATGGTCTTTGGCATGTGTTGTCAAAGAGGGAGAGTTTTACTGTCATATTTTTTCCGAAATTCAAAATTTGATTAAGTAATTTCTTCACAGAGGGAGATTACTGTAAGAGGGAGAGTTCTCTATCTTAGAGGGAGAATTGTTAATTGTGTTGTGTTGCAGTAGACTTTCTTTCAAATTTTATTTCTGCGATGACATGTTGTGTTGCCATCAATGCCAAAGAGGGAGATTGTTGGATACAATTAAGTAATTGTGTATTGTCTTTGATGTTACACAAATGTCATATCAGTTATCAGACAGAGTCTACCGAGTTCTATCAACCAGGAAAATAGTTTACAGAGTCTACCGAGCTCAGTCGGTCAGTAAAAGCCTTTTGCAGTGTATACCGAGCGTTCCTGTATGTCACACGGTGAGTTAGTGTTAACCGAGTTCACACGGTAAGCTAAGGAAAGTTTAGTTCTTACCGAGATCACTCGGGTATCAAAGAATTTTGTAGCGAATGGTTAGTGTTAACCGAGTTCGCACGGTAAGCTAAGGAAAGCTGAGTTTTCACCGAGCTCACTCGGTAGTCGAAGATAGCTTTTACTGAGTCCAGTCAGTTTCCAAAGGAAGTGGCAGGTTTACCGAATTCCACGGTAATTGTAGTTTTTACCGAGTTCTGCCGGTTAACACAGGAAGGAAGTTTTTGTTCTGTATTGACCGAGCAGCGTCGGCCAGTGAAGAATTTTGTTTTTTAGTTCAAGCCGACTTTGGAATTGTTTTGACAAGTTGGTTGGGCTGACCTGGTATTATGAATAATATATAAAGAGGTGCTCAAGATGCGAAAAAAAAGAGAGAGAGTATGTACGGATAGTGCAAGGAAGTGGAAGGAAGAGACTTGCGTGTGCCTAAGCAGAATTGAGCAGAGGGAAATCTTGGAGCTACAGAGATATATTTGATCAGTAAGGATCTTGTGGAGCTAAACTGAGATCTGTATTCAGCAAGATAAGTTGCATGTATTTTCAGATCATTCATTGTTGCTTTCTAACCATTGTAACAGTGATTCCAAAATCTCCTAACAGAGTTGGTTTAACAACCATTTCATAAATCCTTTAACAGGGTGGCAATTCAGTTGAATTGTTCAAAAGACCTCTTACAAGGCCACTCCTAACAGGGTGATTAAATCCTCTAACAGGGTCACACCTAACAGTGTGTTTTGTAACCTTTAACAGGGTTGGCTCCTAACAGGGCTCACTTCAGAAGAGTGAAAATTGGTGACTAGTTGCTGGTGGTTTTTTCCATATTGGGTTTCCACATAAATCTGGTGTCTACTGTGTTAATGATTAATTTCTTTTTCATAGTCGCTTATTTCAGTAAATGCTTCATAAATTAACTAAACATCTATCAAGTTTTAAGCATTAATTTTTTTGTTTATTGAGTAGCAGCAGCAACTAAGTTTAAGGCATCTTTGGGACTTTTGAAAATGTTTTTGTGGTAACTGATTCACCCCTCCCCTCTCAGTTATCCCATCTTCATTTTCCAACAGGAAAGACAATAGTAAAAAAAGACGGTATATCAAATGGTGAAATACACATTGAGGAGTGGGTTCAAGGGCTCTAGATTTGAATTGGTTGCAAAAAAAATTAGTGTGGCTAGTTTTATTTCAGATTTCAAGGCAAACCTTTTCTATAGGTATGCGAGACATATTCATAGGTCTTAATGGTCAAATGAACAATTTAGAACGTGTAAGGAGACTTTTTCCATTGGCACTATTATATCAGTTGTTGACTTTGCTAAGAACTACACATTGTAACCTCAAAATAAGACACAATCTCAATATTACAACTCCATTTAGATTGCTATTTTCATCCACATAACATATAGACATGCCCCTAATAGTACAAAAGATAATCAAAACAATATTAGAGAGTATCATTTTTATATGAGTGATGATAGATCTCACTCTCATATATTTATGCAACATTATTTTGAGAATTATTTTGATTTCTTATGGGAGCATGCAATTGCTATGGAAAGATATATCATTTGGTTAGATAACTATACAGGTCAATTCAAGAATACTCACATGTTTTATTGGTTGTGTAGGATGCATGTAGAGAAGGGGGTGCCTCATATTTGGATTTTTTTAAAGTTTGGCCATGGGAAAGGGGAACATGATGGAGTAAGGGCATCTGTGAAGAGAGCTCTAGTTAAGGAGCAATTAAAGATTTCAGTAGCAGAGCTTCTTGATTCTCGTAGCATTGTTGATTGGTGTAGTTTAGCATTATCACAAGGGGAACTCTTGATTCAATGGTATGTAGGTTCTTTTGGTTGATTGAGGAAGGGTCCATAGATGATAGATCAAATTGTGCTACAGTGAGAGAATCATCAAAAATGCATTCATTTTGGAACTCTAATTCTAGTACATGGACCATTTGGACATGACAACTAGCTTGCTTTTTTCCTCATTATTTTTAGTGTGATTGGGTTCACTATGAGTCAAGTGAGTGGGTGGATACATCAGCTCCACATTTTCTTACTCCATTGTCTATCATACCCTCTATTAGAAATGATGAATGGAAAGTTTACTTGAGCATAACCATCTATCAGATCTTCTTCAACTAGGACATGTCTTTGCATTGGTTGCACCATAGGGGAATGATTAGAAATTTGATTATTGGTTAGTACATTTTGTAAGAGGTAAACAAAAGCTTGCACAACTAATCAAAGATGAATACGGATTCACATATCCTACTGGTTCAGTGGTTGTCATTGGAACATGGCTGCGGACATACATGCTTAAAAGGAATGGAATTCCTACATTCAAAGAATATTAGAAGCACAAAATAATTCTCATATATTCTCATCTTATTATAGAAAAAAATGTAAAGTTGTTGAAGCATCAAGGAAGACCAAAAGTAAAAGAACTTTTTACTATTACTAATTTTGATCATGAAGCCCTATTGGAGACCCTAAAATAGAGAGGACCCTACTAGAACACTCGACTAGGTATATTTACTTCTAATATTATTTTCTTCACAATGATTTAGTGAACCAATGATTATCTTGTTTAATACAATAAGTTACTAATATTTTTTGTGATATTGGAATGTAGGTACATCATGAAGAGTAGCTAGGCATGAAGATAAAAAGCTAAATTAGGAGCGTAATGAGGAAAAATCTATTCTATTTTTGACACTACAATTTTTGACAATACTTTTATTGATACTACAATTTTTGGTATGATTTTTTGGTAGTTTTGTATTGATTTAATAATGATTAAACACTTGATATATTGTAGATGTGAACTTCTTATTTTAATGTAAGAAAGAATGATGATTTTACTTAATGCAATTGATGTGGTGGGACCTAAAAATGATGATTTTAATAAATATTAACACAAAACTTGCATTGTTCCAAATGCCAAAAACTTGAGAGAGGTAAAAAATAATATATTTTCTTTTAATACTAACCCTAGTGACACCCTTGTTCTAGCTACAGAGACCATCCATCGTCCGCAGCCACCCCATACCGAGGAGTCTCTGAGGTGCTCTAAGTGCCTTTCATTGTCAATCTTCCATGGGCCATAACTCAGAGCTTGTTAGGCCTATCAATTAACCATAAAATTCTATATCATAGTGATGTTGAGGCCTAAAATAATCTATCTCATTTTGATAGATCACATTCTATTTGGATTTGGCATAGTGATCTCGCTCGATGCCAAAACTTGCAATGTGCCTCAGTTCATAGGTGCACCACAACGTAACTTTAAAACTACTAATTTTGGCATCAAATAATTATCACCATTAGCTCTAGATGGGTGGGTGAACCCTAGTGACACCCTTGTTCTAGCCATAGAGACCCTCCATTGTTCACGACCACCCTGTACCAAGGAGTCTCCAAGGTGCTCTAAGTGTGTTTCAAAGGTGATCATCCAAAGGTTGTAACTCAAAGCTCATGAGGGCTATTGATGAAATGTTGAATGCTACAAGACAATGATGTTGAGGCCTAAAATAACCTATCTCATTTTTGAGAGATCACATCTCACTCAATACCAAAACTTGTAGTGTGCCTCAGTTCATAATTTCACCACAACATAACTTTGAAATCATTGATCTTGGCATCAAATCTTCAATGTCATTAGCTCCAAATGGTAGGTGAACCCTAGTGACACCCTTGTTTAGGCCATGGAGACCATCCATCATCCACATCCACTTTTTACTCCAAGGTGCTCTAAGTGCATTTCAAGGTTGGTCTTTTGAGGGTCGTAACTCAGAGCTCATGAGGGCTATGAATGAAACATTGATTGCTACAAGATATTGATGCTAATGCCTAAAATAACCTATCTCATTTTCAAGATATCACATTATATTTGAATTCTTCACAATGATCTCACTTGATGCCAAAACTCATAGTGTGCCTCAGTTTATAGGTGTACCACAACATAACTTTGAAACTGCTAATCTTGACATTGAATCATTAGCACCATTAGCTCTGGATGAGTGGGTGAACCCTAGTGACACCCTTGTTCTAGCCATGGAGACCAGTCATCATCCATGACCACCCTGTACTGAGGAGTCTCCAACGTTCTCTAAGTGCGTTTTGAGGTCGATCTTCTGAGGGCCGTAACTTAGAGCTTGTGAGGGCTATCAATGAACTGTCAAATGCTACAGGATGGTGATGTTGAACCCTAAAATAACATATCTCATTTTTGAGAGATCACATTCCATTTGTATTTGGTACAACAATCTCACTCGATGCCAAAACTCACAATGTGCCTCAGTTCATAGGTGCACCACAGTGTAACTTTGAAATCGTTGATCTTGGCATCAAACCGTCAGTTCCATTAGCTTTGGATGGGTGGGTGAACCCTAGTAACACCCTTTTTCTAGCCACGAAGACCATCTATCATTTGCAGCCACCCTATAATGAGGAGTCTCTAATGTGCTCTAAGTGTGTTTTGAGGTAGATCTTTCAAGGGTCGTAACTTAGAGCTCATGAGGGCTATCGATGAACCATCAAATGCTACAGGATGGTGATGTAGAGGCCTACAATAATCTATCTCATTTTTTAGAGGTCAGATTCCATTTGGATTTGGCACAATGATCTCGCTCGATTTGGATTTGGCACAATGATCTTGGCATCGAATTGTTAGTGCCATTAGCTTTTCATGGGCAGGTGAACACTAGTGACACCCTTTTTTTGGCCATAGAGACCATCCATCATCCGCAACCACCCTGTATTGAGGAGTCTCCAAGGTGCTCTAAGTGCATTTCAAGGTCGATCTTCCAAGGGTCATAACTTAGAGCTCATGAGGGCTATCAATGAATTGTTGAATCCTACAAGATGGTGATGCGGAAGCCAAAAATAACATATCTCATTTTTGAGAGATCACATTCCATTTGGATTTTGCATAATGATCTTGCTCGATGCCAAAACTCACAGTGTGCCTTAGTTCATAAGTGCACCAAAGTGTAACTTTGAAACCACTGATCGTGTCATTGAATCATCAGTGCCATTAGCTTTGAATGGGCAGGTGAACCCTTGTGACACCCTTTTTCTAGCTATGGAGACCCTCCATATCCATATCCACCCTGTATTGAGGAGTCTCTAAGGTGCTCTAAGTGCATTTTGAGGTTGATCTTCCAAGGGTTGTAACTCGGAGCTTGTTCGGGCTATCAATGAAACATCAAATGCTATAAGACAGTGATGCCAAGGCCTAAAATAACCTATCTCATTTATGATAGATCATGTCCCATTTGGGTTTAGCACAACAATCTCGCTTGATGCCAAAACTTGTACTTTTCCTTAGTTCATAGGTGCACCATAGTGTAACTTTGAAACTGTTGATCTTGGCATGAAATCATCAACACCATTAGCTTTGGATGGGTAGATGAACCCTAGTGACACCCTTGTTCCTACCAAAGAGACCATCCATTATTTGCAACCATCCCATACCAAGGAGACTCCAAGGTGCTCTAAGTGCATTTCGAGGTCAATCTTTTGAGGCTCGTATCTCAAAGCTCGTACAGGCTATTGATAAACCCTTACCAAGTTTGGTGAACTTGTCTAATTAAGAATTTAAAGTTATAGCAAAAATTGCTCAAACTTGCAAAAGTTGCAAAATTGCAATTTTGCAATTTTTGCAATTTTTGCAACTTTTGCAACTTTTTCTTGCAAAGTGAAAATGAGTGCAAAGAGTCAGTTAGGGGTTTGAGCATGAACATACAAGGTTGGAAACATCTATATAAGGTGTTAAATGATAACATGCATTAATGAAGCCAGTTTTGTTAAGTGGATCAGTATGGGTAATCTGATCAATGTGAGAAATGTATAGATGTTATTCATATGGATATGGTATTGGGTAACCAAGTTAAAAAGGTTCGATCCAATCAAGTCTCTTAAGTTGGGATATTTTGAGGTTATGTTGAAATTGAAAAGTTGTAGTATGAGGACAATAACAAAGTGAAGGGCTAGTTATCAAAGATTATGAGTCTAGGAATGAGTTTGTGGTTGGGAATAGAATCCATGGTTGAGGAGTGGAGTCCTTAAGTGTGTTGAGATTAGATTTGAAGCCAAGAGTTAGTTTCAAGGTTGAAGGTGGAGTTTAAAATCAGATTTGGGCTTATGTGAATCTTGTGTAGGAGGTTAACAAGTTTTTTTATGTCATGATAGCACATCAAATTAAACATTACATCCAAATTTGATAATAAAGGTTGTTAAAATTTTATTCATAAATTATTGCATTTGAATCGAATATAAAAAATATGATCAAAATTAATGATATTTCATAAACATGAACAATGCACATGATCCATGATAAATTGAACAATACTATATACTAAATTAATATGTATATCATTGTGCACATAAATGAAAAAAATATATATCAAAATACATGTATCCATAGACAAATTACACAAATATATATATATATATATCAAAGTTCATGTATCCATACATAAATTGCACAAATATATATCAAAATACACAAATCCATTCACAAAATGTGGCTGATCATCCCATCAGAATGTGTATAATATCAATGTTTCTATAAAAATGTGACATATGCCATCTCAAAATGTCTCATGATGCATCCTATGACAACTATACTATCCTAGGTTACTGGTGGATGATCAAAATGCAACCTCTTCACTGCACTAGGTGGACCAGATGCCTCCTACATAAACAAAAAAGGAAAACCCAAAGTTAGACTACTAAATTTATATAATTCTTTGTATCTAACATTGAATTAATCAAGTGCATAATGATCTTTTTTTTAATGATATTTTATACTATTAAACTTTAATAATAAATACCTCTTTCTTTGACCTCCTACGCTAGTCAGAAGTCCTCTCATATGCCCTTGGAAATGCTTGTACCTCACTGATTATGGCCTATGTATGTTCAAATATTTTTTCAGATGAATCTACAACTTAAACTATAATATTATAATTCATAGGATGCTAAAGTTATAACATATTTAATCAAGAATTCAAACTACAACTTACTAGTGTAGGCTCCTCCTTAGAATATAGTGGTTGCATCATCAAAGATACAAAAATTTCTCATCCAACCTCGTGTGCACTAGGAGTTTCCTCTAAGATACAAAATAGTAGTTGTTAATATCATGAAAATCAGTTTTGAATTTATTTATGAAGATAAGGAAAATAAAATGTAACGAATACTTATACATACAATGGGGCTCTTAATGTGAATAGAAATGCCTGAGCATCTACGACATAGAATCTACGTGGGCTCATCGCTAGTAGTCACACCTTATACAATAAAAAATGTAATTAAATTTCATTACCACAAACATTTTACAAGAATGCATTGATATTTCATCAAATAGAAATCACCTAATTACCTTTCCTTTGTCAATCAGTCTTAGCTCATCCCCTACACTTTGTCCCATAGGGACAAGTGGTACCTAGAAGATAAAAGAAAGATTAGAAACCATATATGCTACAATATCAAATAGAAAAAACAAGGGGAACACAACATAATGTACTATAGATTTCTCAAGGCCAAATAAAATAGTTGAGAGTGTGGCATCGTCAACCCTTCTTAGCTCCTCCTTAGTCATCAACTAAACATGAATGAAGATCACATACATGTATAAGTTAGTATGGCTTAAAAAATTAAAATTACTCTATTATAAAAATTAACTTTAAATCACATATGCCATTAAAAAAATGTATACATGTACTGATATAGAAGGAGTTCATGCCTCTACATGCCCCTCCTCTTTCGCATCAAGGTCTGTAGCCTCTACACGTGCATCTAATGTATCCTCATCTAATACAAACTGATACTCAGGAAGATCACCTATGGGACCCAAAAAAATATGAGGCATACAAACATGTGATGAGCTAGCCGATGATGAACTCACACCAACATCATCAACACAAGGAGGTAGGACTGGCCTAGCCTGAGATATCAATAGGCTACTTAGTATATGGATGGCTCTAATGGTATGAGAGCTAGCCTTTATGATAATATCAGGATGCTGGACTCAAGGAGCAGGAGAGACATCAGTAGGGGGGACAAAAGTGCCAGTTTTCTTCCACTTGGAAGAAGGTCTATCTTGAGGAGCTCTTAGTCCTACACCCATGTTGGGCTTCATACTCCAATAGTTCACTTTGAGTTTCAACACAAATTATGCATACAATTTTCTAAGGAAATAAAATAGCACCTCTAAATTGCTATGTGGAGGGATGTCAAAAACCATCCACCAATGATCCCAAAAGTTTTCACGTATAGTGTCATCTCTGCACCATTTATTCAATAGTTTGGTCTTTTTGTTGTTACTTGGTAAACTAGTTTTTGGGTTCACAAAAAAGGAAACCATATCATCTTTACTAATTATATTCAGTGCCTCAACCTCATCATAGTCCAACCCATCATCAAACATCTCATACATTTCATCTAACCAATGAAGAGCGGTATTTTGTTCCTCAGTAAATGTTTCAATATTATCCACTATAGTGTTTAAAGTGGATAACATAGGAGCCAATGTAGGTACATTATTATATGTCGTTCGCAAAGCCCTCCATTTGGTGAGATTTTCAAATATCAAATCTTTAATTCATGGAGGGTTTTGAGTGGGTAAAAGATCATTTGGTGGATGATTTTGCAAGCGCACTGGATCATTTGGTGGGGGGTTATGAGGAACAAAATTCCTTGCCTCAGTATCATCATTTTGGTCTGCCATACCTATTAATTCACAAAACATAATTTATATTTTTGAAAAAAACCTAAATTTTAACAATTTCTATAAAAAAAAACCTAAATTCTAACAAATTCAACTAAAACTAACAAATTTATAATAAAATTTAATAACTTTATACTAAAATTTATTTAAAAAAAAAACTTACCTCTTATCATGTATCCAATCGAAAAATGGATATCCAAACAAGAAAATGCAATATCACTATGAAAACACAACCTAAGGGTTATGTTTTTTTTTAAAATTATAGTGATAGTTATCAGGTATCTAATATGATATCAGATACCTGATATTATCAGATATCTTATATAATATCAAATATCCAATGATATCAGGTATCCAATATCAAATTAGATACCCAATAAGGGTTAGGGCATACTTTCTAGGTTTGGTATCAGGATGGGTGGAAAAAAGTCAGAGCAGATTTTGAAATGCTTTTAGATGTTTTCAAACTCTATTTTTTTCACATCACCACTTTTTGGCACACAATGATCCCACATATACCCAGATCTCAAATCTAATTTAGTCCCCAGACTCATATGAAGGTTACAAATTATCAATTTTTGTAAGGAAAATAAGTTTAACAATACAAAAACTCCAACCAGAATTTAAAATAATATAGAAAATATGTAGACAAAAAGAAGCTATCGAATAATGCAAGGAAAAATTCACAAGATATTATACTGGGAGATGAGTTAAGGAAGCTATTAAATAATGCAAGGAAAAATTCACAAGATATTATACTAGGAGATGAGTTAGAACCAAGATTTCTATTCATGTAAGGCAATGCCAAAGTTGTGAATGCAAGGCATAAAAACTACAAATAACCCAAAGAAGAACCCATAAAATATTTACAAGATTGATATTTATAGAGTTGACATATTTTAAATTGCAACATGAAATTTAAAAAAAAAAACAAGATGAAGTTATATTATAGAAGACCTAGAAGAAATAATTATCAAATAATGACCTAATCTCTATATGTAGTAGGTTCATGCAGTGACAAAAAATGCCCAAATGAGTTCATCTAATAGATGGAAGGGACAAATCATTTTCCTACAAGTGATAAATTAAATGGGATGCACTCATGCCATGTTATAGAGCCAAAATAAGTTTCTTAACATTTAATATTTAGTCATGATCTCATATCGTGACCATAAACAATTAAATCATGTCATTGGAAAAGAAAAATCAAAGAAAAAAAAAAGATTTTTTATCCCACCCTATCAAATTGAACCATTCGTGTCAAGACTTCACACCTGACCCCTTGAAATATGTATGGCATAATTACAAAAATACACAAGAAACAAAGGTTGTCAATTGTCATGAATATGTACAAATTAAACTATGAGAAAGTATGGTAATCAAACTATCCTTCATTGTCTTATAGCCAAATTTAACGGATCCACATGGTAGAACCATATTGGTTTCTACATTTCATTCTTAACCCTAATGAGAAAGATGAATAAAATGTAAAAATTGACATTGGGAAAACACAAAATATTGTCGCAACAAATATTTTGATGAAATGTGCCCCATCATTAGGAGATCCTTTATCTCTTATTGATATCCATAATTACATTGAAATAATTTTATTTAGGTGAAAGCACACACATGTCTTATCGATATTACTTTTCTATAACACAACACATTTTGCCGAAGAGCACTTTAACTTTGGTGATCCTCATGTTACATCAAAATTAGATTTTGACAATCTACTTTGATGTTTTATCAATGAAAAATTTTAGATAAAATGACATGTTATCCACTAGAAAACTTGATGTTTTAGCCTACTCTAATACATTTTATCCCATAGTGAAGATAATTTAGATCATTTATCTATGATGAGCTAATGTTAGAAATAATAGTTGATATTGTTGTTAATTGAGGGGGGATGGTTTCCTACAAATCATATGTTAGTGGCCTTAAGAAATATAATGGACATGGAGTCAATAACACTAAAGTCACATGTTAACCACCTCTAACCTCATGAAATGAAACTTCTATTAGAAATAGATAATACTAAGGGGAGTTGAATCAATATTCTACAAACTTTTTCCCACAATTGGATATTATTAATTACTTTAGAACATGAATATATGTAAGCAAATCAATAATATTGAATAGTAAATAAAACCATACATAGAGAGAACTCATAACAACATTATTTTTTAACTAGGGAAACCCTGGCCAAGTGAAAATCTTGGTGGGGATGGTACCCACAAAGTGATCCACTATATGAAAGAATCATGTTAAGGATATTGACCTTGTTATGATTATATCAAATAAATATAGTGCCTCAAGTCCCTGTTGGAGGAATAGGCCCTATTAAAAGCCTCAACCCTATTAGGAGTTGGTAGAACAATTACAATGTATGCAAGAAGAGCCCACTGCAATAACATGCAATATACAAATAAGTTTCTTCACAAGTGTAAATATACATACAATATTGTCTCAATTGTACTTCACACTTGCTTTGACCATTCATTAGATTCTGCATCACACAAAGCTTGCATATCATATATACTTCCTTCATAATAGTTTGCATCACATACATTCACTTTTTTAGCTACATAAGATATGATCTTTACTTATACCTTGCAAATTATCAAAACTCTTGATCAATTGGCCTTGAAGCTTCCATACACTTGGCTAATTATTAAAATAAATTGGGGTTAACATTTAAGATGTTGGCCCATCATAGTTAAGTAATTATTTTATTACCAAAATAATTCCTTAAGTCTTACAATTCATTTCACTATCTTTTTCTACTCTGCTCTATCAGTTACCTATATTGGTAATTCCTCTGTAACTATTGTCATACTATCCATACATATCTAACATGCAATATACAAATAATTTTCTTCACAAGTATAGATATACATAAAATATTGTCTCACTATTGTACTTCACACTTTCTCTGATCATTCATCATATTTTGCATCACAGAAATCTCGCATATCACATATACTTCCTCCACAATAGTTTGCATCACATATATTCACTTTTTTAGCTATGCAAGATACGATCTTTACTTATACCTTGCAAATTATCAAAAAACTTTATTAGTTAATCTTAAAGCTTCCATTGTTTGGATAATTATTAAAATAACTTAGGGTCAACATCTAGGATGTTGGCCCATCATAGTTAAGTGATTATTTTGTTACCAAAATAATTCCTTAAACCACACAATTCATTTTACTATCTTTCTTTGTTCTACATTGTGAATTACTTGTATTGGTATTTCCCCTGTAACTATCATCATACTATCTATACATATCTATGCACTACCATACATTATCATGACATTGTCAACTGCCAATCCTCAACTTTGCATATCCTAACTAAGAATTTTTAATTCGTACATAATGAATCTATCCATGTGCTGCTACAAACTATCCAATACTTAGACAATTTTATGTCTATGATTTCATAATGAAATACCAAAATATATATGTTTCCATAAATGATAAAACTCAATTATCTACCTCACCATATTGCCAACAATCTCCCCCTTTAGTATTGATGACAATATTTGGGAAAAGTGGTCTCAAAATGATGTCATATAAAACAACAATAAATACAAAAAGATACTACTCAAAAATTGACCTTCAAAACTTGAATATTTTATTCATGTCTTCATGGATCATTTACATTTCTTATCTCTCTTCTTACAATAATTTCCTATATACATAAATAAGCTCACCCTTACATATATATACATATTTATACAATTTTCCTTTACAATCTTCTCCCCCTTTGATGTCAATGACAAAGGTGTCCAAAATTATACAATCAAAACAAAATTGTGTTACCTTACTTTGTTCTAACTTGAGACTCTTGATATGTAATCCGAAAAACCAAGTTTTAGCTTCTTAAGCTCCTTCTTCTAGTTCTCTTTTACTATATCTAATATACGGATAAGTAAGCATAGTGCATATGATGCAACTTCTACTATGTTGAAATTTGTGTAGGCAAATTTGTCATAGCACGCTTTTTTTGCGAGACACTCCCCAATTGCCTCTATAGAATGCTAACTTTAGGGGATAAATATTCTCTAAGGATAAATAATCTCTTGGTTACCTTCTCCTTTTCAAATTCAATACTATTGATAGCACTATGAACTATCTCCATTTATGCTTTAATGTTCTCGATGGTCACATCTGGTTGCTATAATCTAATAATGATAGAAGGTCACTCATTCTACGTTTCATTAGATTATAAAACTCTAATAAGTAATTGTATGACATTGCACATTGTCCATAAATTTCTTTCCTTCATCTATCCTCTTCCTCAGCTCCTTTATGCAAACATTCAAAGTCAATATGTTATTTTTGACATTTGTGCATACTATGTCAAATAGTGATGCATCATGCTTAGTCATAGCTTGCATTGAAGCAATGTCAGACAAAGTGGTAAACTCTGCATCAAATAATCATATCATTTCCTTGGCCTTCTTCTAAATGTTAGGCCCTGTAATAGTGGTCTATACTATCATTTCCATTGTTTCTAGAACTTCTAGCAAGGTTCTCTCTAAAGTCTTAACTAACTTGTTCTTCTCCAACAATTTTCTCAAAGAAGTCATCAGACCCTTTTGATCATCATCCTCATCATATACTACTAGTAATTTTGTTGTTGGGGTAGCTGATACAATAGGTGTAACTACTTGAAGTTTAGTAATTTTCTTCTCTTCTTCTTTCCTCTCTTTCTCCTTCTTTTCTTCTTTCATTCTTTCTTCATCCTTTCTCTTTTCATCTTCAATCTTCTTCATTCTTTTTCTTTTTCTTCCCTTTTGTTTTCCTCTTCTTCTATTTAGAATTTCTCTTCTCCTCTTCCTCATTATCCTCTTTATTTGAGCTAGATTAGGAAATAATATTGCCAACAATGTTTCTCCCATACTTTGCAAAAGTATTTTCTTTATAATCTATTGTTATATGAGTACTATCCACTTGCATGGATGAAGTCCCAATTACTATATGTGGAGGTGAGTTAATTTGCTAAGTTTCCTCAACCTCTTCTTCAACATCTGTATATTTACTAGCCTCAACATACATAGGGCTTTGTCTTTCTGGTTATGCTCTCTCCTTAGTGCCTTTTGGCATAGAAGTCATATAGCTAGCTATGGCTTCTTTAGTCTCCTTACTGATATCTTCATTTCCAAAAATATAACCTTGATCTCTTTAAATTCTTACCTTGTCATACCTAATTCCTTGGAAATGGATTATATCATTTTCTCATCATTCTTCTCGATTTCCTTAATATGAAGCTCAAAGTGAACTTCCTTTATCTTTTCTTCATATGTCCCCCACACAAGACATTTAGTGTCACTTTTTGATTGAATATTAATCTTTCCATAACTTTCAATAAGTTCTTCACTCATTTCATAAACCATAGGTTCTATGGCTTTAACTATTAGTTCAACTGCATGTGGATACAAGTTGTATCAGTTTCTACCATAATCACATTTCATCCTTGTAATTTTCTACCATAGTAGGATAGATTATGTATCTATGTTTCATTTCCAACTAAAAATTCTTCATTATTCTATCTATGTCTCTATCTCTGAGATATTCAAGTTTGGCCCTATAGTAGTGCGTGATCATCTTCATGGTGCACTCATTACTATCTCAACTTGTCATTCTAAGGAATTGCTTAGTTGTATGAAAAAATAGGTCTGTAAAGACTTAAATATAAACATTGGATTCTTAGATTTCTTTAGCTATGCAATATTATCCAACAATTGCACCTTGACAATCTCACACATGTTAAGCTTTTCCTTTTCAAAAACAATCACATATGTATAATACCCCTACATTGGCACATCGATATTCTGAACCAATTTCAGTGCCTCAATCTTACATCTATTTGTTGATCAAATTTAATTCCTATTATACTAGGCATTTCTAATTCTGATAATCTCTACTTGACCTAAGCGTCGAATGCAAAAAATAACTTATCTATATTAATCATATACTTTATTTAATTCCAAAATATTGATTGAAATTAGCTAAGTTAATCTCCTAATTTAATTATAAGTCCTAAGTACTTGAATTAAATTAAATCCACCCATTTTAGCTAATATATATATATATAAGGAATTAAAATATATTGATTTAATTAAATATACATATCATAAGTGTTGAAACTAATAATTAATTAATTAGAATATTCTATTATGATTTCATGTTTAAATGGATCAATATTCTTTCCTTATTCATCTCATATGAAAAAGGAGTTAAACATATTGATTTACTCATCACAATTGTTGAAATTAATTATTTAATTAATTAGAAAAATAATATTGAGCACATATTTGAATTTATCAATGTTATCTCCTATTTCATCTCATTCAACTCCATCAAAAATGGAGGACTCAATTTCACATTCAATCTGAACTGTGCACTTAGTTTAATCTTGACTATTGATTGGGTCCAAGATTTTATAGAAAGAGATCCTTGGCCTCTCATTTGGAAGGATGCACATGAAGAGTATCGAATCATTGTTGGATTGATCAGTCAAGTGCTTTGCATTCAAATACCTTTTCTTTACATGCTCATCATTTAGACTAAAATGCATTCATTTTTCATAACTTACTTTTCATTCTTATTAGATTAATTCATAATATTTGCATTCAAAAATATCAAAAACACAGATTAAATTGCATTTGCATTCATAAATCCTTCTTACTAGTTTCGTCTGGTTACTAAACTCTCAATTTTGATAGCAAATAGTAAAACCCCGTCTAGTTAGAAGGCAATAGATTGCCTTGCATAGGCATACCAAATGAATAATCTCATATTCATTTTAAGATGTTACTGACAAATAATGATCATGTTGAATTGTGTGTGGAATTAGAGGCCCATGTTAAACACTCACATTTTTGGCACCCACTTGGCCTCATTTTATTCATTTTTTGATATTCTACATCTTTTATTAGTATAAAATAGCAAATCATCATGCGACAAGAAGCTATCTCATGTGACAAAACTAAAAGTTCACATAGTTACTACACTTCATCATGTAGTAGCTCATATGCTCATGCAATGATTCAAGTACTTTCTTGCTTGGCACAAACGGAATCCTTAGGTTGTAAGCTGCAAAGTCTTGCATGAGACTTGACATTAGAAAATTGAAAATTAAATTTTTAAGTCTAGTTCTTTGATTTGACACCTATTTCTGAAGCATCTATTTTATGTTTTCTAATTTTTGAAACATCTTGTTAGTGATTTGTAGGATGATTGCCAAAGAGACCATGAAATAAACATACAAACAATACTAATAGTTTGATTGTGGGACATTTTATCAAAGATCTATTGGTCAAAGAACAAATTCAAACCTACTAAACAATGTGTTTGTTTTCATTCTTTTTCATACTCGTAGTTTAATAGGGCTTGTTAACTTTGTAGGGCTCTAGACAAAGGAGTAAGAGAGTATGCTCTTTTCTAATTGGAAGTGATGCCCAAGAATAAATTAAAAATGTAGATTCCTTTAGAAGATGGTACCTAAGAGAGCCAAGATAGGTAGTGGTTCTCCCAAGAAAACCTTTTTATGAAGAGATGATGCTCTTTTCCTTTTAGGAAAATCAAAATCTTGGAAAAAGACAAGTTGGGAATAAATAAGATAGATCACTGATGAATATGTTCTATGTGTTTGGGTAAGATGATAAGGTGGAGAAGTATGTTCTTTTCCCTTTGGGAAAATAAAAAACTTAGACCCTTGAATTTGAGTTACAATCCAGGTCAACCTTTAGAGGGCCTGTTGGAGGGATCCAACCTCCAAGAATGACCCAAGTGAGCATGCACATAATGCCAGTGATTGCAACTAACTACAATAAAGAAGGTTTGTAGAGAGAAAGAATCCAAATCCATGTTAATTTCTTCTTCTTGATTCTGATATTGCATATCAAGAAGAGGATTTATCTTTTTCATTGGATGACGCTGACCTTAGTCTTGCTATGCAAGTGTGTGCACTTTTAGGTGTCAATGTGGGCTATTGGCCTTAACATCATTCATGAGGCCACTATGGATTTATATGAATGTATTCCTATTAAAAAATTTGTAGTCAGTTGCTACCTGGTTCACCTTTGAAAGTGGGCATAATATTTGTGGGAGGAGGAGGAAGAATTTCTACTATAGATCCCCACCATAGGCATGTACCTAGATTTTGGAGGGTGGTATACACTCTTGACCCCTATGAAAAGGGTGCTCATTGAGTGTACATGTTACTAAGTCCTTGAAATGCAACAAAAATATGGGTCAACCTCTAGTGGTGTGGCATGACTGTGTGAGGTGAATGCATGCATATAAGTTGTGAGATAAAGGTTGTGTTGCCTCTACCATTTCTAGTTATAGGGATAAAAGAGTGTCCTTTTCAAGTCTACAAATTTTCTAAACTATCCAAACAAAAAAGATGAAGACTCTCCCATCCCTCTGAGTTGCTTTGTCCTTAGTTGGATTGTTTATGACTACTATTTGCATCCCTTTGTCTAAAAATTAACTATCTATTTGTAATCCAAAATGCTGTCCAAATCTAAAAATGATGTCCACATCTAACTAAAAACTACAAAAACTATTGGTACTCTATTTAGAAATTATTACAACTTATCAAAATCTCTTCAATATAGTCAAAGTCTATTAGTTTGTCCTTTACTCATCTTCACTTTTGCAGACTTTTGCACAAGTAAAGACCTATTGGTCTATCAATCTACGTTTCGTTACGTGATGCACTATACTTCCTCACATGGGAGGCTAAGTTTCCTCGTGTGAGAATCTGGTAGAATACTATCAACTAGCCTTAAAATTGGTCAAAAAATTCTTCAAACTAGTAATTTGTCATTTCCTTACATAGTTCAACACAAAACTTTGCACATGCAAACACTAGGAAAATTGTTGTTCTATTTCCTCACACAGTCCCATATACTTCCTCATGTGGTTCTTCTAGAATCCTCGCATGAGATTTGGTCATTCAAATGTGATTTTTTTTTAGAATTAGTTTATCAAAGGTGTTTCCTTGCTTGGTTCACAATGTTTACTCACCTTAGAGTCATTTCCTCATGCTAGTCTGTTAAGAATTATCCAAAAATAGTGAGCTATTATGAGCTCCCTTGTCAAAACTCAATCAAATTTTGTCTTTGACTGAAAACATTAAGTCATTCCTCTATCTACACTATTCTAAAACTCAAAAATATTTCTTATTTTATCACTTGTGATCTGCACATGAACTAGTCTCATTATTTTGTTGTCCTATTTTCTCTCTTGTGTTTGTCATATCTTGCGTTATGATACTCAAAACTCTTAGCTATTCTAGCCATTTATCTTACTACTTGTACATAAGTGTACAACATGCTTACTAAATCTTACTTACTTTTAGATAGTGTTCTATTGTGATCCATGTTCAAACTTTTTCATAAGTCATTGTCTATGACTATTGCAACTAGGAGTGGAAACATTTTTCCACCCCATGGTCTGAGATGAAGTAGAGATAGAGGTATAAATCATGGTAGAGGACATTCCCAGGTCTACACATAGTCTGAGTATAGTGAAGGGTCATCATGATCTCATAAAGAGATGTTGTAGACACCATGTGATTAATTAGACTATGAACAACTATGTTGCATATATGGCAACTCAAATGAATATGCATAGTCCTGTGTTGTCAACAAGACAACTCATCTAGCTATGCATACTCCAAGGTGTCTATATTATAAATAGTAAAATAATGCATTTAACCTAAGTAAACTTAAGTAAAGTGTAATAATAATTAATTATTTACACTAACACCCCTCTTAAGTGCAACTTAGGGGAATGCACCTAAGCTCACAAAAGTTATGATGAAAATGCATGATGGGTCCCAGATACTAGGCCATGTTAGGTACCCATGTACAAATGAAATGCTCTACATATAATGTGATGTAATGCAATCTCTCTAAAATCAGAGAAAGAGTGAAAACCTCATGGGAAAAACCCTCCCCCAAAAAGAGAGATAAGTACAATAAAGAAGAGAAGAGTTATGTGATCCCCCTGATGAAATGTCTTGCACCCCAAAGAGATCTCACAAATGAAGATACTTGACCTTAGTGAAGGGTTTGGTGAAGATATCTACAACCTACTCTACTATATGACAATACTACAATGTAATGACCTACTCATGTATCAACTCTCTGATGTAGTGCATACAAACCTCAATATGTTTGGTTCGTTGATGCTAAACTGGATGTTTTGAGATCTCAATAGAACTCTAATTATCACAATGAATGACTATGGGTTTAGGTATGTCAAATCAAAACTCCTTTAGAATATGTTGTAACAAAATAGCTTCTATAGTCACAATGACAGCTCCTCAATACTCAGCCTCAGTTGAAGAAAGAGCAATAGTATTTTGCTTCTTACTCTACCAACAAATAGGGTTGGAACCAAGGTGAAACATGTAACCTAAAGTAGACTTGCGAGAATCAAGATCTTCTACATAGTTTGAGTCTATAAAACCAACCAACTGAAGTCTAGTACCTACTGCATCATGTATCCCATGTCTATGTGTACCCTATATGTAGTGCAAGATGCATTTGGTTGCCTTCCAATAAATCTCATGTGGCTATTGCATGAAGTGAGAAACCATGCCAACTGCAAGAGCTATGTTAGGGTGTGTATGTGTCAAGTAAATGAGACTCCCAACCAAATATCTATACAATGTAGCATCAACAAGTGGAGTGGAACACTTTTCCTCTAACTTAACACTTGAAATAAAGGGAGTAGGAGTAGGCTTGCAGTCACTCATACAAAAGTGAGAAATTAAATCAAGAGCATACTTGGGTTGTGAAAGTGTGATCCCTATTGAAGATTATGTCATCTCAATACCAAGGAAGCAATGAAGTAATCCCAAGTCTATCATAGAAAATCCATCCTGCAAAAAAGTCTTGACACTGGAAATGATGGATGAAGTACTTCCTATAATGATCAAGTCATCTACATAAGCATGAGTATCAAGTGTGAGTCATCCCTTTGAAGAATGTAGAAATTTGAATCTAAATGACACTTGGTGAATCTTGCTAAGAGTAGGAAGGAATCCATCTTGGTATACCAAGCTCGAGGAGCTTGCGTAAGACCATAGATGGACTTCTTCAACTTACAAACCAAAGTAGTATCCTAAATGAAACCATGTGGCTACTCCATATAAATCTCTTCAAGAAGATCACCATTCAAGAAGGCACTCTTCACATCCATCTAATGTAAAACCCAACCATGAGTTGTAGCAATAGCTAGTGTCAAATGAATGGAGTTCATCTTAGCTACTAGTGCAAAGGTCTCAGTATAGTCAATAATAGGAACCTGTGAGAAACATTTGGCAACACGTATAGCATTATCCTTATCCACACTTCGATCTGTTGCAAACTTGGTCTGATAGATCCACTTACATTGAACCAAATTTTGTCCCCTAGTAAGAGGAACTAAGTCCCAAGTGTTTTTTTTCATTAAAGAGTTGTATTCTTCCTCCATGGCCTTGTCCCATTCAAGAACCCCTTATTCTTCCTTAAATGACTATGGATCAAAAGAAATGGCAATATATGCATGTGGAAATGATTTTTTTTGTGACTATGTCCTCCTAGTATCTAAAGAATTCCCCACCAATAAACCTATCAAATCAAGTATTTGTTGTGCCCAACAAGGTCTAGTGGAAGAAGAAGAAGGAAAATCCTCAACTATTTGTGAACTCTATGAAGATGGTGTCCTACAAGTCAAAGTTAATGGAATATCATCTTCCAAGTCATTATCATCACTTTCCATGAAGGAGGAAGGAGGAGCTGAAGGAGCCAAACTTGGAAAAGTCTCTTCAAAGTGAACACTCATGTCAAAGAAGATTTCATGTGTCTCTAGATCCATGAGTTTGTATGTCTTAATGTGGTTAGGATATCCAAAAAATATTCAAGTTTTTCTTTGAGGTTCCAATGCATTTTATTTTTGTAGAGGTATCCTTACCCATGCTAGACAACCAAAAAATTTCAAGTGTTTTACACTTGTTTTTTGGCCACACTAAGCCTAAAAAGGTGTAAGTCCATCTAAGGCCTTATAGGGACTTCTATTTTGGATGTAATTGGCACAACACATGGCTTCTACCCAAAAAAATTGATCTAGAGATTTGTGTTGAAGCATACAAGTGGTCATCTCCTTAAGGGTTCTATTCTTCCTTTCATTGACACCATTTTTTTATGGAGTGTATGCACCTAAATGTTGAAGATCAATACCCTCATGAGTACAAAAGTCTATGAGACTTAAGTTCACATATTCTCTTCCATTATCTATTCATAAAATATTGATGGCTTTCCCTGATTGCTTCTCAACTTGAGCTTTGAAGGTGATAAACTTATCAAACACTTCACTCTTATGAGCTAGAAAGAAGACCCAAGTGCAGCATGAAAAGTCATCAATGAAGGTGAGAACATAGCAAGCCTTTCCAAATGATGGTACTAGAAATGGGCTAGCTACATCACTATGAACCAATTTAAGAATAATAGTAGCTCTCCAAGACTTCCCTTGTCAAATTTCTCTTCAGGATGCTTGCCTGCTTCACAAACTAAACATACACCCTTTGAATAAATGACTTGAGGTAGACCTATGACCATCTCCTTGTTGCTAAGCTATTGAAGGTAGTGGTAATTGAGATGTCCAAACCTCTCATGCCATAGTTTACTCTATGAGTTTGAGTGGGTCAAGAAGGCAAGGGAAGTGGACTTAGGCACAAAATGAGAAAAAGAATAAAGTCTTATCTCATGATTAGCCTTTCTAATTGCCACTATAGAGTCATCCTTTAGATTTTTCACCACAACTAAATCAGGAAGGAACTCTATTTTGTTGCCACATCCATAGTGAGTTATTTGGTAGATGGAAAGAAGGTTGGTGCTAAGGTTGGGAACATGAAGAACATCCTGAAGATGCCATTGTCTAACTCAACATTCGCTTTTCCTTCAACTTCCACTTGTGTGTCATTTTTGACATATATGTAAGGTATATTTGATGGTTTGAAAGAGGAAAAATGCTCCCTTGAATCACCCATATGATGTGTAGCTCCTGAATCAAGAATCCATTCCTCACAATTGTTTATACTTGCTACCAAATCTTGTCCCTTACCTTTTGAAGTGGTTGAAGAACCCTTATCCTTATAGGCATTTGGTACATAAATTTTAAGTTTCCTCATTAAGTTTGGCAACTTGTCAATTTTCTTATCCTTACACTCATCTTCATCATGACCATTCTTCTTACAATAGGCACAAGTTTTCTTCTCCCTTTTCTTGTTGTTCCCCTTCTTATTATTTTTTGAATAAGACTTGCCTTGTTGTGAAGAAGATTTTTGTGTGGAGGAAGATTGATTAGAGGAGGAAGATTGTTGTGTGTCATCTTGTAGCTTAGTCTTCCACTACTTTGATTCTTTTTGAAATTTTTACCACCTTGATTCCCTTGATTAGCTACCAAGACTTTGGTCTTAGAAGACATGAGAATTCCCATACTCACTAGCTTTTCATGTTCTAAGACCAACATTCCTAAAAATGATTCGAATGAAGGCTTAGTGAAGGCACTACCCATTGTAAATTTGTGAGTATTATAACTGGAAACAAAAGCTGCTTATTTAGGAGGAAGATGAATCATGACATTTTTGATCAACTTTCCATCCTTAGTGGGTTCACCACAATCCTTAAGGTGTGTCCTATACATGTCTACTTGGGTAAGATAATCTTTGATGGTGTTGAAATTCCTAGGATCTAGTTTGAGAAGGTTGTCCTCAATGGTGTAGGCCATATCTTCATCTACTATCCCATACAATTCTTCAAGTTTATCCCAAACTTCTATTGGATTGTTAAGGTTCCTGATTTGGTATTTGATAGGATCTAAGACATTCTTTAACAAGGTTCTTAGGGCCATTTCTTGTTTTGATGTCTAGTCTTCTTTATGAGACTCATCATCATCATCATCAGGTTTCTTTTCTACACTAGCTACATAATGGAGTAAACCTTTTTCAACTAATGGTTCCTTTATCTATTCTTTCCAAGTGGTATAATTATGTGGAGTTAACTTTGAAAAAGAACCCATAATGCAAAAGAAAGAGCACAATATCAAGGAGACACAAGAACACAAGACAAACACCCCCCCTTTTCAATCAATCAAAGAACCCCTCCCCCCCCCCCCCCCAAATGAATGCTTTATGAACTTTATATGTGTTGTGTTTACAATAGGCCGCTTTTCAAAATGGACAAAAGTGGACTTTTGATTTTGCTATTTACAACCTCCTCTTGGAGTTCAAATCTGGTACTTAGTAATGTAGCTCAGATATACAACAATTTTGAAGTTTAATCAAAGCAATACAATGCAAAAAAGGAGCTATTTCTAAAAGTGGTATTTTTGTCCACACAAGCCTATAATCTTATTGAAAATCTAGAAAATAGATGAAAAATTAAGCACTTTAAAAAAAAAGTGGAACCTAAAAATGTGTACAAAGGAGCCCATACAGAGCATTTGAGGTTACAAAATACAAGATTGGATAGGTACAGTCACCAAAAATAATTTTTTTGACAAATCCATACACCAAAACAAGAAAATAATAGCACCACTAAAAAATTTAGGAAATTCTAGCCCAAATAAAATAACAGTTCACCTAATTTGGAGTCTAAATGACTGAGATATGGCCTCCCAAAGTTGGACTATCAAATCAAAACTGCAAATGATGAGGGGTTTGTAGAGGAAAATACTATGCTAAATTTGATGTCCAAATGGCCATCATGGTAGTACAATTTGGCCTACTGGTGACCATCTAATGATAGTCAAATTTAGGCTCATAAAAAGGTGACATCTACAAAAATCCACCTGGTAGGCTGATGTGGCAGTCCATACATATGATGTGTCAGATCTATATGGTATGGACTACTTATGTGGTATCCAACATGGTAGGCATGATAGAAGCTAATGTGGTCACCACATGGGACTAGACATGGTGGCTAAGAGTGTTGGTGTTGTTACATGGATTTGTTTGCATCGGTGTTGACTATGTTATCTTCATAGATGTGGCAATGGAGGTGGCCACTATCATGAATAGATTGGAGTGCAGAGTTAGTGTCGGTAGGAGTTGATTGGCTAGTGTGGGAGTCCAAAGGTGAAAACCTCTCTAAGGTCAATATGGATGAAATATTTGATGCACTTTTGAGTCACTTTTAGGAGAGATCATCAATGTTGATAGAACCAACACAACCAATCAATCAGGGAATGGAGGAACACCCTCATATAATACACCTTGCACAGTCTTTATTTGAAGAGTAAAGAAGAAGGATTTGTTGCTTTCTTCTAGGAGAAGAAAAGAAAATTTGAGTGGACTTTCTCAGATATGTCAGGCTCAGATCTTGATCTCATAATGCATCATTTCTCTATTACACCAGTGGTAAAAATTGTCAAACAAAAACTAAGGAAAATGCATCCGCATGTAGCACTACTTGTTAAAGGGAACTAGAAAAGCTCTTGAATGTTGGTTTGTCTATTCTATTGATTATGTTGAATGGATTTCAAACATAGTACTAGTCTCAAAATATGAAAATTCTATCAGATTTTGTACTAATTTTCAAGATCTGAACTAAGCATGTCCCAAGGATGACTTTCCACTACCCAACATTAATATGATAGTGGATATGATAGAGGTTTATGAAATGTAGTCACTCATGGACAATTTTTCCTATTTATAATCAAATTAAAATTTCACTAAAAGATCAAGAGATAACTAATTTCACTTGTGTATGGGGTACTTTTTTCTAGAATGTAATGCTAGTTGGTTTGAAAAATGTTGGTGCCACATATCAATGAGTAGCTACAAAAATTCTCCATGACATGATGCATTAAATGATGGAAGATTATGTTGATTATACCTTGGTCAAGAGTATGCAATGAAACACTCATCTTCAAGATTTGGAACCTACTATAGATTGTATGGAGAAGTTTAGTCTCAAGTTAAATCCTAAGAAATGTGATTTTGGTGTTATATTAGGGAAGCTACTTGATTAAATTGTGTCTACAAAAGAAATTGTGGTGCACCCAGAAAAGGTTAAAGATATAATGGAAATGCCTCCATGTCACAACATTAGTCAAATGAGGAGCCTACAAGGAAGACTTTGATCTATTCATAGATTCATCTCTTAGTTAGCAAATAAGTCAAAGCCTTTTACTAAGACTTTACATAAAGGTGCGAAATATGACTAGAATGAGTATTGTGATCAAATCTTAGTGTAGATTAAATAGTATCTTACTAATCCACCAATACTAATGCCTCCAATTAATGGGAAACCTCTCATTTTATACATCTGTACAATAGACTCATCTTTAGGTATCTTGCTAGCTCAATAAGAATATAACAACAAGGAACGAGCTTTTTATTATCTTAGTCATACGTTGATCTCCTATGAAATGAAGTATAGCATTATTGAGAAAGTTTACATTGCCATTTATTTTGCTTCCCAAAAGTTAAGACACTGCATACTCACTCATAATATGTGACTAATTTAAAAGATTGATTCATTGAAGTATTTGCTTAGAAAAGCTACTCTAATTGGAATGCTAGAAAAATTTGTCATGATCATGAGTGAGTTTGATATTGAATATGTTGAAAGGAAAGCTATAAGAGCATTGAATTCCTAGATGAATATATGTTATTTCTAACATATCAAACATGTATTATGTTCTTCGATGGCTCCTTCACACAATAGGGATTCGATGCTACAATTTTGTTTAGAACACCATAGAAATATTCTTTACTTAAGGTGTACATGATTCTTTTTCCTTGTACAAATAATATTGCAGAATATGAAGCCTTATCAATGGCATGCAAATTGTAGTTAAATGGAGGGTAGATGAACTAAATATCTTTGGTGACTCATAGTTAGTAATCAATCAAGTCAATGATGTTTATCAAACAAAGGATGAGAAGTTGACACCTTACAAAATAATGGTTGATGTTTTAAAAAATTAGTTTACACATGTCACTTTTCAACACACTCCTCAGGAAAATAACAAGGTGGTTGATGTAATGGCCACTCTTGCTTCCATGCAACAAGTGCTGGAAAATTACTTTCGACATGAGTTCCTAGTAGAAACATTATCCTACCCTAATTATGATACACTTGAGTCTTGAATGATCTATTCTATCATAGGACATGAATCATCTCACTACTAACATATTTACACTTACCTATGTGACCAGATTATTCTAGACAATGTAACCCATAACAAAAAAATCTCACCTAATTTGTAGTGCTTCATGATATGTCATCATAGCTAATAACTTGTTTAGGAGAGGTCTTGATGGTACACTCCTTGGTTTGTAGAACCCAATGAGTCAAAACATGCATTAATAGATGTATACAAAGGCACTTGTGGATCCCACTCAAATGGCTTGACACTGGCTCATAAACTTATTAGAGCTAATTACTATTGGGCAGATATGAAGAAAGATGAAATTATATATGCCAATTCTTGCAAACGGTGCCAAATCCATGGAAATTTGATTCATGCTCCATTTAGGGAGCTAATCCCTTTCATCATGCTTTGGACATTTCAACAATGGGCTTTTGATCTAGTGGGTTAGATTCATCTATCTTCTTAAAATGGACACAAATTCATTATCATAGCTACAGACTATTTTACAAAATGGGCTAAAACAATTCCTCTTTTTGAGGCTAATGGAAAAATCATAGCTCTGTTCATGCTCAACTACATCATGTACAGGTTTGGTGTACCATCCTCCATCATTACTAATAATGGGGGATAATTTAGAAATAAGGATCTGAAGGAACTATGTTCAAAATTTAAAATCATGCAAAATTGATCTTCCATAAATTATCCCTAGGGTAATGGATAAGCAGAAGTGTTCAATAAGGCTATTCTTAAAATATTGTATTGCACAATCAACAAATATGGAAGGACTAGAACATTTTTTTGGATTTTGGTGACTGATTAGGGAAGTACTATACATACTCCATAATTCCTTGGTGGGGTAAAAATACTTGTATAAAAGGGCTTAGGGTTAGGGATTGTTTAATTGTGTTGATCTGAAAGTTGGTTCTTGCGGCGGTATTCAACTATAAAGGATTACAGATTGTAATTAGGTTGTAATCACTGGATTATAATAATATTAGACTTGTTGTTTGCTAGATGTAGCCCAAGGATTGGGTGAACCATGTTAAATCTTGATGCCCTGTGTTCTTTTCTATGCAATCTATTATTTTCTAATATTGTTTATATTTGCATATACTTGTTATTTTTGTCTATGGTTTAATCCTAATAAGTGGTATCAGAGTGAGGTTTTTTTTTCATTTATTCTCTACAAGAAAGTCTCATAGTTAAGTGGGAGCCTCAATGTTGAGTGGGAGTGATGGAAAATGAGAGTAAGCTAAGGGTTGACAAGTTTAATGGGCAAAACTTTCAGTTATGGAAGATGCAAATGGAAGACTATCTTTATCAAAAGAATTTTTTGAAACTGTTGGAAGGCAAAACCAAGAATCAAAGATCTATGTCAAATGACAACTGGGATCTTTTTGATAGAAAGGCTCTTGGAAGCATTCGATTATGCCTAGCACCATTGGTAGCATTTAATATTATAAAAGTGAAGACAACAAAAGAGTTGATGCAATACCTAGGGAAATTGTATGAAAAGCCCTCTACTTCAAACAAGGTATTTCTCATGAAGTATTTATTTAATATGAAAATGGTAGAAGGTGGATTTTTTGTTGATTATTTAAATGAGTTTAATATTATTACTAGTTAGTTATCTTCTGTGGGTATCAATTTTGATGAAGAAATTAGGGCTCTCTTGATTTTGTGTTCTTTTCCTGAAAGTTGGAATGGCTTGGTAGTGGCTATGAGTAATCATGTTCCTGGATCTAGTACCCTAAAATATGATAATGTGATCAGTGTTATTTTGAGTGAGGAAACTCATAGGAAAACCTCAAGTAGATCTACATTAGGAATTGCTTTAAATGTAAAAAGTTGAGGCAGAATAACTGAGAGGATGTAATTCTAGAAATCACGGGAAATCAAGAGGAAAGTCAAAGGGGAGGAGGTCTCAATTGCGAGGATGGAATAGCTACTAGTACTATGGGAAACTCGAGCATAGAAAGAGAGATTGTTCAACTTGAAAGAAACATGAAGGAGATAAATCAAATGGAGACAAGTAGGAAAATGTAGTAAGTAACAAATCCAAAGAGGATGCCTTGCTTCTGTCTTTAGAAAGTGTTGATGATTCATGGGTTTTAGATTCTAGTATTCATTTCAGGCTACACCTCATAGATGTTATTTCATTGATTATGTCCAAGGGGATTTTGAACTTGTTTATTTGGGGGATAATGAAATTTTTTAGATTGTTAGAAAGGGAAAAATTAAGATTAAGTTGTAGAATGCGAATCATTGGCTACTACACGAGGTAAGACATGTTTCAAGACTAAGTAGGAATTTAATTTTAGTAGGGCAACTCAGTGATGAAGGTTGTACAGTTACTTTTAATGATAAAAATTGGAAGGCTTCAAAAGCTTCCCTTTTAGTAGCAAAAGGTGTGAAATTAGGCACCTTATATCTTTGTATAGGTCATATTGTTCCTTCTACTTTAATTGTTTCATAGAATGAATGTTCATGAACAGTTGTTGTAGTTGAGCAAGGAGAACAAATAGATGCTATGGATTCTGAGATAATACTATGGCACAATAGAATTTGGCACATGAGTGAGAAATGTATGAAAGTACTCCATTAAAAGAATGTTTTACTAGGTCTAAAATGTGTTAATATGGATTTTTGTGAAAGTTGTGTGTATGGAAAACAAAAGAGAGTGATTTTTGTGAAGACTAGGAAGGAAAATAAAAAGGAGAAATTAGAGCTTGTGCTTACCAATGTATGGGGACTAGCTCAAGTATCTTCCCTTGGTGGATCTCATTATTATGTTGCATTTATTGATGATGCAACTAGAAAAGTATGATTTATTTCCTTAGACAAAAATCTAATGTATTTCAAACTTTTAAGAAATGGAAATGCTTGGTTAAAAATGAGAATGGTAAGAAATTAAAATGTCTTAGATTTGATAATGGCGGTGAGCATTACAGTCATGAATTTGAAGATTATTGCTCCACTAATGGTATTCATAGAAAATTGTTCCAAGGATTCCACAAGAAAATGGAGTGGCTGAATGCATGAACATGACTATAATGGAGCATGCAAGGAGCATGAGGTTGCATGTTGGGTTGCCCTTACACATGTGGGAAAAGGCTATCAATACTATTGTATCTTTGATTAATTGAGGTCCCTCTACTCCTTTGGGTTGTGGTATTCTAGAGGAAGCATGGACTAGTAAGAAGGTGAGTTATTCTTTTCTCAAAACCTTTGGTTGTGAAGCATTTGTTGGATATGGAATTAATGAATTTGGTTATAGGCTTTAGGATTTTGAAAATCATAAAATTGTAAGAAGCAAGGATATCATATTTAATGAGAAAGTGTTGTACAAAGATCTATTGCAGCAACATGAGAAGAAAGAAGATGGTTGTGTAGTGTTGGATGATACTCCAAAAGATGATGTTCTAGCCATTCCTCATGATGTGCAACAACCGCAACAACAAATACCACACACACCAATGAATGTTAGATGATCAACAAGGCTAATTAGACCTCAAGAAATATTTTCTCCCTCTTTGTATTCTATTTTACTTACTGATGCTAGTGAACCTAAATGTTATGATGAAGCTATACAGGTGGATACTAAGATTCAATGGGAGTTTGTAATGCAAGACAACTGGACTCTTTGCTAAAAAATAAGACATGGGATTTATGCAAATTGCCTACACATAAAAGGGCTTTACAAAATAAGTGAGTTTATAGGCAAAAAGAAGAGGATGGAGATAAGAAAAGATTTAAAGCTAGTTTAGTTGTAAAAAGATTTGCGCAAAAAAAGGGCATTGATTTTGATGAGATATTTTCTCCTGTTGTTAAGATGACTTCTATCTGTACTATTTTAACTATTGTGGTTACTGAAGATTTGCATTTAGAGTAGCTTGATGTTTAAAAAAGCTTCCTTCATGGTGATTTTGATGATGACATACCTATGGCTCATCCATAGGGATTTGAGGTCAAAGTTAAGGAGAGCTTAGTGTGCAAATTAAAGAAAATTTTATATGGCTTGAAGCAAGCACCTCGGCAATGGTAGCTGAAATTTGACAATTTTATGCATGAGCATGGATATAGTAGGTGCATTCAAATCATTATTTTTACTTTAAGAGGTTGGATGATGATAGCTACATTATTTTATATTTATATTTTGATGATATGCTTATAACTAGGTCTAACATGGATTAGATTAAGGGGCTGAAATGCTAGTTAGCACATGCATTTTCTATGAAAGATTTGGGGGTAGAAAAAAAAATCCTTGGTATGAAGATTTGTAGAGATAGTAAGAATAAGAAATTGACACTATCTTAGGCTGATTATGTTGAGAAGGTTTGCAACATTTCTCTATGGAGAATGCTAAAGCTATCAACACACCATTACCTAGTAATTTGAAGTTGACTAAGGAGATGTGTCCCAAGACACAAGAAGAGGAGGATAAGATGTCAAAGGTACCCTATGCTTCATTTGTAGGAAGCTTGGTGTATGCTATGGTATGTACAAGGCCAAATATTGCACATGCAGTGGGAGTCAGTCAGTATATGAGTCATTTAGGAATTGAGCATTGGAATGTAGTTAAATGGATTCTCAAATATTTGAGAGGAATGTCGAGTATGTGTTTACATTTTATGGGCTCTACTACTAGCTTATAGGGCTATGTTGACTCAGATTTGGTAGGGGATATTGATACCAGATGGAGTACTATAGGTTATAGATTTACTACTGCTGGTGCAGCAATGAGCTGGGTTTCTAGATTACAGAAGGTTAATGCTTTATCCACTACAAAGGTTGAGTATGTTGCTACTATAGAGGCAACTAAGGAGATGATATGGCTTTAGTTCTTCTTGGAAGAATTGAGATGCCCTCAAAAGGATAATTATTTGTTTATAGATAGTCAGAGTGCTATTCATCTTGCAAAGAATTATGCTCTACATTCAAAATCCAAACACATATAGTTGCCGCACCATTTGATTCAGTCAGTTTTGGATGGTGGATAGTTAAAGTTGAAAAAGATACCTATAGATGACAATCTAGTAGATATGTTTAGAAAGGTAGTAACAAGGGATAAGTTGAACTCCTCTTCAGCTTTGGTTGGTCTTCTGGACTAAACATGAATAAAAGAACAGCAAAGTCTAGGGTGGTTTGATCTAGTGGGAGCCTCATGGAGTAATGACATAGCTACAGGATTAGTCTCCAAGTGGGAGATTTTTGTTTTGTGTGGAGCCTGATTAGTCCCCAAGTGGGAGATTGTTAGATTGTGGTAAGTGATTAGGGAAGTACTATACATACTCCATAATTCCTTAGTGGGGTTTGAGGGCAGCAACCCCCAATACAATTGGGACCATTAGTCTGTAGCTATCTAGGGGTTAGAGGGCAGAGCCCCAAGGAAATTTTTTTGGGCCCTATTTTATCAAGATTTTGAGGCAACATGTACTTATTGATTATAACCCTAAAGCAATAAAAATACTTGTATAAAAGGGCTTAGGGTCAGGGATTGTTTCATTATGGTGATGTAAAAATTGGTTCTTATGGCATTATTGAGCTATAAGGTATTATAGATTGTAATCAGGTTGTAATCACTGGATCATAATAATATCGGACTTGCTCTTTGCTAGACGTAGCCCAGGGATTGGGTGAACCATGATAAATCTTGGTGTCTTGCATTCTTTTCTATGTGATCTGTTATTTTCTGATATTGCCTATATTTGCATGCACTTGTTATTTCTGTTTGTGGTTTAATCCTAACACCTTTGGATCAATCCGACTTAATGGGCTTATAGAAAAAGTATTAGAACTCCTACAAGAACAATGTAATGACCCCTTTTTAGTTCATTTCCCCTTTCCCTTTAATTTATATTCTAGACTTCATAAAATACCTTTCTATTCCTCTTCTTGAGTTTAATACTTCTCTTATATATGACATGATGAGAAGAGACTGGTCTTTTCAATTAATTATTAATATTAATGTATTTTATTTTTATTAATATAATAATATTAATTAATTTGTATATTATTAATATCATTTCAACTATTTCATATTAAATAGAATATAATAACTCCTAACTTAAATAATATATTATTAATATTAAGAAATGATATTATTAAATTTAACGATTGAATACTATTAGATTATAATACTTAGTTTATTTAACAATATTAGGTAGATTAAATATTATAATAACATCCATTATTTAGTTATATCATTTCATTTATTTATATTTTAATCATAATATATAACAATAATATTTATTTATCTATCTTTACTTAAAATAAAAGTATTATTAGTTATTTATAATTATTGTGTGTGTGTGTGTGTGTGTGTGTGTGTGTGTAATTTATTTTTTGTATCTTAATCATTCTTTTTCCTACATATGTGTTAGACACTTGCAAAGCAAATATGGTAGTATATAATAGCATGTACATGAAAATATGAATGAAGACACAAAGTAGACACATTAATGCATGAAGACGCAATGTAGACATGAGGTAGACACACGAATGTATAAAGACACAAAGCAGAAATATTAATGCATGAAGGGAGTAGACACATAGTGTACATGTTATAATCATGCTTACAATTTGAGATAAGAAAAAGGTAAGGAAATGTTTTACAACTTTGATCGAGAATGTTGTGCTCCTTTCTCCTTGTAGAGATCAAAAGTTCTTGAAGATGCATATTTTAAACAACTTTTCTATAGCTAGTACTATAGTAGGGTGTCTAATCCCATAGTGGATGGTAGATTTACTGCTACTCAAGTTTGGACACTCTCAAATTGGGGCTCCCTTAGATTTTTAATCCATATTGGGATTTTCTCACCCCAACATGAAAAATTTACTCATCCCCTATGCACACTCCCTACCCACTAGGAACATGTTTAATTTTGATGTGGATGGTAGACTTACTACTTCTCGAGGTTGGACATTCTTAGCTTGGGGCTCCTTAAGATCTTTAATCCATATTGAGGTTTTCTCAACCCAACATGATCGGTTTAATCCTTCCCCTATACACACTCCCTACCCACTATGTACATGTTTAGTTTCATTATGGATGAAAGGTTTATTGATGCTCGAGTTTGGACATGCTCACCTTGGGGCTCCCTTAGATCCTAAAATCCATATTGGGATTCCTATGCCCTAACGCGACTGATTTACTCCTCACCACTACGATTGCTCCACTAAAATAATATTTAATAATTATTATGATACAAAAAAAAAGTAATATATGTCATAATTATAAATAACTAATAATACTTTTATTTTAAGTAAAGATAGATAAATAAATAAATAAATACTATTGTAATATATAATGATTAAAGTTATAGATAAATGAAATGATATAACTAACTTATGGATGTTATCGTAATATTTAATCTACATCATATTGTTAAATAAACTAAATACTAGATAATCTAATAGTGTTAAATCTTAAAATTTAATAATATCATTTATTAATATTAATGATATATAAATTAATTAATATTATTATATTAATAATAATAATCTATATTAATATTAATAATTAATTGAAAAGATGTGCCTCTTCTCATCGTATCATATATAAGAGAAGTATTAAACTCAAGAAGAGGAATAGAAAAGGGATTTTTTGAAGTCTAGAATATAAATTAAAGGAAAAGGAGAAATGACTTGAAAATGGGTCATTACAAGCAATGCCCTTGGCTTTGGTATATGGAGCAGATGTTGTGCTTGCTATTAAGGTTGAGATTGGTACTTTGAAAATTTCTCTAAAAGGCCTCATTATTGATGATGATTATAGAATATCTCAGCTGCAAGAGTTAGAACTACTAGATGAACTTTGATAATTGGAATTTAATCATCTACAAGCTTATCAAAAGGGAATGTCTAAAAGCTACAGTATGGTAATCAAACCAAGTGACTTCCAAGTAGGTGACCTTTTCTTGAGAGAAAACCCTAAGAATCAATAATAACAGATACAAAAAGGTAATTTTGAACATAAATAGCTTGGTCCATATAGAGTCACTACCATGTTTGGATCCATTTCTTATCAAATTTCAACAATTGAAGGAGAATCACTCAAAGAGTTGACGAACACCCTTCATCTGAAATGGTTCTACAGCTGACATGCTTTAAAAGCTCTTTATACATACTTAAATGTCCTTAAAACATCTATTATCTTGGTGAAAACCTACCAATAGGCACCTTAGTAATACCAAAAAAAATAGAAAAACTGAAATAAAAAATACAAGCAAATTTTTAAAAACAACAAAAAGTGCCATTGATGAAAACCTAGCAAATAGGCATCATGGTAGAAAAATAGAATATCTGCCAAGAAGGTGAAAACATAGTAAAAAGGTGCCTCTTGTTTCAAATGCTACATCCTGCAACACATCTTCAGGCTCCTGTACACTTTCTGTCCTTCTTTAGTTTGTTGTTTCCACTCATGCATACACTCCTAGTTATATTTGAGACCTTGCTCAAAACTTACATCCATTAAAACTAGTCATTGTCTAGGTGGAAACACCCTGTGGTCTCTTAGAACATCTATTAAGCATCAGTCAAAATTTTTTCTAGCTATGTCTATCTACTATCACTTACTTTACTATTGATATTTCTCTTAAAGAAGATCTCTTACATGTCAGTCATCAATTATTCTATCTATGTATGTCTACTATCTCTTAGTCTTCTATAGAAATGCTTCTTAATGAAAATTTCTCTCTAATGCCAGTCACCAATTGTCCTAACTAAGTCTATCTATTGTCATCCTCCTACTGAAGAGATTTCTTACACCTATGTTCTATACATTGACACTTGACATTAATGAAACTGAAACTAAAATTGAGTTGAAAAAATTGAAATTATTTGAGTTATGATGAGATTTTCTTTGTGTTTTTTCTTTCACTTTGTCATTTCCCTTTGAGTAATTTGAGGATGTCTAATTTGACTAGAGAAGCGACAATTGGGAGCATGATATTTTCTTTGTTTTCTACTTGATGTTCAGTCCTACTAATTTGAAGGATACATATAAAAGGGGTGTCCACTATAAGAGCCTCTATCTCATATTGGATGGCCACGTGTACATTGACTCATTTTATATGAACACTTTAGTGAGGTTGGTTCTTCTCCTTGACTATTTGAGTGAATTCTCTATGGTACTGTATAAGACTAATACTCGTCCTCTTAAGTGAGCATAGGGGGTCACTA
Organism: Cupressus sempervirens; assembly: GCA_028749045.1. Taxonomy (NCBI): domain Eukaryota; kingdom Viridiplantae; phylum Streptophyta; class Pinopsida; order Cupressales; family Cupressaceae; genus Cupressus; species Cupressus sempervirens. The sequence goes on along the minus strand of CM053785.1, from coordinate 876,710,647 downwards.
CAAATATAATTAGCACACTTATGTCTTAGGCTATGAATGCAAGGGTCATTGTGGACAAAGTACTTATTAATTACTTAGAATGAGAAGGATCTCTTACATGTCTAGTATGTTTGCACACAAGAAACATTTTGCTCATCCTAGCATTTATGCTCAAATGCTCATGTTTACTTATTACATTAAAAGGAACAAATGTTCTAGTCATTATGGATTCTTGTGCCTTAATTCTTACATCTGATCCTAACAAAACTAAGACATATGTCATATTCATGTTCTCATGATCGCAATGTTAGTGTGAACTGTATGACATTCATGGGTCTAACTAAAAGCTTTATGATGGTAACTATCTTACAAGTTTAGTAACTATTCCTAGGGATTGTATCTAGAATAGGGTTGCATTTCATACTCAAATTGCTTTAGGGCATAGCTCAAATTACTTCTTTCCTTGTATCTTTTGACTTGAGAGGTTTGTTGGTGTTTTAAAATGGACTAAAACTACTAAGCAACAAAATGCTTAATACCAAGATGACAGTACTCATACAATCTAAAGACTAGTCAATTCTTGTTAACAATTGCATTTGCAAAGCATTTGGGCCCAACTTCAACAAAACCAAAGGTGGTTTTCTACTCTTTTGGCTCTGCAAAACCAGGGTGGGTATACCCAGGGATGATTCAAGACTAGGAAAACTGTATGAGGATTATTTCTAGTTTTATTCTGATTCTCATCTCAAATCCTCAAATACATACACAATTCTTGATAACTTGATAAACACATCCCATATAACAGATATGGCTAAAAATTCTTCTATACATCTGTAGATGTTCTCAACAATAGTGGCTAATTGAAGCTAAAACATTCCATGTAGACAAGTATAGGCCATCTTTTAAGATCTACAGGAAACAAAAGTAAAATTGATTTAATTCTACATTTTTGACAACCATTTGTGATATATTCCTCTTTCAACTGGATCAAATTTGATTAGTGCCTAATCTGTTGGGGTTCAGAGTCTACAGAAAATCCTTAGATCTGATTTGTTGCCTTACAACAAATTTTATCAGCAATTCTTATTAGAATTTTATCATTCAAAACCCTTTCCACTACTATAGCAACCTTATCACATTCACCAAAACTTTTACTTAATCCATTAAATTAATAGTAGTGATAAATAGATATAAAACCTAACTGGATTGCATTCAATTGCACAAGCCTTTACCTATACAACATCAAGATAACCAAGTAATCAAAAGGAGAAAAAGTTCAGAAGGAACTGATATGGGGATACTTCCAAATTTGTATTCATTTTCCTTTAAAATTGTATACAATTTACAATAGACTCAGAATGACCTTCAGAAAGAAACACATATCATTTTGTATTCATGTATTCTCAGAGAAATGACAGAGAAAATACATCACAAAATTTCTTTCAAAACATTGGACCAAAGCAGACTAAGCATATCACTTAGAAATATAGAATTTAGACCATTCTTTAACCTTGAAATCTCACTTAAATAGTGTGAGATGCAACAAGATTCAGGCTAAGAGAAAGTGACAGGTGTCTTTTACTAAAGGAAGACATAGACATATATCAAAAAGAAAAAGACTAACAAGAAGTTATGCCAATCACACATTCTCTTGCAGGCTTTTGTCTATCACCTTCTTTCATTTATTTTGCTCCAACGGTGATTCTATCGTATATGTAACTGCTAAGCTTGTCCCTGAAAAAATCTATTCTAATGATTACACTCTATCCTCGATCCGTGGGTTTTGTCAAGATAACTACTTTGTGAAATTCATCCTTACTTCCCACTCTTCTCTGATCATGCCATTCTTCAGAAATAGTCAAAAAGTGACTTGGTGCGCAACCTTGGAGCAGGGAGACAATGTGGCTATCAAATATACCAAAATGGGTAACTTTTGCTTCCCAGCCATGTGTGCTTTCTTAACCACCCTTTGACCAAATTTTCCATCCACTGATACAAAAAAGGTGCAGGCTAACAAAAATGAGAAAGATCATACCCATGAGTATGAAATCTTCCTCATCTTCCTCAAAAACTATGCATAGGACCCCACACATTTTTGCTACCCTAGCATCAGGCTATGATATCTTGAAATTTTTTTTAAAGGATGATGTTACCACTGAGAGGGCTATTATCTTACCAGGTTCATTCATTATCCTTCTCAAAACCTTGGTTATATGACTATGACATCCTACCATAGTTTCAAAGAGATGAAACTTTAAGAAAACACTCAGGATTACTAGTTTTCCTCTATCAAAAATCCAAATACTTCTACACAGGACAAACCACTTCTTTTCTGCAAACCAGTTCGAACTGGTATGTGAGATATTACAATCCCAGGCCCAAGTATTTTTGCCTAGTAATCCCTCTTCTATCCACAACCCAGGATCTAGTGAACTCTTTGGAACCATCCTTTGATTAAACCATACAAGATTGAAAAGAAAATTTAGAAACTATGGCATGAGAACTTACTTGGAGTTTTTTGCTCTTTGTAATTCTGCAATTTATCTTTGAACAAATCGCTTCACACTTGTACCAGATTTATCTTAGTCCTTGCAGTAATTATCTTTTTTCAAAAAAGATTTCAAAATATTTGTTCATGCAAGGTGAAACTAAGAAAATCTTGCATGTTATAATCTATTATTAACTTCACATGCAAAACTTTTCACATCTTATTAATGTGCAGAATGCCACCACCTTCAATATTTAAAACTTTGCTATCAATCTTAAAATCATATGATCATGGGGTATAGAGAGAGACAACTAGGTATCGCACTTGACAAGTTGGCCCTCTAATCCAATGAGAATCTCCCATGTACACAGCTCTTTCCTTGATGGCGCTTCTATCTGGATCCACTGGCAACTGAGGACACGTGTTGGCAAGTCGCTACTTCGCTATGCATAAAGAACGAGCACCTTGCCATAGTGAAGTAGTGACAACCATCAATTTGGTCTTAATCTAGAAGATGATATGTTACTGTACTTGCTTAGAAAGATGGCGATGGGCCCTTATTTGCTATGTCGCTATACATATCTTCCTAGTGACTCTTCATGGTGAGAAGACGATGGCCATTGATCTGAGATTGAATCAAAGGTGGGGAAGCTGCATGAAGTTTTTTGAAAAATGGTGGGCCCTACACTCGCTATGTCACAAAGACTAAACATCATGCAACTCTTTATAGCGAGATGACGAGGATCATTGATTGAAACTTGATCTGGCGATTGGGATCTCTCAAATGCTTTTATGGGTCCAAGACATTGCTGACGTAGGAGAAATTGCACTGTTGGCAATCAACAAAACCTTGCTTCAAGCTTGGTCATCCATCTACATTAACTCAGGTCCCACTAGCCATTGGTTTTTATAGTGCCTCACTACTTCACTAATGGAAAGGAGTCAAGTTTTTTCGATAGCGAGCTTCGATGACTTGAAAAGAACTCAGAACTATGAAATACAAAGACCTATCAAATCATTATCGTTCATGCCAACTATTTTTGACAACAATTATTGCTTGTCATGCCACCTGGTCATACCATAGTTACTGATAAATTTCGAGGCCACCGTGCTTTTGATTTTGTGGCACCTTGGTACTTCACTAACGGTGATATGGTAAACTTTTTTGATAGCGAGATAGTGAGATATCGGAGAAATCATCATTCCAACACCAATTTCTGATTGTTTCCAACTGGGTCCCTTTTCCTGATTCGACAGCATTTTCCAGGTGTCCATGACTGAATGATCAGTTAAATTTTTTTTCCTACTGTATCTTCATCTTGCGGTCCTATTTTACATTTTTCAGGCACTCGCTACCTCAGTATACATAAAGAGTGCCCATGTTCTCATAACGAGGAAATGACAATAGTGGATCTACTTAGATTGGATGGCTAGGAAATTTTGGGAAGAAAAGTAAATCAGGGCACAAAAGATATAAAAGGAACAAAATATTCTCCTGATTTTAAACATTTTGCACTCGACTGTTCATGAAGGGAAAAAGACATAGGGTTTTCATAAAAATTTCAAAGGGTTGCAAATAGACAACTTATTTAGAAACCTTATTTATCAATTTATGGAGACAATCTAAAGATTTTATATCCAGGAAAAGGATTTCTATCATTTGAAGATTCAGACCAACAATGGCTCTGTTTGGGGACATTGAATTCTCTAGATTCAAATGAGGGCTCAGAAATTCTGGAAGAAGTAGACCACATACAGACTCCCAAAATTTTCTTTTTTGGATGGCTTCATAAAAAGTAAGAAGCTACCACTAAGGTTACATAAAAATGATGGCCCCGGGCCACCGAAATTTAATAAAAAGTTTCACCTCTATCATAAACATGATTTTCACCTAAACTCACATGAGATAAACTAGGAATATCACTTATATTAGTTTCACCAATCAAATATATATCTTGAATCTAGACCTTGACTTCCATAATGCATATAAAAATTTGATTCATCTTCAAACATTTCCTCATCATGAAAGTTCTGATCAGCATGCTTAAAAATACCAAACTGAAAATCCTTTTTATTTAATGACTTATACATGTTGTCAATCTCAAAAATGAAAGTTTCATATTCAACTTGAGGAAAAGGATCACTCATACCTTCAAATTGTGTATCCATGTGCATATCTTGATGGTACTCTAAAGAACAATCTGACTGGTACTCACATATATCATCAACATCAAAATCTGAAACTAATCTGAGATCTTTAAGTGATTCTTTGAGATCAGCAAGTGGGTTAGTCACCTCATTAGAATATTCATAATAAAATTCATTAAAAGGTGCATGCTGACTTTTAGCATCTTCATTATACACCTTGTCATAAATTTCATAAGATGCCATCTCAACAATACTTTCACCATCATATCCAGAAGTAGAACAATTTGATCCCTCACAACAATAAGATAATGTATCATCATTAAACTCATTCTCAACTAAATCTAGACTTTCTAGGTCTTCTTCAAATAGAGGATTGATAACTCCATGAAATGACCCTCTTTGAACGTTTTGATAGAAATTAGGTTGATCATCCTCACAAGCATCATCATATAAAGTGTTATCATATACTTTAAATTCACTTCCCATTTTATCCTCATGGAAAATTTCATCGTATGAAGAAAAGTTAGAACTATATGAAGACTCCCTATCTATTTCTTCTATCAAATATATAGTGTCCATAATTACATCCTCTTTATTAGCTTGTTTAGGATAACCATTATAAACAGACTGTGATTCATTCCTAAACATCCCACTATATGCTCGATCTTTATTGTTTGATATAAAAGAACTTGATAACTCTTCCCTCAAATCTCCATATTCGAAGTTATTAGTATCAACTAACCTTGCCATCTCTTTATCTTCATACTTTGTGGATAAATCACTTTCATATTTTTCATTTGCTAACTAATTCGTGTAACACAAAAACTGAGATGCACTTTCTTTTTTAGATTCAAAAGAGGAATTCATACCCTTATCTTCAAATGAGTGTTCACTATCATCATTACTCTTTTCCTCTAATGCAGGAGCATCCAGAGGTATAAGGGCAATCCTGTGTCACCCAAAAAAATGTACTTAGACTTAGTTTATGTTTCATGTCTTTACATTTTTGGATACCCATTTGGCTCAACTAAAGGTTCCAACTCTCATAGTTCAACTATCAGTGCATTTGAAAATCTTGAAAAAATAGGAGCATGTATTTGGGCCATCATTTCAGTAAACTAGAAGGTGTGAATTGGCTAGATGAATGTAATCATGATTTAGAGCATTCCAGAAAAAGAATCAGGTCAATAGACCCCATGGTTTGAAAGTTATTGCAATTTTTTGGGTTTTGGAGACCTCCTAAGAATGCTTCAAAGTCAGTTTTGGGGCATTAAATGACCTCAAAAAGGGTCAAAAAATGGGGGATGAGAAAAGCTTGTCCATAGGGCTATAGAGCGCTTGGAGAGCTTTCTGAAAATGTAAATGGTTTGTCAATCGGAGCTACGATTCAAAAGTTATGCCTCCCGAAAGTTCGGTTACCGTTTCTGGATTCTTCTAGATTTGCACCGACTTCTAACGCAGCTTTTGGAACCTTCTATTTCGTTGGTGGATGCCTACTAGCACTTTCTAGAATGTACTCCTAGTCCTTAACCCTCCGGGGACTATTTAAGGAGATTTCTGGCATTGTAAAAGGTAGTTCGGAGTGGAGTTTGAGAGGAGGTACCATAAGGAGAATTTATCTCTAGATTTATGCTATTGTAAGCCTTAGGGCATGTTTTGAAGTTTATTTTCCTGTACTATTTGTACTAGCTTATTTTCTTAGTTAATATAATTTCTCTTTTCTGTTTTTTCCATTCTGTTCTTGGGTTGTGGCCCCATCATCCTCCTTTTCAGTATCAGACTCATATGAAGTTAAACATATTGTGTCATTGTCCTCACTATGATTCAAGTTACCACTCTCATCTCCTTCATATAATTTGTGTTGATAACAGACTAGGTCAACAATTTCATTATCATCATTTAAAAACTAGCTTCCAACTTCTTCATCCTTATGTTGAGGTGCATATTTTTCCATTTTACTTTTTAAAACATTCTTAGCATGATACCATCTCTCAATAAGATAGTTCATTTCCTGCATGTTTTGTTGATCAACCTTATCATCTCGTGTTATCTCTTCATTGTCTGTTGGATCAGTAACATTAGGTATGATCAGACGGATAACTTTTAGTTTTCTCATTTGCACAAAATTGAGATCTAGGTGTAGCAACTTCATTAGCAAAAAAATCATATATACAATCAATATCACAAGAACTTGCTAATGTATCTAATTCTTGATCTCCAATATCAACACATTGCTGAATCCTACCAAGATCTAAGATACATCCTATTGTTGTAGCATCATGAGCATGTGTGTTGTCATTTGTAACCAAGCTAATCTTGCCTACACACATATTCTGATCAAAACTTTCCATTTGATTAAAACCTACAGCAGGGGTATGGATATGCTTATTTGAAACTGAAGCATCAACATCATATTCATCATTTCTTTCAAATACATTATACTGGCAGTCATACATAGAAAAATGACCTTTAGACAATCTGTATCTCAAGTTATTTTCAATATTCCTAGCGGTCACAAAAGCCTGATATAATGTCTTTGGTTCTTTATCCCTTAGTAGATAATTAATTTTCTTGTCAAATGCATCAAAATACACTGCTAAACACATTTGATCATCGGGTCTATAATTCTCAGGGATTTCATTCAAAACTCTTGCAAATTTGATGTTAAAATGAGAAACAAGTTCATCACTCTGAATATGAATCTTCAAGAACTTATCATAAGAGTCAAATATGCTTACCCTTTCTCCAAATTGCTCCATGAAGGCAAAATGAAATTTACCCCAAGATGAAATAGAACATGTTGGTAAAAAAGAAAACCAGTCTCTAGCATCACCTTCTAAGGTTTGGACAAATAACTTCATATGCAAGTCCTCAAGAGAAATTTCGTAGTCACCCATCAAATCAACAAACAACTCAACATGGTGACTGGCTGTAACAAGATGGTTTCCACTAAACTTAGGAAAACTTTTTCTAACATCATTGGGAATGGCATTTGGGAAACCATGAATAACATTAAAACTTAATGGCATATACTGGTTGGTAGAAATGGATCTAGGAATTTCATTAATTGGATACTAGATGAAATGAATCTTGACATTCTTAACAAATTTGAACCTCATTCACCCCTATTCTAATCTATAATTTGCAGCAAATCTACACCCTTCTACCAATGAATCACTTCACATTATACACTTCACAAACTTAGAAACAATAACTAAAACTGATCTAATGAAATGTATAACCTTAAAACCATTCTCCTCTTCTTAGTGCTGATACTTCGCTTGATGGAGAGCACACTTGTATAACAATCAATTCTCGTAAAAGGAAAATACATGAAAATGAAAATACCTTTAGTGTAGTTGCATGAAATGATTGATCTGCTGATTGGTCTGGTGTTAACATGAATTCCTCATACCACTAATCATAACCTTATAGAGTCGCCATCTCCTTGAGGAGAGAAATGAAATCACAGTAGTGATTTGCATTTATCATTTCAAAATTTTGTTATAGCAAATCAAACAACACTTTGAAACTTACTAGTCATAAACTTATATACTCTCTCTTCTATTTGAAAATTTCAACACTACTTTCAGATCTATCTGATTCAACTAAAAACTCTTGAAGACAATTTATATATCACTGATCTATAATGGTTCAGAGATCCTTTTGAGAGAGTCGCCACTCACTATTGTGAAAAAGATTTTAAACAAGATTCATAACACTACAGATCTAAATTGAACTGTCAACTTTGTAAAATTTTGCAAATCTTCAAAACACTTAGAAGAGAGAAACCTTTATTCAAAAATTCTGACTCTGATCTTACAGTAGTATTCTGAAAACCACAATTGACTAAATTGATTGAAAATAACACTTAATAACAACACAATCTGCATTCAATCTTGAAGGATACTACTACAACTGGATAAAACATACTGGGTGCATGACAACTAAATAAAAAACTAGAAAAACACATCAAAGAGCTTACTCTTGCAACATTTCCATGCACATCTTCTTACTGTATTGAATCTATTCTTAAATTCTCAAGGTTTGTCTATCATTTTGATTCAATACAATCCCCAGCAGAGTTGCCATTTTGTTGGTGTTTTAAAATGGACTAAAACTACTAAGAAGCAAAATGCTTAATACCAAGATGATAGTACTCATACAATCTAAAGACTAGCCAATTCTTGTTAGCAATTGCATGTGCAAAGCATTTGGGCCCAACTTTAACAAAACCAAAGGTGGTTTTCTACTCTTCTGGCTTTGCAAAACTAGGGTGGGTATACCCAGGGATGATTCAAGACTGAGAAAATTGTATGAGGATTATTTCTAGTTTCATTCTGATTCTCATCTCAAATCCTTGATTACATACACAATTCTTGATAACTTGATAATCACATCCCATATAATGGATATGGCCAAAAATTCTTCTATACATCTATAGATGTTCTCAACAATAGTGGCTAACTGAAACTAAAACATTCCATGTAGACAAGTATAGGCCAACTTTTAAGATCTATAGGAAACAAAAGTAAAATTGATTTAATTCTGCATTTTTCACAACCATTTGTGATATATTCCTCTTTCAGCTAGATCAAATTTGATCAGTGCCTAATCCATTGGGATTTAGAGTCTATAGCAAATCCTTAGATCTGATTTGTTTAAAGGATGATGTTACTGCTGAGAGGGCTATTATCTTACCAGGTTCATTCATTATCCTTCTCAAAACCTTGGTTATTTGACTATGACATCCTACCATAGTTTCAAAGAGATGAAACTTTAAGAAAACACTTAGGATTACTAGTTTTCCTCTATCAAAAATCCAAATACTTCTACACGGGACAAAACACTTCTTTTCTGCAAACTAGTTTGAACTGGTATGCGGGATATTACAATCCCAGGCCCAAGTATTTTTGCCTAGTAATCCCTCTGCTATCCATAACCCATGATCTAGTGAACTCTTTGGAACCATCCTTTGGTTAAACCATACAAGACCAAAAATAAAATTTGGAAACTATGGCATGAGAACTTACTTGGAGTTTTTTGCTCTTCGTAATTCTGCAATTTATCTTTGAACCAATCACTTCACACTCATGCCAGATTTATCTCAGTCCTTGCAGTAATTATCTTTGTTCAGAAAAGATTTCAAAATCTTTGTTTGTGCAAGGTGAAACTGAGAAAATCTTGCCTATTATACTCTGTTATTAACTTCACATGCAAAACTTTTCACATCTTATTAATGTGCAAAATGCCACCACCTTCAGTATTTAAAACTTTGCCGTCAATCTTAAAATCATACGATCATGGGGTACAAAGAGAGATAACTAGGTATCACACTTGACAAGTTGGCCCTCTAATCCAATGAGAATCTCTAACGTACACAGCTCTTTCCTTGATGGTGCTTCTGACTAGATCTATAGGCAACTGAGGACATGTGTCGATAGGTCACTACTTTTCTATGCATAAAGAACGATCACCTTGCCATAGCGAAGTAGCATCAGCCATTGATCTGGTCTTAATCTAGTAGATGATATGTTACTGTACTTGCTTAGAAAGATGGCGATGGGCCCTTATTCGATATGTCGCTATACGTATCTTCCTAGCAACTCTTCATGGCAAGAAGATGATGGCCGTTGATCTGAGATAGAATCAAAGGTGGTGAAGCTACATGAAGTTTTCTAAAAAATGGTGGGCCCTACACTCGCTATGTCACAAAGACTAAATATCATGCAACTCTTTATAGTGAGATGGCGAGGATCGTTGATTGAAACTTGATCTGGCAATTGGGATCTCTCAAATGCTTTTACGGGTCTAAGACATTGCTGACATAGGAGAAATCATACTGCTGGAAATCAAAATAACCTTGCTTCAAACCTGGTTAGCTATCCATGTTTCCTTAGGTCCCACCGGCTATTGGTTTTTACGGTGCCTTGCTACTTCACTAACTGTGAGGAGTTAGGTTTTTTTGATAGCAAGGTAGCGAGCTCCGATGACTTGAAAAGAACTCGACACCATGAAATACAATGACCTATCAAATTATTATCATTCATGCCAAGTATTTATGACAATAATTATTGCTTTTCATGCCACCTATTCATACCATAGTTACTGATAAATTTTGAGGCCACTATGCTTTTGATTTTGAGGCACCTCGCTACTTCGCTAACAGTGATATGGTAAACTTTTCTGATAGCGAGATAGCGAGATATCGAAGAAATCATCATTCTAGTGTCAATTTCTGATTGTTTCCAACTGGTTCCCTTTTCCTGATCTGATAGCATTTCCTAGGTGTCTGTGACTGAATGATCAGTTAAAATTTTCTGCCTGCTGTGTCTTCATCTTGCGGTCCCATTTTACATTTTTAGACACTTGCTACCTCGCTATACATAAAGAGTGCCCATGTTCTCATAATGAGGAAACAACAATGGTGGATGTACTTAGATAGGATGGCTGGGAAATTTTGGGAGGAAAAGTAAATTAGGGCACAAAAGATATAAAGGGAAAAAAATATTCTCTTGATTTTAAACATTTTGCGCCTGACCGTTCATGAAGGGAAAAAGACATAGGGTTCTCATAAAACTTTCAAAGGGTTGCAAATAGACAACTTATTTAGAAACCCTATTTATCAATTTATCGAGACAATCTAAAGATTTTATATCCAGGCAAAGGATTTCTATCATTTGAAGGTTCAGACTAACAAGGTCATTGATTTCTTCAATGTATCATGTTTAATCTTGACTACACAATTGTTTGATTCCTTAGTCAACCTTTCTCACTTTGATGAAGCACCTGTCATGAGTAACAAATGAGAATCCTACATGAGATGTTAGTACATATACATTTTTCATTTCCATATCATTCATCTAAATATTATTATGTAATGTCATAGGCATACATCATATCTCATTCATCACATTTGCATAATAAAAATCCATCTCATCTACACTAAATATCCATACATCATATCAATTTGCATTAATCACAATCATATAGCTACACATCTTATGTACAAACAGTCATAAGAGAAAAGTGTGACACATGCAATGGTACTAAACAAGAGCTCAAATGTATATATCTAATGGAGTCAAAATGTACATTGATACAAAAATGCAGGCTACTTAAGCACTATCGATCTCAAAATTGATACAAAATAATAATGATACATCATACCATACATGATAGTAAATAAGATAGAAGAGGGTAGACTAACTACATCCTTCTCTTCAGCCCTAGGTAGAGGAGGAGGAGGAGGAGGTGCATCTTTTCTAGCTAGACAATGTACACCCTCTGATGCCTTGGCATACTCTAAAAAATGAGGCACCTTCTTTTCTGCCTCCTAGACTACTCCAACATAAGCCACATAATAATATGTTTCTCTTGCTGTCTATACACAAGCCTTGTCTTGTTGTTTCTCTAACTTCTCTTGAATCTCTCACATCTCTCAATCCAACTCTACTAGTCATGTGTCTTTAATAGCTAGCTAGATCTATAGCTCTCCCAACTACCACTATGTTGTCCTCAATTAGTTCTAGGATCTCTTAAGGGTGTCCTAGGTCTATGTTATAATATATCTACCCTATGGCTCAGGAGCAGGCCGATCCTACATCTCCTCATCACCCATACCCTACTCTTATTGTTATGGAGGCTAACCCTTTTCCCTCTACCCCTGAGCATCACCTCCAATGGAACCGAAGGGTCCCATCTATCCTTTAGATCTCCTCTGTCCAAAACCACTATCACCAACACCTCTATCCACTCTCATCTATCAAGGTGGGATTGGAACTAGTGCAGTTCACTATCTTGAACCCTGCTACTATGGCTATTGTGGTTCCTAAGCTGGCTACAATTGTACTACCATCCCTACTAGATCTATGAATTGAGAGAAGGGATGACTCACAAAATACTCTCTATACTCTAGAGTCACCCCTCCATTTGTTACTACTAGCATGTAGTCCTAGTGGGTCAATGTGATGATATGTACACCAATCATAGACCTACCTGGATCCAATCTCATTGACCATCCCTTCTTTATATCCTTGGTGAAGTGGGCATATGTACAATACTCCTATGAAATTTCTTTTGGTTGGTCATACTAATTCCACATGTATGTTAATGGATGCTACTCAATTAGATGGATTGAGTGCCCAATCAATGGTTGAGAGGAAAACATATAATTGAGTTGTGCTTAGGCATAGTCCCATGCCTTTGTCTCTCACCAAAGTGGCCATACCACTACTACCAAATCATCTCGATGAGCTCTCCACTACTCAATCTTACCTAGTGTAGTCTGGATCATTTTTCCTCAACTTTTGTAAATGTAGGGCTTGAGAGGTTGTTGCTCATCCTCACATATCAGTATTGTAATCTATAGGTGCTCCCATGCCCATGCCTGCAGAACATATACTCCTACAGCCATAGTCTTTGTCTCTCTATAGATTATTTCATGCATCACATGGAACATATGGGCTACCATGTACTAAACCCACCCAAAATGTGTTGGCTACTCCAACACCATTTGCAACATTCATCCCCATCCACACTCTATACCATGCTAAACTCTATCAGACATCAAGTAACATCTAAGTAAAGCTCCAAGCACCACTTCAAATGTATTGGTTGGACAACATACTTGTACTAGCTCCTCCCACGCGATAGCTCTACCTATGATAATATCATCCTCAAATATGGCCTCAGTGTCAATGTCCTCAGTCATGGCTATGTATCATAGTCTATTTGTGGCCCATGGAATGGTATCTAGAATATTCTATGTCCTCCAGTGTAATGGTCATCTCTCCAAAAAGGAAAATGGGAAGTTTTCATCTCTGAATGGAAATGCTCCATCAAAGAAGTCAGTAAACCATGATTCAAATGTAGATCAAGATTACCACAAAATGGGAGAGATTGAGCATATCAATGTGTGTCACCTTGGCATGATCTAGCTATCTAATCATTGCCTCAATGGATGGATAGTGTGATCTAAACCCAACATCTAGAAAGTTGACCTGCAAACATGCAAACAACATAACCACATTCAATATCTGACATGAGTATAAACATGGTTTTTCTATACTACTACAACACAAACATCTTGAAAACATGATTCAATGACCAATGAGGATGTGAAAAAGATGATAAACATGATATTTTTGACACAAATGACCAAAAAAAAATTAGAATCATGTGTGAGCTTTCACAACTTCACATGAGGCCTTTCAATCTCATGCACATGACCCACATCCTTGCACAAGGAAACTCTATAGCTCGCATGAAAAAAATGCTATGCACAAGACAAAAAAATATTCATGCACAAAATTCCCTTATTTCTAAGATCCCTCATATGAGAGATGGGTGTTCCTTACATGAGAAAATCCCACTTACCACACGAGAATGTGCCCTAGTGGCATTTCTTCACATGAGATCTCCTAGAGCCTCACGCGAGGACCCTGATGACATAGCCTTCAAATAATCCTAAAATCTACAAAATCTAATAGAAACACATAAAATTTCAACTGATTAAAGGGTTTTAGATCCATAGTTCATTGGCTAGTTATGTTGCTTAGATCGCTCAAATCGGTGTGACTACATAAGGACCACCATTTTTGCCTTAGAGCTCCTTCTCCACAAAAGAAAAATGCACAAATGATTTGAAAATGACCTTTTGGAGCCTTATATAGGTTTTGACCTAGTTTTTCAAGCTACTCCTATAGATGTGAAAATCACCCCCTAACTAATTGGACTAGTCTAAATTCATTTTCAAGATCAAAATCAAAATCTACCACACGTAGAAAGGTCAAAATTGCATTTTAAAATTTTGGGAGTGACGTGACTGAACACTTGTGCAGTATATCTTTCTAATACTTTATGAATCTTAGATCATCATTAGTTCAACATTTCTCTATTTTAAGAAAAATAGTCCTCAAAAGTCAACTCTAGTAAACTTTGGTCAAACTTGGTCAACTAGACCTTGAAATTACTTTGAATTAACTTTAAATTTTTTCCATACTCTTTTGATCAAATCTACATTCTTCTAAATCTTTGGTCAATTCAATATCTTTCAATCTCCTACTCTACATCACTATTCTGGTGTTTCATCTTTTGATTTCGCTCCTGAGGGGGTAGGACGATTACATAATTGAATCTTTCAAAACTAGCCTCAACCAAATTTGAATATAATGTACTAATCACTAGGGGCATCACATCACTTAGAGGATCTTTGTTCCCTTTGTTTGGCATCATATGTTATCTAATCTTACTTATTGATCAATTGATCAAACTCATAACAATGTTAGTTATAGCTTGATGGACAGGTATCGAGGCATTCCAACTCTGACTCTTGAGGATTAAGCCTCATTCTAGGGATAATCCTATGACTCATAATTAGGTCTTGTTATCTTTTATGGACCAATATTCAGGTGTTCATTCTAGACTTTAAAGGATCAAACTTTATTCTGAAGATAATTTTAAGCTTTCTTTCAATCACTGTTTAATGGACAGGTATCAAGGCATGCTAACCCTTACTCTTGAAGACTAAGCCTCATTCTAAGGATAATTCTATGAGTCATGATGAATCTTTTCATCTTTTAATGCACAAATATTGGGGCATTCTAGCCTTGACTACTAAGGATTGAGTCTTTGATGCAGGAGCATCTAATGATGTAAGGGCAATCCTGTATCACACAAAAAAATGCTTAGTGTTAGTTTCTATTTAAAGTGTTTTCATTTTTAGATACCCATTTGGGTCAAATAGAGATTCCAACTCTCATAATTCCACTACTGGTTTTCTAGGTTAGAGTTTTTGAGCACCTTGGGATATGTGCCAATGTAGAAAATAGGTTATTTGTAATTGAGCCATAATTATGATGAGTTAGAGGGCATAAGTTGGAGGGATGATTATACTTATAATTTTAAGCACTCTAGAAAAAAGAATCAGGTGAAAAGGCTTTACAATTTGAAAATTATTACAGTTTTAAGTTGCGTAGAGACCTCCTAAGAGCACTTCAAAGTTAGATTTGAGGCACTAAATGGCCTCATATAGGCCCAAGAAAGGGGGAAAATAAAATATGGTCCATAGAGCTATAGAGAACTTGGAGAGCTTTCCAAAAATATAAATGGTTCGTCAATACGAATCACAGATAAAAAGTTTACCTCCTGGAAGTTGGACTACCATTTCTAGATTCTTCTAATTTTACACCAAATTCTAACATGTTTTCTAGCACCTTCTATTTTTGTGGTGGCTACCAAATAGAATATTATTAAATTTATTCCTAACCCTAAACCTAATTCAGGTTACTTAAGATCACTTCTAGCGATGTAAAGGCAATTTTTGGTGGAGTTTGGGAGAAGGTACTATGAGAAGGGTTTTCTCCAAAATCTGATAACATTGTAAGCCCATAGGACATGTCATGGAGTTTTTTTTTGTTGTACTAAATGTAATAGAATATCATTTCTGATAATAATATTCCCCCTTTCCTGTTGTGTTCATTTTTGTCTTGGATTGTGCCCCCATCAAGTGGTATCAGAGAAGATTTTCTTGAGTGTGTAGACAAAGTGCCAACTGTGAGGCAGTTTGCACTAGGACTATGTGGTTGTGGGTTTTGATACAAGAAGATTCCTCTGTGAAGGGAGTGTGGTGGAAAGGTTGGAGTTGTTACTTCTAACATTAGAGCCCTCTAGAGACAAGTCTAGGCATTGCAAGAGGAGATTTGTAGGGGGATGAAATTTGTCATAGGCGATGAAAGTGAGGAAGAAAATAAAGAAGGAAATATAGGGAAAGAAGGAGAAGGAGATAGAGAAGTCCTAAACCAGGCAGAGGAGAAGCTTTATGGCCATAGTCGAGCTTGAAAAAACACCTAAAATTGACATTGACATGTTTTTGGGAAATCTAAACCTGGATGAATTGATTGACTGGATCAATTAGCTAGAGGAATATTTTGAGTATGAGGATATCAGGGACCTTGATAGGGTTAAGTTTGCAAAGGCCAAAATGAAAGGCCATGCAAAAATCTAGTGGCATCAGATTTAGTTGGAAAGAAAGAGAAGAGGAAAGGAGAAAATCACAAGATGGGATCACATGGTGGACAAACTAAAGAAGCAATTGATTCCTATTGATTACAGGTTTGATTTGTTCAAAAAGATCCAAGGGTTAAAGCAAGTGGGAAAATTTGTCTAGGAATCATAGAAGAATTTTACCAAGTCCTTATTAGGGCAAGGCATGCAAAAGAAAAGAAGGGGAAGGTTTCCCATTACCTTAGTGGGTTAAGACCTAGCATTCAAGAGGAGTTACTTTTGCTTTGAATGACTAGCATTGAAGAGGCATACCTATTTTCCTTATGAGTAGAGGAGAAGCTAAACAAAAATTTTGATGTAAGGAAAAGAGGGTGTATTCAAGGAGGAAGGGGTGATGGTAGGTCATTTGGAGGCTGAAATGAGAACTAGAAGAAAAATGAAGATGTGCGTACTAGCCAAAATTAGAAGAATGAGGGGTTCAACCACTTTTTTGATCAAACTTTGGAGATTAGAGAGGAAGAGGTAGAGGACATGGACAAGGTTCAAAAAGAGGAGGCTTTCATGGTACCTATTTTCATTGCAAGGAAGAAGGTCATCATGCCTTTGAATGACCTCAATGCCAAGGAAGGATAGGTAGGAGAGTTGATGGTCAAACAAGGGTTGCTCATGTGGATGATGATGCATAGTCATCAAATTCAAAGGATGTAGAAAGAGGAGAGTTTCTAGTTAATGAAAGGGCCTTACTAAGTAGTGAGACTAAACTTGGACAAAGAAGGAGTTTGTTTCATAGTAGGTGCAAGTGCAAGGGTAAATGTTGTGATGTGATTGTTGATGGTGGAAGCACTGACAACTCAATTTCAGAGGAGACGGTCTCAAAGCTAAAGCTCAAGAGGGATAAATACCCTAAATCATATTGGATTTCTTGGGTGTAGGATGATCATAAGGTTCTAGTTAGTGAGATATGTTTGGTAAAATTCAAGAGTAGGAGTTACCATGATGAGGCTCTTTGTGACATCATTTCAATGGATGTCTACCATTTATTATTGGGAAGGTTGTGGCAGTTTGATAGACATGCTATACATTATGGTCATGCAAATACATATTCTCTGAGAAAGGATGGAGTTTTCCACAAATTGAAGCCTCTAATAAAGGAGGGTGAAAAGGTATGCACTAGTGCTAGGGTATGTCTTGTTGATGGAAGAAAATTTTTGGATGGCATGAAAAATTAGCATATGTGTTATGCTTTAATTCCTAGAAAAGATAAGGAAGGTAGTAGTAAAATTCACTTAGAGTTTTAGGTCTATTAAATGAGTATGGAGATGTCATCTTTGATAATGTTCTAGAAGGGTTGCTGCCAATAAGGAAAATCAGTCATCAAATAGATTTAGTCCCTAGAACTAGTTTTCCTAACAAGGTTGCTCATAGGACGACTCCTACTGAGACTAAGGAGCTAAATAGATAAGTTTAGGAGTTGTTGAGGAAAGGTTAAATTCAAGAGAGCTTGAGTCCTTATGCAATACCTATAGCACTAGCACTAAAGAAGGATGGAGAGTGGAGAATTTGTATAGACTCTCAAGCTATAAATAGAATAACCATCAAGTACCAGTTTCCTTTGCCAAGAATGGATGATCTTATGGACTATTTGAGTGGAGCTCAATACTTCACAAAGATACATCTCTAGATTAGTTATCACCAAATATAGATATCAAAGGGAGATGAGTGGAAGACTTCATTCAAGACCAAGGAGGGTCTATATAGGTGGTTAGTCATGCCCTTTGGACTGACCAATGTGCCAAGCAGCTTCATGTGGCTTATGAATAAGGTATTAAATTTTTTTTTGGGATAATTTGTTATTGTCTATCTGGATGGTATTTTGATTTTCAATAATTCTTTGGATGAACATTTGTTGCACATTCGTAGTGTCCTTGAAAGGTTGAGAGAAGAAAAAATGTTGATTAATACGAAGAAATGTAGCTTTGTCAAAAGGGAGTTAGTCTATTTGGGGTTTGTTGTATCAATTGAGGGTCTCAAAATGGACCAAAAGAAGATGTAGATAATCTTGGAATGGCCTAATCCAAGGTTTGCCACTAAGGTGAGGTCATTCTATGGTCTAGATAGTTTTTATAGGAAATTCATTAGGAATTTTAGTAGTATATGTGTACCCCTAACTGAAACAATGAGGGGAGATAGAAAAGGGTTCAAGTGGACTATAGGAGTTGCTAAGAGTTTTGAATTATTGAAGAGGAAGGTGACAAAGCATCTTGTGTTGGCACTTCCTAATTTCAATAAAGTGTTCTAGGTGGATTGCAATGTTAGTGGTAGTGCTATAGGGGATGTGTTAAGCCAAGAAGGTAAGCCTATTGCCTATTTAAGTGAAAAATTGAATGATGCAAAGAAGTACTCAATTTATGATCAAGAGTTCTATGCAATAGTTCAAGCCTTAAAGAAATGGAGGCATTATTTGTTGCCAAAATAATTTGTTTGGTATATTGATCACCAAGCATTGCAGTACCTAAATAGCCAAGGTAAATTGAATTAAAGACATTTAAAATGGGTAGAGTTCATGCAAAGCTATACATTTGTATTTAAACATAGAAGCAGGAGGCCTAATAGGGTTGTGGATGAATTAAGTAGGAGACAGTTGTTGTTGACAATAATGTAGGTCAAAGTGGTTGGGTTTGATGAACTCAAGAATCTGAACCCTAAGGATACTAACTTTACAAAGTCTTGGAAGGCTTGTACAAAACTTGTTACTCTAGATAGGACTAGGTGGCTAGATTACATGTTGTTCAAGGGATGTCAATTATGTATTCCAAGGAGTTCCATGAGGGAGAACTTGATCAAGCAGAAGCATAGTGGAGGGATGGTAGGACATTTTGGTCCAAATAAGACCATTGCCATTATTAGAGAACATTATTTTTGGCCTCAATTGTCACAAGATGTGAAGAAGCTTGTGCAGAGTTGTCAAGTATATCAAATAGCCAAAGAATTTAGTCATAATATTGGACTCTATCAGCCATTGCCTATTCCATCAAAGCCTTGGGAGGAAATAAGTATGGATTTTGTTCTTGGATTGCCAAGGACACAAAGGGGAAATGACTCAGTATTTGTGGTGGTTGATAAGTTCTCCAAGATGGCACATTTCGTTCCATGCCACAAGACTCATGATGTAGTGCATATTGCATATTTGTTTTTCAAAGAGGTAGTGAGGCTACATGGTCTCCCAAAAAGTATTGTTTATGACAGAGATACTAAATTTGTTGGGTATTTCTGGAGGACTTTGTGGAAGAAGTTAGAGATAGAATTGAAGTTTAGTCCTACACATCATTCATAGACTAATGGACAAATAGAAGTAGTGAATAGAAGTTTGGGCAATTTGCTCAGGTGTTTAGTAGGAGATAAGCCAAATTGTGTATGTGAGTAGTCCAAGGACTACACCAGAGTTGAGGAAGATGGAGCAAGGGGAGAGGACAAGTGTTGAGGCAAAAGACTTTTTTGAACATGTCAAGAACCTACATGAGGAGGTGCAAGCACATATTACCAAGATGAACCTGTAGTATAAGGCTAGGGTAGATCAAAAGAGGAGACATAAGCAGTTCCAAGTTGGAGATCAAGTTATGGTATATTTAAGAAAGGAATGATTTCCAAGGGGTACTTAGAACAAGCTGAAGATGAAATTTGGCCCCTATAAGATTTTGAAGAAACATGATTCAAGGAATGAATATGAGGTGGAGTCACTAGATGGGATTCACATTTCTCCTATTTTTAATATTTCAAACTTAACAGAATATCATGATAATGGTGCAGATGAGAAGTTGATGTTGGAGCCATGTACAATTCCTACTTCCACAATGGAAGAGATTGCAAAAGTTGTTGATAGTCATGTGGGCGGCCAAAGTACTAGAAATATGTAGTATGAAGAATACCTAGTAAAGTGGAAAGGATGACCAATAGAAGACTCAACTTGGATATCCACAATGGAGGTTGCCCATTTGGGTTTTCCTCTACCAGCTATAAAATGACAGGGTCAATTTTCAGTCTACCTTAGGTGTTTGATGTAGGACCATCCAGTGGTGTAAGGGTAATCCTGTATCACCCAAAAAATGCTTAATGTTAGTTTCTATTTAAAGTGTTTTCATTTGTGGATACCCATTTGGGTCAAATAGAGATTCCATCTCTCATAGTTCCACTATTGGTTTTTTGGGTTAGAGTTTTTGAGCACCTTGGAATATGTACCAATGTAAAAAAATAGGTTATTTTATAATTGAGTCATAATTATGATGAGTTTGAGGTTGTAAGTTGGCAGGATGATTACACTTGTAATTTAAAGCACCCCAAAAAAAGAATCAGGTCAAAAGGTTTTATAGTTTGAAAGTTATTGTAGTTTTAAGTTGCCTAGAGACCTCCTAAGAGCACTTTAAAGTCAAATTTGAGGCACTAAATGGCTTTGTACAAGCCCAAAAAATGGGTTGAGCAAAGCTGGTCCATAAAGCTATAGAGCACTTGGAGAGCTTTCTAGAAATGTAAACGATTTTTCAATCAGAGTCCCAAATCAAAAGTTATGCTTCCCAAAAGTTGGACTACCATTTCTAGATTCTTCTAATTTTACACCAACTTCTGACGTGATTTCCCTTGGCTGTGGATGCCAAATGGCATATTCTAAAATTTATTCCAAACCCTAAACCTATTTTAGGTTACTTAAGGTCACTTTTGGTATTGTAAAGGCAATTTTTGTTGGAGTTTGGGAGAAGGTATCATGAGAAGGGTTTTCTCCAGAATCTAATGACATCGTAAGCCCATAGGGCATGCCATGGAGTCTATTTTTGTTGTACTAAATTTAATAACATATCATTTCTTATAATAATAATCCCCCTTTCATGTTGTGTTCATTTATGTCTTGGATTGTGCCCCCATCAGTCTCATTCTGGGAACAATATTGTGAATTTTGATAATCTTTATTCTATAAGACTAGTATTTAGGTGTTCTATTTGGACTCTGGAGGTTTAAGCTTCATTCTAGAGGCAACCCCAAAAATCTCATCAATTGGTTTATGTGTCATCAATCTCAGAATCAATTTTAGTTCTTTATCTATACTTCAGACTTCTAATTTCTTTGAATTAATGTGTTGCTCACACATTTATTCAAAGAGGAGAAAATGTTATACCCTTAAATTAGCACATTGACATTCTAAACCAATTTCGGTGCCTTAATCTTACTACATGTATTTGTTGATCAAATTTAAGTCCTATTATACTAGGCATTTCAGATTCTGATTGTCTCTAGTTGACCTAAGTGTCGAGTGCAGAAAATCACTAATTTGTATTAATCACATACATTATTTAATTCATAAATATTTATTGAAATTATCTAAACTAATCTACTAATTAAATTAATTTTATTATAATTCCTAAATACTTTAATTAAATTAAATCCACCCTCTTTAGCTAATATACATAAAAGAGGAATTAAATATATATCATAAGTGTTGAAACTAATTATTTAATTAATTAGAATACTCTGGATAAGTGCACAAAGATGAGTCTCAATTCTATAGAAGTCTGTGGATTGAGATCATGCCCTTCTAGAAATGGGCACCCATATTAGGCTCGGATGCCCAATTTGAATTTCAAAAAATAGGCACCCATTTTTTTCTAAAATTAAGTGCCCATTTTTTATTTTTAAAAAATGGGTACCCATTTTTTATTTTCAAAAAATGGGTACCCATTTTTGAAAAGAAAATTAAAAATAGGAAATTGTTTAAAAAAAATTTTAAAAAATGGGTACCCGTTTTAAAAAAATTCAAATTTATAGTTTTATTTTTTTGTATTTAAAATGCATTTTAAATGTTGAAAATTCTTTTTCAAAATAGGCACCCATTTTTTTAATTTCAAATAATGGGTGCTTGTTTCTTACAACATGGGGCGGGATTTTTTTTGCCCACCTCAGACTTTGGTTCAGGATAGGCTTATTGAGACCAAGCCTATGCTTTGACCTCTCAAGATTTGGCTAAGGCATTGAACTAACAAATTCAAGCCTTGTCATAATTATTTGAGGGTTTTCCCGATCATACTTTTTTACAAAACAAAAATCCATTAGAGTTCTCACTGTCCTGATTTTAGAAATATAAATTTTATAGTGTTATGATTTTATTTACTATTTTTGCATTTTTTTTATTCATAGGTGGTACCTAAATGTAAAATAGTGAGGTTCACTAAAACTTTAATAACTTTTTAATTTTATGATTTTCCTTAAACTAATTTATATTTTATCAATCTATATACAATTCTTTTGAAGTTTTAAATTTTATTTTATTTTTGAAAAAGGTGAATATTTGATAAAATTATGTTGTTTGTACATGAGAGGTTTTTATATTTACCTTTATAGCCAATTAAACGTTAATAATAATAAAATTATTCAATTAAAAATTAAGAAAAACTATTTTTATCAATCTTTGCTATGTTAGGTAACTTCCTTTACAAGGAATTACAAAAATTCACTTATTTGTATCAAATTGTGGTGTTCATACATGAGTGTGGTATGATCCCAAAACAAGCATTTTGAAAAAGTGATTTCTAAAGGCCCATACCCAAAAAAAAACTATCATATGGGTACACAAATAAATTACATATTCAAAAAGTAGATTCTGAGCACTACAATCTTTATTTCTAAAGTTTTTAATATTCACCATCTAAATGTGTCAAATTTTGACATCAATTGACAAGGAATTTCAAAAATACGAAAAAACACTTCCACTTTTTTCCTAGAAGTGAAACCCAACTTGTTGCACTTATCCTTCTATTATGATGTCATGTTTGGATGGATCAATATTCTTCCCTAATTCATCTCATATGAAAAAGGAGTTAAATATATTGACTATATCAAATAAGTTCATCATAATTATTAAAACTAATTATTTAATTTATTAGAAAAATAATTATGAGAACATATTTGAATGGATCAATGTTATCTCGTATTTCATCTCGTTCAACTCCATAAAAAATGGAGGACTCGATCTCACATTCAATCTGTGTCTTACACTTAGTTTAATCTTGACC
Organism: Cupressus sempervirens; assembly: GCA_028749045.1. Taxonomy (NCBI): domain Eukaryota; kingdom Viridiplantae; phylum Streptophyta; class Pinopsida; order Cupressales; family Cupressaceae; genus Cupressus; species Cupressus sempervirens. The sequence continues at coordinate 876,686,971 of CM053785.1, read as the reverse complement.
GTTAATTAGATCTAGGATTCTACTGAAAGAGATCCCTGACCTCTCATTTGGAAGGATGCACATGAAGACTATCAAATCGATGTTGGATTGATCACTCACATGTTTTGCATTCAAATCTCTTTTTGTTTGCATTCTCATGATTTAGACGAAAATGCATTCATTTAGCTTAACTTTTCATTTTTCTTAGATTAATTTGAAATTCATTTAGATTAATTCATAAACGTTGCATTCAAAAATATCAAAAACATATATTAGGTTGCATTTGATACCCAAAAACATTTATTAGGTCATTGTCAATCATAATAGGTATATCTCCTACCCAAACTTTTCTTCATGTGCTTTGCTCAAAATAATCCTACTCCATTTGTCATTATCAAATTTTGCATAAAACATATACTTGATCAGGTTCAACTCATTCAAGTATGCAAACTCAGGTTACAAGGTTAGGTTTGCATTACACATTATACCTAAATCCTTATGAATCTCATCATCTCCAATACTCTCAAATTTATAGTGAATGTAACTTCTAACATTTTATATATACATGAAGCATATTAGGTGGGATTTATGAGAACTCTCCCAAAGGATCATCAATAAGAGAAACAAATGGGTGTTTCTTAAATTTGTACCTTGGTCTCTCACTAACATCACATACAAAATAGCTTGCCATTATGCTACTTGACTATGCTAAAAACTTCATTTAAAAGCTTCATAAAATACCTTTGTTATCATGTATTAGGACTTCTTCAACTTCAAACTTCAGAGGCTTCAATCCACTCTTAATTCGATGTCAAAATGCTCACAAACACTCTAAACTCTTTGCACAAACAAATGGTAGTGAAAATCTTGTTCCCTATCCCTAAATCATTTCAAATTTAATTTTGCATTAAATATGTATCTACTTCATCTACAAAAGGTTTTCCTAATTATGAGCAAGACTTCTTTCTTTTGTACAACTTACTATGATCATAAAAGTGCATGTGTAATTGACCATAGCTTCATCACTATGTCCTCTACCTTCTTCTGACTCCACAGGGTCTAATCTTCTCTTTAACTTTAGTTCAGATCAACTAACGCTTTGCTTCTAGTGAAAATTCTCAATTCAAATAGGATGAGTCATAAACAACTATCAGGTTCAATATTTCATCAAGTACATCATAGTATTGCTCTTCTAAAACTATATGATTACTTTTTGGATTACTAGATTTCATAGATACTTCCTTGAATTCATGAACATGCTCTTTGAGTGCTTCTTTGTTATTTTTATCACTGTCATTACCATTCCTTCTATCACTTCTATTATTGTTTTTGTAGGGTTAATATTTCTAAACATTCTACTATTTCTATTACTACTATCAAACTTAGGCTTCATATAATCTACTACTTTATGACCATAACCATGAAAATTATAACAATAGAAACTAGTGATAGGTTTAAAGGACTTACCTATGCAATCTCTCTTCATATGACCAACTTCATTGCATATAAAACATCTACCTCTGAATTCATGTCTTACTTCCTTAGGTGACTATTATGTTTCTTTGGTTCATCATGTTTCTCAGATAAATTAACTTTCTCTATTTCTTTAGATTTATCATGTTTCTCAGAAAAATCAATTTGGTTAACTTCTTTAGATACTTCGGTAGATATGCTTGATTATATTCTACTCTGATTAGTTTCTTTAGGCTTAGGAGTTTCAACAATTACATCTAGTTCTTTTCTACTTTCAGTTTTCTTGGCTAAGTTTTTTGCAATGATATATCCAAGGCATGTCTTATCATAAGAAGATCTTTGGTAAAATAGTTGTTCAACAATTTTCTCACTGCTGGAATAAAGCTTCTCTAACTATAGTTTATCTTGTGTTAATTCTCCTTTCACAATAGTATTATACTTTTCTAATTCTATGTGTGAGCTATTTTATTAGAATCTAATTTAGATGTTACTTGAGATACCTAGGATATTAGGTGTACATTCTTAGATTTGAGACCTAGTTCTATCTTACTGTCATCCTTCTTGAGACTCAACTTAAGTTCAACAATTTTCAACTCATGTTTCAAGATCTCATTTTCTTTATTGAGAGTGCCTACTTCATCATTGTCACTAATTTTCTCTTTTGATTCCTTCTTAGATTTTGGATCATCAATCTTAAATCTTTCATTTTTCCAATGTCATCTTTTGCATCTTCATACCTATCATTTATGTTATCTCTATCTTCTATAAGAAGATCATTTTTCTCAAGAGATTCTTCAAGATTTATCTTTAACTATTCCATATCCATAGGGATCTTACTCAAGCTATTAAGCCTCTTCTAAGTAACTGTGCTCTGATACCAATTGTTAGAAATAGATAATACTGAGAGGGGCAATGAATCAGTATTCTACAATTTTTTTTGCCACAATTGGATATTATTAATGACTTTACAACAAGCATATGTAAGTAAACTAATAATACTAAATAGTAAATAAAACTACACATAGAAAGAACTTATAACACCATTTTTTGTTAACTAAGAAAACCCTAGCATGGGGAAAACCCTGGTGGGGATGGTACCCACAAAATGATCCACTAAACAAAAGAATATTGTCAAGGATATTGACCCTATTAGGAGTCTATCAAATACATATAGTTTCTTGAGTCCTTTTTGCAGGGCTAGACCTTATCAAAAGCCTCAACCCTATTAGAATTTGGTAGAGCAATTAAAATGTATGCAAGAAGTGCTCACTACTATAGCATGCAATATACAAATAAGCTTCTTTATAAATATAGATATACATACAATACTATCTCATTGTTGTACTTCACACTTGCTCTAATCATTCACCAGAATTTACATCAAAAAATCTCACATATCACATATACTTTTTTTTTTTTTTTAGACTGCAGGAATCAGTGCAACACGGCCCCCCTATAAACTGTAGTGCACCTAGTAAACTTTTTAACGTGACCGGTAGCGCTGGTGCGACATGCCCACCGGTACCATGAGGATGGGAGAGACTAGAACCCGTGACCAACCCCCTGCAATAGGGAAGATTTAGCCAACCGAGCTAGGGCCCCTGCCCACATATCACATATACTTCCTTCACAATAGTTTGCATCACATATATTCACTTTTTTAGCTGTTCAAGATATGATCTTTACTTATACCTTACAAATTATCAAAACTTTTGATCAGCCGACCTTGAAGCTTCCACACACATGGCTAATTATTAAAGTAACTTAGGGTTTACATCTAAGATGCTTCCCATCATAGTTAAGAAATTATTTTGTTACCAAAATAATTCCTTAAGCCATACAATTCATTTTACTATCGTGCTCTATTTTGCACTATCAATTACCTATATTGGTAATTCCTTTGTATCCATATAGATTTGTGCACTGCCATATGCCATCATGACACTTCCAATTATCAGTTCTCAACTATGCATGTGCTAACTTAGACTATATGATCTATACATACTGAATCTATCTCTATATTGCTGCAAACTGTCCAATACTTAGACAATTTTTTGTCTTTGATTTCATAATGAAATAACAAAATATATATGTTGTCATAAATGAGAACACTCACTTATCTACCTCTCCATATTGCCAACAACCTCAATTAAAATCCAAAACTATTTCTTATTTCTACAAAGGAAATAGCATTTTCTCATACACTTCTTGGAAAGGAAAATTATCCACTCTAGCTTGTAAAATAATTTACAATAAAAGAATAAATAGTTCCATTAACTGCCTTGTTAAAGTAGTTGAATTTTATAAGATGTTTTTCATTTTTCTAACATAGTTTAAGAAATCATCCAAGATAGAACACATGACAGGAATTTAAGACGCTTTTGGACTATCCTCTGAACAACTAAGAAAAAATCTCTCTAGTACTTGGGCATTGTCTTTTTTAGCAAGACAAGCTTTCTTATCTATGTTTTATTGACCCTCATGCTATAAACAAAGAATTATTGGGAGAAACTTGCTGATTTGTTGCTAATCTGGATGCATAATTGGGAATCCTCTTGATTGATTTGGGTCTAAGATATTGTTAAAATTGACATCATTTTTGTGCTCTACATCTTGGTATTGTGATGATATGAATGTCGCTCCTATTTTTCTAAGGAGATAAACTCTTCAACCTCTTCTTCATGTTGATCATTAGCCATTTGTTGTGTCTCTTGTATGATGCATAGATCTCCACATGTTTCTTCTGCAACTCATGATCTTATGATTAAGTAAATTATGGTTTGATGTTTATGAGCAAAAAAAAAATCATCATTGCCCAAAAAAATTCCTCTTAATTAGATTCATCTTGTTCTATTGAAATAATATGCATAGATTAAGGAGAAACTTCATGCATCCTAACATATTTTTCCTCAAGGAAAATGCTATTCATGATTTCCTCTTCTTTATGCTCCATACACAAGATTTGTCATTGTAAAAACTAATTATTTTCTTCTTTCTCTTCCAATGGACCCTCTAGTTCTTTTGAAGTCTCCTTAGCCAAGATTTATTCCTCAAGGGTAAAAAATTGACATTGTGTTCTTCTTCCTCAAAAAAAGAGTGAAGATCTTAAAATAAGAGGATCGACTCCTCTTAATTTGTTAAAGTAATTATATGTAGAGATGGTTGAATGGACACGAATATCTCAATATTCTTGTATATTTATTTTACCTCCTCCAAAGTAGGTGAAAATTCTTGATCAAAAGGTTGTAACTCCTCCCAAAATGACATATTTTAACCATTAAGAGTCCATGCAAATAGGCCAACCTTGAAAACTGAAATGGTATGGGTTACAAAAGAATGAGACAGAAGTTTTATTGCATAGGGAGTGGAGGAATTTCAATAATAGGATACTTTGATGGAGGAGGATTCTTAAAGCTTGGAACAAAAAATTTTGGGAAAGAGGCTGCCTCTGTTTCTTGGGTTTGAAAATTATATAACTTAAGCATCATTTGTTCTTTTGTTGTGGAAACTTAATTTTTTATTTTATTCTCGAATTTCCTTTTTCAAGACTCCATATCTTCTTCATGTTTTTGATAAAGGACATAGAGGGCCATGAACCCATACTTACAAATACAAAAGGTAAAGCCTAGACCCATTACAGTTAAGCAACTTGCCAAAACATCTAAAACCAGCAAAGAGTACACTCTCACATAATAATAAAAAAAACATACCAAAAAGCTGCCAAAGATATTGATACACATCATGAGAATAGAAATAGGAAATTGATCAAATATAGAATTAAAAAAAACCTACTAAACAACTTGCATACACAAAAATCAATCCAAAATATAGGAATCAATAGAAATTGTCTACATATAACAAAGTTGTAATAGTTTAAAGTATTAATACAACATAAGTACCTATCATTGAAAAACTTAGAGAACCTAAAGTAATGTGAGTTCAAAGTAACAAATAACACCTTAAATTGCCTAGTACTAGAATAAAAAATAACACCTCTACAAGAGGTGATCAAAAGAATGAAATAGAAAAAATAATTAATCATTTTAAATATCATTTCAATATTTGATTAGATAGGATATCTCCCCTTTCCAATTAGTTATGTATTAAAACTCTTTAAACCTATTGAAACAGCTTCCCTTTTTGTGTTTCTATCTCGCTCTTCCTCATTATGGCCCTTATCTCTCTAGTTTAGCTTGTTGGCCTAAATCGGTTTAGTCTAGTTCTAAAAAACCACTTTCTTAGGATTTTTTTAGTTTTTTAAAAATGGCTTTCTAGAGGAAGGAGCAACCATTGACATTACATTTCTCCAACATAGTACCACTAGGGGAACAAGACATATATTGCTTAACCTACAAGATGTTAGACCAACCTTTTTTTCCTTCAATAATCTTCCAACCTATCTTATTAATAAGGGCTCTATTAATTTATTTGAATTTCCTTATTCCTAGCCCTCCTTGAGCAAGGGATTTACAAACTATCTCCCATTTCACTATGGGTATTTTCCTTTTTTCTTCAGTTCCAACCTATAAAAATGTATTTTTTTATTTTTTCCATGGTTTCAAAAACCTTTTTTTGGCATAACCACCATGAGATAAAGTAAATAGGGATTTTCTCGATGTAGGCCTTAAGGAATTGTAGGTTTTCCCCTTGGTTGAGCAATTTCACTTTCCATCCAACAATTTATTTTTTTTTTTTTTTCTGGAATCTCTCCATAATATTTTTCTAAAAGGTTAAGGGAGCCTTCTTAGGAGAAAAAGGGAGCCTAAGATAGATGTCTAGAATAGAGGATATATCATAGTTAAGGATGTTATATATCTCATTTTCATATGTCTCATCTTGCAAAGCACTATTGGTATTAAAAATGAACAACTTACTTTTTTTTAGAGTACTTTTTCCCTAACACAATGGCATAATCATTTAGAAGAATCTTCCACCTTTCATCTTCCCTATTTTTTCTTCCTCGATTATAACTGTGTCATTCACAAATGTTACATGTGTTGAGGAGGGAAGGTTAGGAATAATTTTGATACCTTTTAGAGCATGTATATCCTTGAGTTTGGTATGATCTCTTCCAAGAACCTCGCAAACCAATGGCCGGTCAGCTTAATACCTTAGTAATAAAGCATTGGTTTTCCTTTCATAGAGACTCCATGATTAGATATAATCATGTGTTTTCCTAAGAATAGCATATTAACTTTATTTTATTTTTACAACCCGAGAGTGTAAAGTTGAGAGGGTGGCTGCAAAGTATATACTTAGATTCCTCTTTAAGTCATTACCACTAAAATAACGGAAATGCTAAAGGAGCCTTAAAATAGGAACTAAACCAACATGTTATTCTAGAGTTTAAAGTAATGTTGCAAATAAAAAATCTATCTATGCACCTATGTTATAGGAATAGTTCACTTATTCTATTGTCAATGGTTGTAGGAACACCATAATTATACCTTGCAAAGAAACAAACAAGGAAATGAAATCTATTCTTAAAAAGTAGTTCACTCACCAAGTGCCCCTCTTGGATGAGTGAACAGAAGAGACAAACTAGACAAAAGATGGAAACTTGAACTTTGAATTATATTCATTCATGGTAAGAGTTTACATCTAATTGAAAACAAGATCACATGGTGCTATTATGAAAAACTATCTATTCTATCTTCTTCTTAAAAACTTCTTTCAAAGCTACAATGGGTGTTATTTAAAGGGAAACTACAACAACTTCCTACTTCTATGATCACTCCATCAATGAGGATCAATTACAGGTTTGTAAAGTTTACAATAGAAATATCATTAACTATGATTAAATCTTCCAAGAATATATGAGGTTGAGAGTGCTATATTGGTGCACTACCATAATAGAAATCACACAATATTTTGCTTGTTATAGTGATTCAACAATCTAGTTAGCTTTGACTTATCATTTAAGTGTTGACTTTGAATATGTGCACCAAGTACCTACAAAACATTGAATGCATACAACTTCCAAATACATATATTCATTTCATCATCAATGTTAGAAAAGGTATAATGTTCAAACTATCACTCTTTGCAAATCCTATGGTTATAGGAAGGAATCTACCCAAACATAGAATGGATGAGAAAACATTTATCAGCATGTAACATTCCTTCATTATACCATAGAAGTCCATAGATTCAAGAAAACATAGCATATCTAAACTATCTATTCTTCAACTTCATGTCTAAACATATTCATTAAAACATAATTTCCTTTACTTAAAACCTTAGTCATAAAAGTTTTTGCAAGATAATTTTCTAAAAACAAGATAAAAAGGATCTCAAAATAATAGGCTTTTAGAGGCTCATCATTCCCCCCAACTAATCTATTGTTGGTCCCTAGCAATCATGAAGTTCCTGATTTAGGCCCACACTTGCCAATCACTTGGTATCATTTCCCTTGGCTCATTCTTCACATAGTCAAAATAACCATAATTTGTCTTAAGTCTTTTCTAGCACCTTACTTCATCTATCATATCACCATCCTTGACATTGTCATTTACTAATAACAATGGTTGCAGAAGAATAGGGGGTTGATACCTTAATGACAACCAATGTTTGCACTAATTTCTCCCCAAGTCAATATACCATTGAATCCTAATTGTAACAAGAGTTAGACTTTGAGGAGAGTGGGGTTCTCTTTTTTTTAGATCATATGGTATCCTAATTCATCACTTCCTTGAGGCAATAATTTTTGTTTCAACATTTTGACATGAGTGTTGTTCCTAGTCTGAAAAGGCACATTCTCTGATTGAACACACCTTACCAACTCTTGTGGGATTTTCCAAAATAGAAATCTAATCCAAATATGTTTATCTAGAATGTTGAACTTTTGGTCTTATGAACAATGGTGCTATCATTCCACTCTCCCTATAAAGTGCAAATTGGTGTTCTCTACTTATTTCATTTTGTATCCATGACATCACTACTCTTAATTGCACATCCCCTACATATAGGACTAGGTTACACTCTGTGTCATTACATACTGCCAAATTATGAAAATACAATTCACATAGTATATTTTTCAAAGCCATGGGAATAGATTGAAATGCATCATAAAACTCATGTGAGGTAGAAATAGATGGATTAGGACCTTCTACAATTCTAGTCAATTTATAATTTATAAATTGCTCTTTAAGAAACAAGGCATATATTAGAGATTGCGACCTACATTCCATTAATTCAGGAATCAATCTTATGATCTGCTCAATTCTTCTTTTCAAGTTTTCATTCTGATCTAAACTCCATTTCAATTGGTAGCTGGGTGAACCCACAATAGTGGGTTACACTTTTTTGGAGGAAGAAATCCCTCCAAAAAAGCTGAAGGGAAAAATCGTTCGAATAGTTTTGATAGAAAAAAAATTAAAAGTTTCTATCAAAATATTTTAGTTTCTATTGAACCTTAGTTTCGATTGAAACTAACATAATTTTTTAGTTTCGATCGAAACAAAGGACAAAGTTTCGATCAAAACTTTATTTCAATTTCGATCGAAACTAGAAAATCTATAGGTGGTTAAGGAACCGCATGTGGGTTTCTTAGTTTTGATTGAAACTGAAATAAATTTTTGATTGAAACCCTAAGCCGCATGATAAAAGGGGGCATAGGCTATTGTCTTCTCATTATTTCGATCGAAACTAAGAGAGAGATTGGCATTCGCCCCATCAACCATCTGGAAAAGGTATGAAACTTGTTTTTTCCCTTCTTATGTGTTTTCTGTTAAACTTGATGTGTTTTTAGTATTTAAATATATGTTTCTTTGTTGTTGGAATATTAAAATGGGAAGAATGCTTCTAAGGGGTGAATTGTAAGTACTGGCCTTTAACCTATTTTAAATCCTTAATAACATATAACTAAAATTAACATGCATGCATCTAAACATTAACCAATCATGAGAAACAAACATGCATCACCACATAACACTTGAGATTTTGGTAACCCAGAAACCCTCCAAGAATAAGAAGGTATAATTGGGGTGGGGATGATACCCACAAAATCACTGCAGCAATAATGTTTGACCACTTCTGATGGTCTGCCCTGTTAAAGGCTTTACACTATGTCAATAGTGGCTTGGTTAAAGGATTTACAAACACTTCACATGAAATGTTACCCTGTTAAGGGATTTAATCACCTTTTCAAAGGATCTACAAAATAGTTGTTAAGCTAACCTATTCAACATAGGGTTTCCTTTCAAATACAATGGCTAGAGAGTATTAGGTATAATAAACCTGATACTTACAATCCTTGATTGCTGAATATAGGCACTTGATCTTCTTTCTCTGACCTTGATCCTCTAAGATCTGATATTTATTCATATCCCTTGCTTTGTTCTGATCAACTGAATGTCTAACTGCTACTCTCTTCCTCTAAGTCTTTTTACTCTTCACTCTGAACTCCACTATAGTTTCCTCATACACTCCTTCATCCATCCATAATACAATGAGATTTCATCTTCCTTATAAAGATATTTGAAGATTTAGGGTTAGGTGTGGATCTACAATCCATATTGAATCTCTATTTCCCGCTCATTCCTTGCACTTTTGTTATTGGTTGCATGCCTTCTTCATTTTTTTAATTGGCTACATGTAGCATAGGAAAAATAAAAGATTCGATCTTATCTATTTGATCCTTCTAGATCCTTCAATGTCAGCCATAAAAATGGTTTACATTTGAATTAGTGAAGTTACAAACTCATATGTGCATTCTGTGTTACTCAGCACTTACCAATTTTTGATGCACGACACATGTAACAAAACTATCTCACTCGGCTCTTGTTGTGTTTTTGTTTTACTTGCCATCATCTATGACTAGGCACTTAAATATCACTCGGCTCCTATATCATGCTTGGCATCTGAAGTCACTCAACACTTGATCTTCACTTGGCACCTAAAGGCTGCTCAACCCCTAAAGATCACTCAACACTTGATCTTCAATCGGCACCTGAAGGCTAATCGACACCTGAAGATCACTCGGAACCTGAAGGTTGCTCGGCTTCAATGTAGAAAGTGGTTAAGTGTGTTGGCACTCAAATGTCAAAACCATTATGAGACTAACATTTGTATATTTTATTGTTTTTTATATATGCATTGTGAATTTTAGATGTGTTAGATTGAGCGTTTTGAGCTTATTACCATGATGTTTGATCTTTTCTCAACTTATCAAATATTTATAGATAGATATAGACATTTTCATGATAAACATTGCATGTACTATGAATCTTGGCAACATGACTCCCTCCTCCTTCAACTAGTATTCTTGTTGTAGTCTTAACCTTTTGTCTCTTAATATTGTTCTAAATCCTTAGATCTATTTAGATTTTTTAAAGATATTTTTTCATCCATATTATCTAAATATATAATATTATCTTTTAATAAAGTTTATTTAAGTACACTCTAACTATTTTACCTAATCTAAACTCTAAAACTATCCATAACCATGACCTTTAAAAAAATCTCTAACACTAATTCTAACTTCAACTACAAGCTTTACTCCAATTTTAATCATAATTGAAATGCTAACCCTAATTTTTTAAACCCCAAACTAATTATTTCTCTAACCTAAGATGATGCTAAAATTAACTATATATCACTAATCCAAACCCTTACCATGTGGTGTAAAACCTCAACCATAAAGCCTAGCGTTGACCTTAGCCATATAATCCAAACATAAAACATAGGTATGTCATTTTAACCCAAACCCTATTAGTGACCAACCATGATGTAAACCCTAACCTTAACCACAAATAATATTTTCAAACTATATCTAAATCTCAACCCAACCAAATTCTAATTCTCTCCCTAACCAAGAGATAATATAAACACTAATCGTAACCCTATCCTTAATCAAAGCCATAACTCTAACCCTACATGGTGCATTATATGAATACTAACACTGGCCTTTATTATAGCCTTAACCATAAACCTTGACCTTAACTACAATCTTAATCATAACCAAATTTACGCTAACAATAATCCTAAGAAAAGTATTTCTCTAACCTAAGAATAATTCTAAACCTAACTATATCACTAATACAATTTAACCTAACCCAAACCTTAATCATGATGTTAAACCTGACCTTGACCCTAAAGCTTAATATTAGTAGTAACACTTATGCTAGCCATCCCCAAACCCCAAACCTAACTATATTTTTATTCCAACTTTTAACTCTAATTTGTTAACCATGATTTAAACAACCACACTATAACCTCAATGCAAAACCCTAAACCTAAACTTTGTCCTAGTATATATATATATATATATGTATATGTATATATGTATATATGTATATATGTATGTACATATATATATGTGCATATATATGTATGTACATATATATATGTATATACATATATATATATATATATATATATATATGTATGTATATATATGTACATGTACATATATATATATATATATATATATATATGTATATACATATATATATGTACATACATACATATATATATATATGTGTGTGTGTGTGTGTGTGTGTGTGTGTGTGTGTGTGTGTGTGTGTGTGTGTGTGTGTGTGTGTGTACATATATATGTACATATATAGATCTATATGCATATACACATGATATGTATATTTGCACATATATATACACATATATGTGAATATGCACACACACACACACATGATCTATATGTGCAAATATACATATCATGTGTATATGCATATTTACTTTGTGGACCTAAATTACACTTGACAAGTTTATGTGCACACGTATGTCTAAAACCTTTGAACATTCAATCTAACTTAGATAGAAATATAAGTTGCACACATAGTTCTTAGAAGGTCCTTGAGTTACAAACATTATATATAACAACATGTGTGTTTTAAAATTTAGTTTTTTTAAGGTACAACATGTTCATTTCTGTTTTAGGACTTCTATATATATGTACACATGTACACATGTTTAATTTTATTAAAACAATTTAGATACAAGTTTTTTAATTTTTTCAAATTGTACATAAATATGTTAATATAAATTTCAATTTTATTAAATGTCATACATTTTAATTTTAATTTTCAATTTTACATATTATACATGCACCTACATACATTGACACATGGTTGATCAACAACTTTCTATCCCCCTCGAGTAGCTTATACCTGGGCTAGAGCAGTTTATCCCGGGCCTTGAGCAGCAACCTATACCCGAGCCCAAACAGCCTATCTCGGGCCCTGAGCAGCAGCCTATCCCCCCTAAGTAGCATCCTGTCCCCCGTGATCAACTACCTATCCCACCTTAGGAGCTCTATGATCACACTAACCAGGAGATTCATAGACTTCGAGAATCCTTGACTAGTGGCACGTGCTCTGGTGTCTATAGTGGTACATACTAGAGTATCTTACGTAGCCTAACATTTATTCAAGATGAGATTCATGGTGCTACCCCATATTCTACATAGACTATATAGACTATCCTTGACAGTAAGAGATGAAAGGTCTCCTCTAGTCTTTCACTCCAAGAGGTGCAGGGCTTGGTGCCCAAAGATGTCCTGAAGAGGGAATGTTTCCCTCATTATCTTTCACAAAAGTACGTGAAGGGGTATTCTCCGCTTAAGTGTATAGATCCATAGATGGCTGCATTAATATTCCCATGTTTCCTTGCTACCCATGGTCGTTATCCAAATAACGACAAAATTCCACTCTATTTTGCCTATGTAGAGGTTCGCTTATGTAGGGTGGTGAACTACACAAATTTACCAAGACATTTAGGACATGGGCGTGGTAGACTGGCTGATAAGCAGCCAGGTCATCCCCCACTGGGACATAGATTGATTGTCAGAGAGAGGGCACCTGCTATTTCCCCTATGTTAGGTCCATCAATTGATGAGGCCATGCATAGCACTCAGTTACATGGGGTCATTCAGGGAGTTGGAGAGATTGCAGCAGCTATCAGATCTATTTCAAGTAATGAGGTTGGTCAGTATTTGATGTCTCCTCGGCGTTCTAGATCATCATCCTATACTTCATCTTTAGGAGACTTGTATAGTGCAATAGGCATCCCTTCAATGGCTATCTTAGAGGGTCTCACTCGAGTGTTGGCATGAGATACTATGATTGGTCTAGCTAAGGATCTATTAGATACATATATATTTGTATTAGAGCATCTTGGCATACCCATATCAGATGTTCAAGATCATGTCCATGGTAGTACTAGGACACATCCTCAGCCATATTCCTCTCATGGACCAGGTAGTGGTCATGGTGCTAGTGCACATGATGATCCACCTACTGACCACTCTTTTTCTCTAGAGAGATATATACATACCACAGACCCTTCAGCCAATGTTACAAGGTAGGCTCAGAGTTCAGATGTGGGCCTTAATAATGTTGATTTGAGCTTGTTGACCATAGGATGGATGGACTTGTTGACACGTGATGATTCTACTTCTATGCCATCTCATCTACATAGTCCACTTGGCTCTTTAGGATGTGTGCCAGTCACTAGTCATGGGGCTTGCGTAGATGTAGATATGGACCTTGATGCAATGCAATGAAAGCTGGATGCATTAGTGGACATGATCAATGCTAGGTAGTTTGAGTATTATCAAATGACACCATCTACATAGGTAAATTATTTTTTTTGTTCATGTTAAAATTTCAATGATTTGAAACTAATTTAATTTACACATGTGCATGCGTGCACATGTATGTATATCATGCATGTAGATTTGTAATCATAGAGAAATTTTAATTTGATGTGTTGCACCTGCACATGTACAATGTAGGGGGACATGCTTCTTTTTACTCTAGCTTTGATGCCAGATCGTGTACATCGTCGAGACTCATTAGATGATGTCAGTAGTGGATAGGTAATGTTTATTTATGTTTTGATTATGTGTAGATGTATTTCAATATCACTTTCTCTTGAATTTATATATAGGGGTCAACACATCCTAGTGAGCACCTTGATAGTCAGTCTTCAGACCACGTTTTGAGGAGGCATGACAATGATAGTCCTACACCTGATGATCTATAGCTTTTTTTATCTAGATGATTTGTTCTAGACTTTCATCCAGAGGGACATTCATATATTAGATAGACACTTTATATACACACATGATGCATGTTATATTTATATTTGATTTGATATAGATGTACCTGGATTTGCATGTCTACATACATGTGCACACTATTTATATTTGATATTATCTTCTAATAGATCTCTAGATAGATACATGTTTTTGTTATTTCTTCTCAATATGATTGATACATGTTACATTATGTTGTGGAATCTAATACATTATAGATCTAGATCTAGTATATTATAAATTGTTTCTATCTAAGATATGTAAATAATTTATTTAGATATGTACACATGTAATATATTGATTAAAATATATAGTTCATGTAATTTAAATGTTTGGTAATATATCATGTATTAAATATTCAAGTATCAGGTAATTAGTTGTACATAATTCCTAACTTGAGTAAATCTATAGAACTCATCCCTTTTATTTGTTCACATAGCCTAGAGTTTTATCCTCTTAAGCCCAATGTTCTAATTCAAGTCCAACTTAAAACATGTATATGTTCAAATTTTAGTTTAAAAAATTGCAATTTGAACTTGAAAGCTCACATGTCAAGTAATTAGTTAAATCAAAAGCTCACATGTCCTAAAATTGAAAGCACATGTCCTAATTAGTTAAATTGAAAGCGTACATGTGTTCTAAAATTGACAAGTTAAATGAAATAGAAAGTTCAATACAATAGAAAGTTAAATGAATTCAAGACATCGAGTTAAAAATGAAAGAGTAAAAGTTCAATTTAGAAAATTAATTATTCCACCAAATTTCAAATTGATCAAATGATTGTTCAACCAAATTTCAAGTAGTTTGAACCAAATTCCAAATTGTTCTTGAGTTACATTTCAAATTTTAATCATGGTGAAATTTTAATTTGTACACATATCCTAGAATTTTATCCCCTTAAGCCCAATGTTCTAGCTCAAGTCCAACTTAAAACATGTACATGTTCAAAATTTAGTTTAAAAAATTGCAATTTGAACTTGAAAGCTCACATGTCCTAAAATTGAAAGCTCACATGTCAGGTAATTAGTTAAATTCAAGTATACAAGTATACATGTATCCTAGAATTTTATCCCCTTAAGCCCAATGTTCTAATTCAAGTCCAACTTAAAACATGTACATGTTCAAAATTTAGTTAAACAAATTGCAATTTGAACTTGAAAGCTCACATGTCCTAAAATTGAAAGCTCACATGTCCTGAAATTGAAAGCACATGTCCTAATTAGTTAAATTGAAAGCGTACATGTGTCCTAAAATTGAAAAGTTAAGTGAAATAGAAAGTTCAATATAATTAATTTTACAGACTCCTAATTTCATCCCCTTAAGACAAGTGGTGTTCGAATTTCTTTCCCTCAAGGTGCACATGTTAGGTAATTAGTGTACACACATATATATAAGTTCATAATTTCTATAATTAGTTACTTTATGACAATTTGAATTCAAGACATTAAGTTAAAAATGAAAGAGTAAAAGTTCAATTTAGAAAATTAGTTATTCCACCAAATTTCAAATTGATCAAATGATTGTTCAACCAAATTTCAAATAGTTTGAACCAAATTTCAAATTGATCAAATGATTGTTTGAACCAAATTTCAAATTGTTCTTGAATTACATTTCAAATTAGGAGTTGTTTCTATCTCATATCAAGTGGATCAGCTCGTTCTTGGATAACATTTAATATTTTTTCATGATCATCAATATGGAGCCTCCACTTATGTATTCCAGGTCCTTTGACTGGATGAAGAGTTAGACCAGTGGCAATAACATGGTTACTATATTCATATACCTTATTTTTAGGTTGATAAATTTTGGTGTAAATAAGTATTTACTTATTACACTTACTTAATTTTACTTAGGTTTAATGCATTATTTAATTATTTTGCATTATTTTATTATTTTTATTTGTGAGACACTTAGGAGTTTGCACACATTTTGAGTTGTCATGTAGACGACACAGGAGTACACAACTCTATTTAAGCACATGGTGTCTACAACACTATTTTGCATGTCACACCCTTGTAGGCTTATCCTCACATCACCGCACTTACTTTCGTGCTTAATGGAGGATAACCCATATCTGGTGGACATGTGCTTGGTTGTATGACACATCATGGTGCTGATTATGAGGCATTCTAGATGTATCTCAGAGGCCTTTATATACAGGCACTCCTAGTGTACTCTGATGAACAAGTTATTGAGTACATTGTTATTATAATCATACTCTGTCTACTTTGGTCTACTATGTGCTTGTGTTTGAGTTCTTAGTTCCTGGGTGAATTTTACCCTTAGGCAAATTCTTACAATAATCGATGAAATGAATCCCATTTTTAAGTACTTTTCTTTGCTTCAAATATGTTCCCTATACAACAACAGAACCTGTACATGTACACCTTTAAAAAATACGTCAATCTTGAATTTATGTCAAAGAATTTGAATTCATAAAAAACATAGATACTTGACATACATGTACATAATTCAACTATATACTAACTTGTGGGAAAAATAATTTCATCACTTATTTCAGTCTTTGTTAGCTTCTCTCTTTCCATGGTGCAACGTAATAAATAATAGCTAACACCTTCTACATTTTTTGATTCTGCCATGATTGCAAAAACATTTCCTACAAAACCTTATATATGTCAAAATTCTAGATACATGTCATGTACATAAGTACATATATATAATAAAAATTAACCAAAATTATGCAAAATTTATACATGTACATGATCTAGGTATATATATAGTTCATACATACAATCAATCCTGAAATATGGTTATAATCACTAGAAATCAATGGAATATCATCATAATTTTCATCCTCAAACTCATTTGTATTAATAACATCTAGTGGCACCAAAGTCCATTCACCCTCATATCCACATTCTTGATTAATGCAACCATCATAGTCTTCATCAATACAATCAGGACAAAAACATGAGTATTCTCTTGTATACAATGACCACACGTTACTATTTGTACTCATAACTGAATGCAAAGATCGTGTCTTCTCTACCCTCTTGCATGCATGCATTGATCTTCTATCAACACCTGAATGTACACAAGGTCCATAATTTAGTTAGAGATCATCTAAGGTAACATATTAAATATAAATTTAAGATTGAATTTAAAAATATGAACAAATTAATTTATATATACCTGATACCTCCCAAAACACTCTAAATGGTGTGACTCGATTTGCTTGTGATGATGTGTTATCTATATTTGTTGGCACCAAAAAATGTGTTTTGCACCACTCAACCACATCATCAGCATTATTAATGTGATATCCTTTATAGTCCATTTGATACTTTCTTAAAGCATGTTTGATACAAACTCCTGAACCATCATGCTCACCCTTTCCATGTCCACTCTAAAAAAAACTCCAAATGTGTGGTATATTAAAGTATCGATGATATCTACATAATGCATAAAATGGTCTAGCTGATTTAAATTGTGTTGCACATCCATATGATCATACAAATTACTTTTCTATTTTAATGTTTTTGTTTTTCAAATATTCAAAAAAATGTCTTAAAATAATGTTCCGCAAAATGTGTGTCATGTTCTTTGTCATCACTAATGTAAAAGTGATACTCTTTTTTAATGACTCATGCTTGATCTATACTTTCCACACCATCCAGATCAATTTTTGCATGTTGATAAGACACTTGAACCATAATGGTAACCTGCTCTATATAGTAGTATTCTGCTTGAAGTTGTTTTTGAGATACAAAAGAGTAACTCTCTACAAAGTCAGCAACAAATAGAATTGTTCTAAGTGTGAAAGTTTCTCTTAGTGTTTGAATTTATTCTGCTTGTCACTTAGAAAAAAATGCATGGCATATATATGGTTGAATCAATTTACAAAAATTTGACATAAATTCTCTAGCCGATATCTCATCCTCTACATATTGTAACCTTGTTGATTCTTTTCTTGATTTTGTTTCTGACTTTATGTACTTATATCTCTTACATTTTACCATCCTTGTCATATTATTATCTTCTTCTCTCAAAGGAAATTTAGTCAAGTTACCACATGTTTCACAAGTTCCTCTTACACAATCTATTTCACCTATTGCACAATCATTTGGTTTGTCACTTAAGATAGATGTTGTGAATTGACTTAGTCATTTAGGAAAAGTATTTTGAGAAGTTCCACCACTTTCTTCTATCATCTTTTGAAACCTTTCATAGTACAGATCAAATTCAACATGATATCAACAACAACATGTTTCAAAAGATTTATTTATCTTCACGAAATAGGGCTTCAATCTTTTAAACATTGTTTGTCCAATCTTTATCTTAGGATTTAAATTACAAAATGAGAGATACAATTCATGTTGAGTGACATCCAACCAATGTTTTGCACGTTGCATATATTCCTTAGGCCCAATCCTCTACTTGATGATATCTCTTCTATTTGGTGAAGGATGAGTATTATCAATCCAAAATTGAATAACTAAGTTCTTAACTGTTTCCCCAATCTTGTCAGATTGAGGAACTCTACACATTAGTGCCCAATTGCCTTCTAATGTACTATCATTCAAATTGTTTCTCCTTTTCAGATAATGTAGTACTGTCTTCCGACTATACCTGAAATGAGATGATAATGAAGAGATTTGTCTATTTTGGGATGTTTTCTTATTTAAAATAGATGTCAATATCACTCTTCGTGCAATGGATTTATCTGCAGATCTAGTTTTTTTCCTAATGGAATGTAACCCTTCCTTAACACTTTCAACAATATCTTTTTCTAGTTTAGAAGTCCTCCTCTTTTTTATACTTGTATCTATACCCAATAGTCTCAGTGGCTCTTTCAATTCATCTTGAAGAAGTGAAATTGATAATAGTTGAGTTTTCTCCACTGTTGATATATTCTAAAATTGTGCAATTATGTCTTTAGACTTTTTATTCTATTTCCTCTTCGTAGTATGTGTAGGTTGATTAGCATATTGTCTCAATTTTTCCACATCCATTTCAATTAAACGATCTATGTTTCTATGATTAATTTTTCTCTTCAATCTTTGAGCTAGATTAACATTCTCATTTGTTGTTTGATCTTGGGCTGCACAAGAAAAAATGAAACAAAGTCTTAAGATACAATCTCTTTAGGGGACATATATGTATACATATATACATGTTTAACTTGAGTGAAATATTATTTACTTCATTAAATTATCTAACCTTTAGATGGTCCTTCTTCAATATCCATTGCTTCTTCAATTTCCTCATGTCCAACATTTTCATCATCTACTAGAGTTGCATGTGCACGATATAACAAATAAAATCAAATAAGTTAATAAGGGGAAATATTGCTCACAAAATTTAAAAATTAAAGATATAAAGTTTGATAGAGACCTAGAAATCTAGAGAGATCTATATTATATACTTGCAAGAGATGCACATGTACCTGTTTGAACTTGGGATGAACCTTCTCCAATGTCGGTAGGTTGTCCTGGTTGACTACATCCTAAATAAATTCATTTATTTAAATTTAATCATAATCTAATAAACCATAATGGACTATAAATTATTAACATAATTGAATAAACAAGGTAATTCCTATGCTAAATAAATTCATAATTTAAATTTATTCATAATGTAATATTTACCCTAAGGACTAAATATGGACATAATTGAATAAACCCTAATGGCCTAAATATGAACATAATTTCAAATAAACTCTTAATATTAAGTTAATAGTAATGCTAATTTAAGATAAATATCATATTCCTAATTGGATTTAAACCCTAATCCTAACTAAATAAACTAATTAAATACATTGGAAAAAAGATTGTGCATGTGTACCTAATCTAAGATAGTATCTTGCTAGCATTTTTCAACAATTTTCATCTTCTTGTTCCTTAGTTCTTCTTCATGCATATTTACTTGCTTTTTTATCTTTATTGCCCATGTCATAAATTCTTCCTCCAAAATTCGAAAATAGGTTGAAGTTTGTCAAATATTTCTTTCTTCCCAATTCAAAAGCCAATAAAATGATTTCACATAGATGTAAATTGAAAAAAATGAAACTCATATTTATATTAATTTTTTTTTTTTTAAGAAAACCTCCTTATTAGGCGACTAGGGAAAAACCCCTAGGGGCCTGTATATGAGCAATGTTAGTATGCTAATAGAAACCAAATTTAAATAAAGCTTCTACAAACTAAAAAAAATTCATAAACTTCAAGATAGACTAAGATGAGCTCTCAATTGAGAATATGAGCCATTAATGGGCTCTCTCAATGAGAAGCTCTCTTGTTGAGTAGCTTTGTCTAAATAGATAGGATGTATGCTCAAGCTTTATGCTTCAAAAAGGGCTTCAAATGGAGTTGCAATTTGGGTGTGAGTGTATGGTTTTGATGTAAAATGACTTCTTAAAATGGAATTATGACTTTACTTCTTGGATTGTGTTAAAATGGCTTGGGAGAGGATTGCTTAAATAGGCAAAGGGCTAGGATGCAAGGATGGGAAAAAGCTTATGGAAGGCTCAGATTGCATGAGAGGAGAGCACATAGATTGTGCTTCCTTACAACCAATCAGGGAGTGACACATGTCACAGGGTGAGAGGATAGAGGAAAGGGGAAGGATGAGTCAACAAAGGAGGCTCAAGGGATAAAATTTTCATAAAGACCCTCATAATGGCTTGTAAGAGCAATAAAAGGGCTTGGAAGAGTCATTTATGGCCTAGTGGGCTTCATAAAGTTTTATGGTTGGGATACTTTGAAGGAGATGAGAGGAATTTTGACTTGGGCTTGATTAGGAAAGTTCTAAGCTTGCTTAGGATTGTGCAAATGATTAGAGGATGGATTAGGATGGTTTAAGATTAGCTTAGGGATAGGCAAGTGGATGGCATTTAATGAGGGTGGGTGAAGGAGGAGATATTTGTTAACTTTGGCTTGGGTTACTAAGTCTTAACCCATGTTTAGAGAATGTGACAAGGTTAGGAGGGGATTAGGATTAGGTTTAAAGACATCTTCTAGAAGAGTCTAGACTTTGGATGAGGATAAAGACTTTCTAGAATAGTCTAGAATTGCCTAGGATGAGGATGAAGACTTTTTAGAAGAGTCTAGAACTTCTTAGGATGAGGATAAATTAGATTTTTAGGAAATAAATAAAGTTTTATTTATTTCAAGGGTTTGGGTTGAGGAGATATTTATTAAAACTTTTTTAATAAACATGAGGATTAATATTTAATCTTAATTAAATATTTTGAGTTGGGATTAGGGGTAGGAAATGATGGGATTAGCCTTTAATCAAAATTAAAGAAGGATTAGAAGATTTTGGAAGAGGTTAGTGGTCTTAAGGAAATTGGCTAAGTTTTGGGCAAAAAATAAATTTTTTATTTATTTTGGGTTTTTTGGTCAATTTATTAATTAAATAATTAATAAATAAGGAAATAATGTTTAAATAAGATTTAAACATTTTTGGGAGGGATTCCTTAATTAAATATTTTTAATTAAGATAAAGGGATTTAATGGCATAAACATAAATAAATTAATTAAATAATTAATTAATTAATAAATGATGATGTCATCAGAAATTTTTCAAAAAATAAAAATATTTTATTTTCTAAAGGTTTTTAGGTGTCTACATTTTGCCCCTATTTGATGTGATGCCGCAAGTGGCATGGCATCAAAGATAAGAAAATAAGATGCCCAAGGCTAGAGCAGAAGAGGAGAGAATGGACCGTGAGATGCCCCCTCAAGAAGGCGACAGGGAGAGAAAGCGAGGCTCGATGGCTTCTTGAAAAGTACAAGAATTTTGGATGAGCAAGGAAACTCAGATTGGCAAAGAGAAGGGGCTGAATTAGCTCAAACTCTCACTATGGGAGAATGATAAAGGAGAATCAGATGCACAAGAGGAAGCAAGCTTAAGTTCTCAGGGATTGCAGAGGATGAAGGAGCGGAGCGCTATAAAAGGAATCCAAGATGGGAAGATGGATGAGGGGATTATAAAGCTGATGCAATAGGATTTCAAAGATTCAAATTGGCGGAAGATGGGTTTTAGAGATCCCTAGGACTAGGATTATGGATCTCGAAAGATGAGGCTTGGTGGATTGATTTGGATTGGTGGATCCCTAAGACTAGGATTGTGGATCCCTAAAGCTAAAGGTGAGGATTGATTCAAAGAGATACTGATGCATAAGCTAGGGTAGGAGAGACGGATGCTGGATATGGATGGGGGATCATGGAGATGAAGGAAAACCATTGAAGCTTTTTGAGCAGGGGGATACTTCAAAGAGAAGTACCACCATGTAGTTGAGCACTAGATTTTCTATAGGACTATTGGTTAATTGCCAAGGTTACCAAGAACATCAAGGCCTTTTCACCAACTGTCCAAAGGATTGACGGACTGACTCAAAATAAGCATCACACATGAATCTAGAAAGAATCAGAGTGGAACCGACACTGGGTAACCCACAAGCAGAAAAGAAAAACAAACAAAAGACTTGATCAAGACCTTACGCCCAGATTGCCCCATTCGTAGTATACCATGATATGGAAGATCATGGCAACTTTGAGGAGGGAACAAAAAGATTGTTTGGAAAAGATACTTCAAGACCTAAAAGGGAAGACTCCAAATCAAAAGAAAGCGAAAATCCAAAAGAGAACCGTTTGCCAACAAGATGGGTAGGACGAGGTACTAATGGACCAAGATCAGACATGAGGAAAGCTATATCCTACAAGGACCTATCGGAGAGCACCTAAGCTGGTGGATTTGGATGAGTGATGTGTCTGGCAAGCTAAACTAAGAAAGATAACACTTTGGTGACAGGAAATCTAGCTAAAGGATGCATTGGAATAGCTAACCAAGATGTGCGATGGGTGCAAGATGCTGATCAAGGACGAACTGACATGAATGCTAGATAGATAAAATGGTACTAAGCTAAAGAGGATGTGCAAGTTGACGGACCAAGATATTTACAAGTGGGCTAATCAAGATATGGTACAAGCTAATGAACCAATGATAGGTCTGATATAGATGGATAAAAAGCTCAAGATGAGAGGATAGCGGGACGGCTCAATTTGGTGCAAGAGGCAGAAGCTAAGGATGAGGTGATAATGAAAGGTATGGATTTGACAAGATGCATCCAATGATGATGATGGGGACAATGCTAAGGTTGGTGGTAGCTGAATGGATAGATGGCGCTAGAGTGAATGGCTAATGAGAGGATGACATTGGATTTGCATGAGGATAGCCTAGAGCGGGATACTAATGACAAGGGAGGATGGACAAGACAAGATCTCCAAGGAATACAGTGCCCCCAGTCAAAAGATGACATGCGAAAGGAAGTCTTACGATGGATGTGATAGGATTGAAGCTAGGATGGAAAAGCTGAAGGTGCTAGGGAGATGGATGATAACTGGGATGATGGGGTGAGGTTGTAGAAGATAAGTAGATAGCTATAGATAAAAGCTAGAGGATGAAAGATAGGTGGATAAATTGGAAGATGGAGCTAGATGGAAAGATGTGACCAAAAGCATGAGGATGATAGGCTAAGCTGGGGATGGCTGGATTACGCATGATGCTTGTTTGCCAAGTTTTCATCATGGTACTTGTCCAAGGCGCTTGAATTGCCAAGTTTTCACCAGTGGACGCTTTTTTTTTCTTTATTATTTTTTTCTCTTTTTTTTTTTTTTTTTTGGCAGAATATTTTTTTTGACTTTTTGACTTTGGACTTAGCTAGAATGATTTTGGCTTTCTTTAGCTATTTTTGGCTCATAGATGTTGGTAGGATGGATGAAAAAGGATTGGATTGAACAAGTGGAATGGTGGGTGGGAGTTTGACAGATAATGGATGTGAAGACATAAGGCTTGTGGGTAAATGGATGAGGAAAATGGAAAGATCATCATTGGCACACACCTTGAGAGGTGATAAAGTAGTGGGAAAGATGGTTTTGAGCGAGGTTGAGGAGAAAATGGAGGAAGAGAAAGATAAGGACTAGAAGTAGAGTTGGAAGATGGAGGATGGGAAATTTAGGATAAGAAGCATATGGACTAAAAGTGGATTGGGGGGATGAAGGATGCTTATATGGGGATTTGGATGAAGGATGGATGGATGAGGCTTTTTGAGTAGCATGAATGGATTCCAATTGAGATTTTTCTTTGAGATGCATTTCTTTTATGAGCATCTTGGGTATCCACATGATTTTTGACTTTTTTAGCTTGGGCTTTTGTGGCCTCTTGACTTTTTCTTTGATTGGGATTAAATGTTTCTTGTTTTGAACATGTATTTTAGAAGGGACATGTTGAGACTTGGATTTTTGTGGATTTTTGGATTTATGCTTTTGTATTTTGGCATCCAATATGCTTCTATTAGCCATGGGATGGGAACAAGAGCATGGAGGAGATGGAGGGATAATTGATGGAGTGATAGGGTTTAAAGGTTGGAAGGGATTCAAGGGTGAGTGCCTTTAATGATCTGGCTGGTGGATTTGAGGGGATGGAAGGATAGATTGGAACATAGAATATGGATGGATATAATTTCCCAAAATGGATGGAGGGAAGGAAGGATATGGGGCCAAAATAGATGGAAACAAGGAAGGTGTAGGTCCCAAAATAGATGGAGGGGATAAAGGATTCATATTAGGTATGTAAGGACCCAAAATGGATGGAAAGGGTGTGGGATTTAGATAAGCGATATATGGACCCAAAATGGAGGATTGGAGATAAGGAGTAGGATGAGGGCCCAAAATAGATGTAGAATAAGATGGATGGGAACTTTGTAGTGGAGATGGAAGGACTTGGGACCATGCAGGAATAGTGGGGATACCAACATCTAGAAATACATTTTCATTTCTTTTTTCAATATGATGTTCATTATTTGGAACACAAGATGTGAGTCCATTACTAGCTGAAGGAGTTGGAGCTCTGGATATGATAATTAGTTCTTCTTCAATGGGTCTATCATCATGGAGTATGGGAGATGTATGATCATGAAACAGAGGAGATGGGAGGATACGATCTTGAGTTGGGTGGGCTGTGGGAAAGGGATCTTGAGATGAAGTAAGTAAGATGGTAGGATTTAGATATGGAGGGAATGGTAAAAGTGGATCATGTAGGGGAATAAGTGGGATGGCAGGATCTGTTGTTCTGTAGAAGGATATTTCAACATGCTTTTGGACAAGATCTTGACAGGAATGGATGGGAGTAGATGCATGAGGTTCATTATATGTGATTTGGATAATGCTTGGAGGTGGAGATGTGGATGGGACTTGGAGTGATTCGATGGGTGGCGGGATTTTGATGCTTGTGGGAAGTGGAAGGATTTTAAGCAATTTTATGGATGGTATGGGGATGGTAGCTATGGGAGATGGAGGTGATATTATAGATGGGGAAGCTTCATCGCTGACTACTTCACATGGTTGGATTAGATGACATGTCTTATCGACTATTGGAGGTAGCTTTTCTTGTATTTTCTCTTGGAGATTCCTTGGAGACTCATGTGTCAGAGGTAGAGGTGGTGGATTGATAAGAATAGCTAGTGTGATGAGGGTGGAAGATTGGAAGCTTGGTTGATTGGGTGATGGAGGAAAAGCTGAGATATCAGATGGCATGACTAGATAGTTTGGAATAACTCTTGGATTTTGGGGGATGCTTGGGGGAATGTTTCTAAGGCTTTCAATATACCTGTCATAGTCAATAAGAGTTTCATCATCATTGGAATAGGAGGTGGCGGGAGCAAGGACAATATGACCGAACACATCATGATAGGTTTGGGATTTCATGTTTTGATGATGAGTCAGATGGGGATGGGGTCTTGCATATGGATGAACATGGAAGCTCATGGTTGGATTTGGATTAAGCATAGATTTTGCATTGGCTGATGAAGGATTTCCTAGGGAGAGTCAAAGCTATATGACAGACCTAAGGAGGATTGGCTGGAGATTTTTGGCTTTCTTGTGGATGGAAGACTTCAAGGGCATGCTGTCAAAAAGTGAGAGTTTTGCTTTCCTATGCACTGGATTGGTGGAGATTGTGTCAACTTAAGGATAGACTAATGATCCTATGGGCATGACATGAGATTGACCACTTGTGGATCCCAACCTTTAGCTCAAGGTGATGAGGGATAACAAGTGACAAAGCTAGATTACCCTAGACAAAGCTCTGTCAAAGGGATAACCTTGGTGAGGCTGGTGGATTGGTCGGATTGATTGGATAGCAAATTTTAGCAGAATGACAACAAATCTCTAAAGGCTTGGGTGTGATTTTGGATTGGGTTGCTAGCTGGCTGGGGGGGATGATTTGGAGAGAATTTGGATTTGGGATTTTTCTATAGCAAGGAGCTAGATAGATTCGGTTGCAGCGGGGGAGCTTGGATGATTTTCTGCTGAGGTAGTGACTACGCTAAGTATGCCTTGAGCTGGGAGATTTTTGCTTTTTTGGGATTTTGACCAAAGTTGGCAAACATTCATTCAAAAGCTATGAACAAACAAGAAGACAAAATTTTGGAGCAAGCATGTCAAACACACCAACATCCTAGGAAGTTTTCTACAAGGATGAAATTTGTTATAGCTAGGGAGTCCTCGATATACACAAGGTACATGAGGCCCAAATCCATAGATGAAACCAAAAAGATGTCACACAGCCGAGAGAAGCGGTAACCCACTTCTCCTCTTTCACTTCTCAAGGGTATAAATTTCCTTGAGGCTTAGCCCGAGTGAAAAAATCTTGATTCCAACAGAGGTGTCTTTGTATTCACCTCCCAATTTTTATACTCCGCCAGAATGCTGGAGTTGAGGTCGTCCTAAGGGGTGATGAAATCCCCAAGCAGGCCTCCTAAAAAGTGTAAAACAAGACCACATACATGATCTTGGGCTTTAAAAGACACACGTTTATTCAAATTGATGATTTAGATTTTGTAAGCTATGATTGAATACACTTGTGATTATGGCATACAATGTTCATTCCAATTTGACAGCATCGTCAGCATAATGAAAGTTGAGAGATCGTCAACATAAGAAATGCGAGCATCATTGAAACTGCATCCAAACCATGCAATTTTAATTGATTGTTAGGCATTCAAGATTGAGTGTGAGTTTTTTTTAAGCCACAAAACAAAGATGTGTGAAACTTGATTGCCAAGCGCGCGCCTGGAGGCCCTCCATGTCAAGATTTGTCCAATTTTTATGCCCAAATGAAGTGTGAGCAAGATTAATGCACATTCAAGGAATTTTCTAACTTAGAAAAACCACTAAATACCCAAGTGAGTGGAGTTTGATCTTTGTGGAGCACTTAACACCCTCTTAGGTAGACCCATCCCCATAGAAGGTGCTGAGATTGCAACCAATGGTTAAATTGATGGGTGATTAAAGAGGGTGAGTCCAACTACAAACTTACTCAAAGTGTCTTTATTAGTTTTTATAACTTAGAAGATTTCAAAAATGTGGATTCTTTTTATACCCCATAAGATGATTATTTGATCTATGGCATTCAAAATTGGATTTGTTGTTTTAATCATGCATTCATAAAAAAACCAAACTTGATTTTAATCCATGGCACTCAAGAGTGATTTTAGCAACATGCATTCAAAGACAAGTGATTAAACATTCAAGTTTTTTCCTTTGAGCTTTCAAGATTGAGATTTTGTGTGTTGTTTTAAGAACTTTGAAGTGCTTTGTTTTAACCTTAGATCATTCAAAGATTGTTTTGGACTCAAAAGTGAAAATGACTCTTTGGACTTTGGTCTTCATTCAAGATTTTGTGTTCTAGTTTGCATATTTTAAGCCCAAAAATGATATTCCTAAATTGTTTTGATATGAAAAACCTAAGAAACATTCAATATTTTGCAACAAGACATTTGTTTGGAACAAATAACAAAGCTTTTAGGACAATTTTTGGCAACCATTTAGGACTCTTAGTTTTTATGAGATTTTTAAAAGAACTTTAAAATATTTGCAAATGAGGTTCATTTTATCCTTGATTGATGCTTTGAGTTTGATTTAGATTTTAGTGTGCACTTAGTGTTGATTTTGAACCTTTTGAAATGGAAACTTGAAGTTCTTTTTAAATTCTCAAAAATGAAGTGTTCCTAACTTTGCATGAATGCATCTAAAACCTTGATGTTTCAAAGATGCAAATGATTGGATTGGTTTAGTTTCACATTAAAAGATTTTTTATTTTTTGCAAATTTTTAATTTTTTAATGGATTTAAGTATGATTTGGGGGTTCATTTTAAGCACTAAAAAGAAGTGTGTATGATTTTTCTTCCTTAAAAAAAATGGCCAAGATCTCCCACAAGAAGAAGAAGAAGAAGTAGATGGAATAAGAAGAATATAGACAAGAAGAGGAAGAAGAATTCCAAGTGCTTTGTCCACCTATAAGCTTGAAAAATCTGCAAATACTATGAGATAGACTATGAGTTCCTTTGTCTTTTTCATGCTCATGTGGACCTACAAAACCAATTTATACAATCCTACCAATCACAAAAACAAGCAAAATTAGCCAAAATTAGCAAATGACATACAAAACTTGACTAAAAAAGCTAATGAAGATGACCCATGCGGGGTCCCACCGGGCTTGCCAAAATGTATATGAGCAATGTTAGTATGCTAATAGAAACCAAATTTAAATAAAGCTTCTACAAACTAAACAAAATTCATAAACTTCAAGATAGACTAAGATGAGCTCTCAATTGAGAATATGAGCCATTAATGGGCTCTCTCAATGAGAAGCTCTCTTGTTGAGTAGCTTTGTCTAAATAGATAGGATGTATGATCAAGCTTTATGCTTCAAAAAGGGCTTCAAATGGAGTTGCAATTTGGGTGTGAGTGTATGGTTTTGATGTAAAATGGCTTCTTAAAATGGCATTATGACTTTACTTCATGGATTGCATTAAAATGGCTTGGGAGAGGATTCCTTAAATAGGCAAAGGGCTTGAGGGATCAAGGGATAGGATGCAAGGATGGGAAAAAGCTTATGGAAGGTTCAGATTGCATGAGAGGAGAGCACATGGATTGTGCTTCCTTACAGCCAATCAGGGAGTGACACATGTCACAAGGCAAGAGGATGGAGGAAAGGGGAAGGATGAGTCAACAAAGGAGGCTCAAGGGATACAATTTTCATAAAGACCCTCATAATGGCTTGTAAGAGCAATAAAAGGGCTTGGAAGAGTCATTTATGGCCTAGTGGGCTTCATAAAGTTTTATGGTTGGGATATTTTGAAGGAGATGAGAGGAATTTCGACTTGGGCTTGATTAGGAAAGTTCTAAGCTTTCTTAGGATTGTGCAAATGATTAGAGGATGGATTAGGATGGTTTAGGATTAGCTTAGGGATAGGCAAGTGGATGGCATTTAATGAGGGTGGGTGAAAGAGGAGATATTTGTTAACTTTGGCTTGGGTTAGTAAGTCTTAACCCATGTTTAGAGAATGTGACAAGGTTAGGAGGGGATTAGGATTAGGTTTAAAGACATCTTCTAGAAGAGTCTAGACTTTGGATTAGGATAAAGACTTTCTAGAATAGTCTATAATTTCCTAGGATGAGGATGAAGACTTTTTAGAAGAGTCTAGAACTTCTTAGGATGAGGATAAATTAGATTTTTAGGAAATAAATAAAGTTTTATTTATTTCAAGGGTTTGGGTTGAGGAGATATTTATTAAAACTTTTTTAATAAACATGAGGATTAATATTTAATCTTAATTAAATATTTTGAGTTGGGATTAGGGGTAGGAAATGATGGGATTAGCCTTTAATCAAAATTAAAGAAGGATTAGAAGATTTTGGAAGAGGTTAGTGGTCTTAAGGAAATTGGCTAAGTTTTGGGCAAAAAATAAATTTTTTATTTATTTTGGGTTTTTTGGTCAATTTATTAATTAAATAATTAATAAATAAGGAAATAATGTTTAAATAAGATTTAAACATTTTTGGGAGGGATTCCTTAATTAAATATTTTTAATTAAGATAAAGGGATTTAATGGCATAAACATAAATTAATTAATTAATTAATTAATGATGATGTCATCAAAAATATTTCAGAAAATAAAAATATTTTATTTTTTAAAGGTTTTTAGGTGTCTACAGGGCCAACTAGAGAAACAACCCTAGGGGTGGACTAGGTAAGATCCCACACTATGTTTCCATAGTTTCGATCGAAACTAGCTTCATAGTTTTTATCAAAACTACCACAGTACTTTCGATCGAAACTATGAAGCTAGATTGTCAACCACTCAGTTAAACTGCCCATAGTTTCGATAGAAACTAAGTGATTTAGTTTCTATCGAAACTTTGGAAAATTTTTTTGATAGAAACTAAGTCTCTATCTAAACTAGCTAGATAGAAGGCTACATGAATATTTTGAAGTTTTTTCAGTGATTTCCTTTCTTCGTAGCTGAATTAGCAGGTTCAAATGGAGCACTGAAGACTTAAATTTTTGCATGATTGAAGTACTCTGAACTAGCTTTCTAATGACTATGAATTTGGTGCTTTTCAAAAATTTTAAGGTATATATTTTTTAACATGAATTTAATATAGGTTTATTATAAAAAATAAACTAAGATATTCGATGCTCATGGAAAAATAGTAAATAAAAAAATAAAAAAAATTGTAAAATAAGTACGGTCTCTATATTTGAGTCACCTTTCAATCAAGTTTTTTTCTTTTCGAAATTGGGTAAATATATAATAAGTTACATATATCAAAAGCCATTTATGTTTAAATTAGTGTTATGCCAACTTTAAACTACAATAAAATATGAAATACTAACGATAAAGATATAAGACCAACTCTATTGTTTAGGTATGGATGTTAAAAAACTAAATTTGAAGAATCACATTGATATCTATTGTAGAAAAAAAGTTATGTGTCTCAAAAATAGTGTCACTCTTTAAAAATCAGGTTTTTGATATCATACCAATTTTCGTAGGAGAAAAAATAATTCAATAAACTCAATTTTTAAAAAAAATAAAAAATAAATATTTAGAATCTAGACACAAAATCCTAAAAGACTATAGTTTACTTCATCTTCAAATTCCTAACCGTTAAATGGGAATTTGCATTTGAAAGTGAAAGTTTTCTTGAAAATTCAGAGTTCAGTGTTAGTTTAGGAAAAAAAGTGTAACCCACTATTGTGGACTCACCCTTTAGCTAAAAATAAAAATTAATTGTATAAAGATTAAATATAACAGAAAAAAAGACAGTGTGAAGTCTTAATTCATCTTGATTATAATAAGCTCACTGATTTTATCCTCGTGATTTCCAAATCTCCACCCTAGATGCAATGGTTCCAATTCATTTTCATTCCACTTGATGGATCACTGAAGATTATGTTGCATGTCCACCTTCTAGTAGCCTCTCTTATATATGATCAACTCATAGATACTCTTCAAGTTAGGATAAATGTAAATCACATAGCTCAACCTTATGCAACATACTCATAGTTGCCTCCTTGACTTTAAGGAAGATTCTATAACAAATCTCCTTCAAACTCAATAGTTGTAAAATCTTCTCTAGTTAACACATTCCATTGATTCCACTAATTCACATGAAAATGATAGCTTTACTTCCAACTAAAAAAAATGAACTTCCTATTAAATTAGTATGTCACTTCAAACTTTAATCTTGTTTCTAAAAAAATTAGTCTGAAAAGAATAACATCTACCTTTTGACTAGAATATATATGAATGATAACAAGAAAAATGTATATGAAAATTTAACAATGGAAGACATGTTAAGAAACTTGTGTATGCTCTTGGCACACATGTCATTGAAAATGTTCATGACTTTTTTGGTTCTACATGTTTTTGCATGGAGCTTTCACACACCTAGTGCTCACAAATGTCTACTAAAGAATGTATGTGAATCTACAACTATATGGTGAAATATGAAGAAAATCATATAATCCTTCATCACAAAAGGTCTTTTTCTTGGTGTGCTCATTCATTAATTTAAGCACCCAAGTATGCAATATGCTTAGGCATGTGATAGTTAATACTACTAAGTCTACACTATGCAATATGCTTAAGCATGTGATAATTAAAATTACTAAGTCTACACTATGCAATGGCTCAATTAATGGAGCACATAGACAACATTGTCCCTTGTATATGAAGATTTGACAACTAACTTCAAATGCTCTAAACAAACTACTAATTGTCTCATCCTCTAATAATGTTTAACTAAAAATAAAAAATGAATAGTATAAAGATTAGATATAGATCGAACAAGATAGTGTGAAGAAGTCCTAATTCATCTTGATTATAATAAGCTCATTGATTTTATCCTCACAATTTCTAGCATCACCACCTTGGATGCAATGGTTCCACTTCATTTCCATTCCACTTGATGGATCACTAAAGATTATGTTGCATGTCCACCTTCCAGTAGCCTTTCTTATATATGATCAACTTATAGATACTCTTCAAGTTAGGATAAACATAAGTCACATAGCTCAACCTTACACAACATACTCATAGTTACCTCCTTGACTTTAAGGAAGATTCTATAATAGATCTCCTTCAAACTCAATAGTTGTAAAATCTTCTCTATTTTAATGCATTTCATTGATTCCACTAATTCACACGGAAATGATAGCTTTACTTCTAGCTAAAAAAAATGAACTTCCTATTAAATTAGTATGTCACTTCAAACTTTAATCTTGTTTCTAAAAAGGAAATAGTTTGAAAAGAATAGCATGTACCTTTTGACTAGAATATATATCTTAGGAATGATTCAACAACTTAGAATTCTTTTGAATAATAAATTTTTTTAGTCACTTTTGTTTTAATATTTCAATTCATTGTTTGATCTGCACAAGCAAGTAGTTATGACATTCATCGAAACACTACCATGAAATTAATTTATAAATAAAATGATCTAAAGGTATGCATTACACTTAAGCATGCATTTTGGAATATGTATGTTGCTAGATCATTTTTTCTATTTTGACAACATCTCACTGTGTATATACACATACATATGTATATATATGTATATACATACATACATACATACATACATATACATAGATAGTAGTAATATATGTATGCATCTAAATTTGTTTCATCATGCTTATAAGAGTGTTTCAAGGTTGGATTCACCAATCATTTTGGTACTATTCACCATTCATAGATTCGCCACTAAAGTTATGGCTAATTATGGCTGACATGTTATAACCCTAAAGCAGTTTAATACTTGTATAAAAGGGTTTAGGGTTGGGTATTTTTCATTATATTGTGATGCAAAATTGGTTCTTGTGGTGGTATTGAGCTGTAAGGGATTATGGATTGTAATTAGGTTGTAATCACTGGATTGTAATAAGATCAAACTTGCTATTTGGTGGATGTAGCCCAAGGATTGGGTGAACCATGTTAAATCTTGGTGCCTTGTGTTCACTTCTGTGTGATCTATTATTTTCTGTTGTTGGTTAAATTTGCATGTAGTTTTTATTTCTATCTGTGGTTTATCCTAACAAGTGGTATCAGAGCGAGGTTTTCTTTCAATTATCCTCTGCAGGAAAGTCTCATGGTTAAGTGGGAGTCTCACGGTTGAGTGGGAGTGATGGCAGATGAGGGTAAGCTGAGGGTTGATAGGTTTAATGGGCAGAACTTCCAGTTATGGAAGATGCAAATGGAAGACTATCTATATCAGAAGGATTTATGGAAATCATTGGAAGGGAAAGCTAAAAATTAGGGAACTATGTCAGAGGCTAAATGGGATCTTTTGGATAGAAAGGCACTTGGAAGCATTCAGTTATGCTTGGCACCATCGGTGGTACTTAATATTACAAAAGCAAAGATGACAGAAGATTTGATGAAAACCCTAGCGACACTGTATGAAAAGCCCTCTGCTTCAAACAAGGTATTTCTCATGAAGCATTTATTTAATATGAAAATGGAAGAAGGTGGATCTATTGAAGATCATTTAAATGATTTTAATAGTATTACTAGTCAGTTATCTTCTGTGGGTATCAATTTTGATGAAGAAATTAGGGCTCTCTTGATTTTGTGTTCTTTGCTTGAAAGCTAGAATGGCTTGGTAATGGTGGTGAGTAATTTTGTTCCTGGATCTAGTACCCTAAAATATGATGATGTGATTGGTGTTGTTTGAGTGAGAAAACTCATAGGAAATCCTCAGGTGGATCTACATCAGGAAGTGCTTTGAATGCACAAAGCAGGGGTAGAACGACTGAAAGAGGAAGTAACTCTGGAAAACATGGGAAATCAAGAGGAAAGTCAAAGGGGAGGAGGTTTCAATCGAGAGGACCAAATAATTGCTGGTACTATGGGAAACCAAGGCACAAAAAGAAAGATTGCTAGAATCGAAAGAAAAATGAAGGAGATAAATTAGATGGAGACAAGGAGGAAAATGTGGTAAGTAACAAATCTGAAGAGGATTCTTTGCTTCTGTCTTTAGAGAGTGTTGATGATTCATGGGTTTTAGATTCTGGTGCTTCATTTCATGCTACACCTCATAGAGGTTATTTCATTGATTATGTCCAAGGGGATTTTGGGCTTGTTTATTTGGGGGATAATGAACCCTATCAGATTGTTGGAAAGGGAAAAATTAAGATTAAGTTGTAGAATGGGAATTATTGGCTGCTACATGAGGTAAGACATGTTCCAAGGCTGAGTAGAAATTTAATTTCAGCTAGGCAACTTGGTGATGAGGGTTGTGTAGTTACTTTTAATGATTAAAATTTAAAGGTTTCAAAAGGTTCCCTTGTAGTAGAAAAAGGTGTGAAAGTAGGCACCTTATATCTTTGTACAAGTCATATTGTTCCTGCTACTTTGATTGTTTTAGAGAAAAATGAATGTTCAGGAACAATTGCTGCAGTTGAGCAGGGAGAACAAATAGCTGTTGTAGATTCTAATACAGCATTGTGGCACAACAGACTTGGGCACATGAGTGAGAAAGGTATGAAAGTACTTCATTCAAAGAAAGTTTTACCAGGTCTGAAATGTGTTAATATGGATTTATGTGAAAGTTGTGTGTATGGAAAACAAAAGAGAGTGAGTTTTGTAAAGACTGGGAAGGAAAACAAAAAGGAGAAATTAGAGCTTGTGCATACAGATGTATGGGGACCAGCTCAGGTATCTCCCCTTGGTGGATCTCATTATTATGTTACATTTATTGATGACGCAACTAGAAAAGTATGGGTTTATTTCCTTAGACAAAAATTTGATGTATTTCAAACTTTTAAAAAATGGAAATGCTTGTTTGAAAATGAGACTGGTAAGAAATTAAAATGTCTCAGATCTGATAATGGTGGTGAGTATTGCAGCCATGAATTTGAAGATTATTGCTCCACTAATGGTATTCATAGACAGAAAACTATTCCAAGGACTCCACAGGAAAATGGAGTGGCTGAACGCATGAATAGGACTATAATTGAGCATGCAAAAAGCATGAGGTTGCATGCTGGGTTGCCCTTACACATGTGGGTGGAGGCTATCAATACCATAGTATATTTGATTAATAGAGGTCCCTCTACTCCTTTGGGTTGTGGTATTCTAGAGGAAGCATGGACTATTAAGAAGGTGAGTTATTCTTTTCTCAAGACCTTTGGTCATGAAGTTTTTGCTCATATAGACTCTGAAAATAGAACCAAGCTAGAAGCTAAATCAAAGAAATGTGTCTTTATTGGATATGGAATTAATAAATTTGGTTATAGGCTTTGGGATTTTGAAAATCTTAAAATTGTTAGAAGTCAGGATCTCATATTCAATGAGAAAGTATTGTACAAAGATCTCTTGCAGCAACATGAGAAGAAAGAAGATGATTATGTAGTGCTGGATGATACTCCAAAAGTTGATGTTCCAGCCATTCCTCATGATGTGCAACAATTGCAACAACAAATACCACACACACTAGTGAATGTTAGATAGTCAACGAGGCAAATTAGACCCCCACAAAGATTTTCTCCCTCTTTGTATTTTGTTTTACTTACTGATGTTGGTGAACCTGAAAGTTATGATGAAGCTGTGCAGGTGGATACTAAGATTTAGTGGGAGTCTACAATGAAAGATGAAATTGACTCTTTGCTACAGAATAAGACATGGGATCTATGCAAGTTGCCTACAAGAAAAAAGGCTTTATAGAATAAGTGGGTTTACAGGTTGAAAGAAGAGGAAGGAGGTAAGAAAAGATTTAAGGCCAGGTTAGTTGTGAAAGGATTTGCATAGAAAAAGGGAATTGATTTTGATGAGATATTTTCTCCTGTTGTTAAAATGACTTCTATCTGTATTGTTTTAAGTCTTGTGGCTACTGAAGATTTGCATTTAGAGTAGTTGGATGTTAAAACAACCTTTCTTCATGGTGATTTAGATGAAGAAATATATATGGCCTAGCCACAGGGATTTGAGGTCAAAGGTAAGGAGAACTTAGTGTGCAAATTAAAGAAAAGTTTATATGGCTTGAAGCAAGCACCTCGGCAATGGTATCTGAAATTTGATAGGTTTATGCATGAGCATGGCTATAACAGGTGTCATTCAGATTATTGTGTTTATTTTAAGAGGTTGGATGATGATAGCTACATTATTTTATGTCTATATGTTGATGATATGCTTGTAGCTGGGTCTAACATGGATCATATTAAGGGGCTGAAACACCAGTTAGCACGTGCATTTGATATGAAGGATTTGGGGGCAGAAAAAAAAATCCTTGGTATGAAGATTTGCAGATATAGGAAGAATAGAACATTGATGCTATTTCAAGCTAATTATGTTGAGATGGTGTTGCAATGTTTCTCTATAGAGAATGCTAAAGTTGTCAGCACACCTTTATGTGGTCATTTGAAATTGACTAAGGAGATGTGTCCCAAGACATAGGAAGAGGAGGATAAGATGTCCAAGGTACCCTATGCTTCAGTTGTAGGAAGCTTGATGTATGCTATGGTATGCACTAGGCCAGATATTGCACATGCAGTGGGAGTCATTAGCAGGTATATGAGTCATCCAGGATTTGCGCATTGGAATGCTATCAAGTGGATTCTCCGATGTTTGAGAGGAACATTCAATAAGTGTTTACACTTTGGGGGCTCTACTATTGATTTACAAGGGTATGTTGACTTAGATTTGGCAGGGGATATTGATACTAGGCGAAGTACTACAGGTTATGTCTTTACTGTTGGTGGGGTAGCTGTGAGCTGGGTTTCTAGGTTACAAAAGATTAATGCTCTATCCACTATAGAGGCAGAGCATGTTGCTACTATAGAGGCAGCCAAGGAGATGATATGGCTTCAATTCTTCTTGGAAGAATTGGGACATCCTCAGAAGGATAATTATTTGTTCATAGATAGTCAAAGTGCCATTCATCTTGCTAAGAATTCAGCTCTGCATTCTAAGACCAAACACAAACAATTGCGGTACCATTTCATTCAGTCAGTTTTGGAGGATGGATAGTTAAAGCTGGAGAAGATACATACCAATGAAAATCCAGTAGATATGTTGAAAAAGGTTGTAACAAGGGAGAATTTGAACTCCTCTTCAGGTTTGATTGGTCTTTTAGATTGCACATGAATAAAAGAACAACAGAGTCTAGGGCAGTTTGATCCAGTGGGAGCCCCATGTGGTAGTGGTATTGCTATAGGATCAGTCTCCAAGTGGGATATTTTTGTTTAGTGTGGAGCTTGATCAGTCCCCAAGTGGGAGATTGTTAGATTATGGTGACTGATCAGGAAAGTACTGTACATACTTCATAATTAGTGGGGTTCAGGACATCGCCTCGATTTTTTTTTTTTGGCACTATTCGCCAATCATTTTGGTACTATTCACCATTCATAGATTCGCCACTAAAGTTATGGCTAATTAAGGCCAACATGTTATAACCCTAAAGTGGTTTAATACTTGTATAAAAGGGTTTAGGGTTGGGTATTTTTCATTATGTTGTGATGCAAAATTGGTTCTTGTGGCAGTATTGAGCTATAAGGGATTATAGATTGTAATCAGGTTGTAATCACTGGATTGTAATAAGATTGGACTTGTTTTTTGGTGGACGTAGCCCAAGGATTGGGTGAACCACGTTAAATCTTGGTGCCTTGTGTTCATTTCTGTGTGATCTATTATTTTCTGTTATTGGTTATATTTGCATGTAGTTTTTATTTCTATCCATGGTTTATCCTAACAATATCATTGTGGAAGAGGCTTATGTAAGGGGATAAACCTTGTGAGTTAACATATAATGTCTTAAAATAGTTAAGTTCTACCTAACTATGTCCAAGGTATCTACACACTGGAGACATACTTTGTCTACCAGGCTGCCTACATACCCATATCCATAGGATCAAGACCCTTGAATTACTCACTGTAATGAATATGTAATTATGGTTTCTAATTGCTTTAATATAGCTGTATTCTTATAACCACTGGTCAACTTTACTCACCTAATACAGCTCTTCACCATCATACACCCACTCAAGCAAATCGAGCAATTTTCTATAATTACAATAGTACTATAATACCTTGGTGCAACCTCTATGGTGTAGTTTATAGTTAATGTAAGGTTAACCTATACATGTCCTAACTCACTCCTTATATAGTTATGTTTAAGATCTTGTGACAATAATCAATGGGTTTAAATAGACCAATCAAGGTAATGGTGAAACTCAGAGTTTATCCTTCTATTTTTAAAAGCTAAGTAGACTAGGTTGCATCTACTGAAATGTCTTAAGATGGAACGCAAGTATAGATTCTTTGTTCTATAAGGGGACCCTTTATTCAAAAGTAAAATTGGTTATGCATGCATGATTCTTCATTTATTGCAAAGCTAGTTTTGAAGCACATATTCCTTTCATTAAATGTAAGGTTGATTACTTGAACATCCATACTTGTATAAGCATGGTAAGTTACCTAGAATGTCATGAGATCAATCTTTAAAGTACCTAGAATATCCTCATCACCTCATGCTACTCTAAGGGGAAGTCCATCTTCATTGCTCACAAGCAATTCATCACATGGATACATCCAAGAATGTCCTCATTACCTCCTACATAAAATGAATCCAATGTTACAAAATGCCTCCTAAGAAATAATAGTTCAAGTGAAGTAAACACATGAAAAATGGGAGAGAAAAAGAGGAATCTACTTACAAATAGGTGTTTTTGTTGCATCTATGGTCATGCTACTGGTTGAGTGAGTTTTATTATTTTTCTATTATGCCAAGATCTCTCTATTTATATAGATACATATACACATATATACATATACATATGTGTATATGTGTGTGTGTGTGTGTGTGTGTGTGTGTGTGTGTGTGTACATACATACATACATACATACATACATACATCCATACATACATACAAGTATAGAGATCACAAGGACACAAAAATGAAATGCAGCTATCACAAGGGTATGGCAACAAAATCCTAAATCTCCATTGATCTCCACAATCCAGAAGATCTATCTATCTATCTATCTATCTATCTATCTATCTATCTATCTATCTATCTATCTATCTATATATATATATATATATATATATATATATATATATATATATATATATATATATATATATAAGCACAAATATGTGTGTGTATGTATGTGTATATACACATATACATACATACATACATATATATAGAAAAACATAGATAGATACATACATCTACATATGTCATATATATATATATATATATATATATATATATATATATATATATATATATATATATATATATATATATATATATATATATATATATATATATATATATATATATATATATATATATATATATATATATATATATATATATATATATATATAAGCACAAATATGTGTGTGTATGTATGTGTATATACACATATACATACATACATACATATATATAGAAAAACATAGATAGATACATACATCTACATATGTCATTGTATCATCTTGGAAAATTGTATTTGATCCTACTAGTTGGGAACAATTGATTGTTTATTTTATTGTACCTAATCTGATGATAGTTCTACAGGAATTTGTAATCAACCTAGCTAATCAGCAACTAGACCAATTTAACTAGGTTATAGCTTGTTTCTCTTTTAAAATATCTACTATGATATATTTTTTCTAAAAATTTTTGTGAACTCTACCCATTTTTCCTAGTCTATATTATTTTTGTGTAGGATCTCTAGCTAAGTAACTTAGCATGGGTTAAGTGAGTTTTATTTTATTTTTACTTGAATTCTAGAATATGTATGCAACTAGATCAATTTTTCTATTGTGCTAATATGTAATAAGAACCTTTAAAAAGGTCTCTTTGTATATATAAAGACTACAAGTTGTGAAATTTGTCATGTATTGCATCTACATTTGCTTTTGTATTGCTTATAAGAGTGTTTCGAGGTTGGGAACCAATTCAACATCCTTTCCATGGTTTAGAGATAATGTCATTGTGGCAAAGAGAATAACTCCAATGAAGAGTTGAGTCTAACGAGTTACAATGCTAAACCTATGATACAAATTCCTAGGAGCTAAGAGACCCTAAACATATGCTACATTTTCTCAGGATATGGGAGAAATTATTACTAGCTTTAGTACTTCATAACATTCTAGATCATATAATGATG
Organism: Cupressus sempervirens; assembly: GCA_028749045.1. NCBI lineage: Eukaryota > Viridiplantae > Streptophyta > Pinopsida > Cupressales > Cupressaceae > Cupressus > Cupressus sempervirens. The sequence goes on along the minus strand of CM053785.1, from coordinate 876,645,971 downwards.
CCCAAATTAACTTCAATACATGCATTATTACATCCTTGGCTTCCATTGTTTGGCTAGTGTATGGAGCCTTTATATCCAACCATTAATTATAAATTGGGGAATGTGCTTCATGCTTGGCATACAAGTGATGCATTTGCATATGCAATTTTATCTCCTTGGAAAGTTGTATTTGATATTGCTAGCTAGGAACACCTAATTTTTCATTTTTATCATACCTAATCTAATGACAGTTCTATAGGAATTTCCAATCAACCCATCTAATCAACAACTAGACCAATTTAATTGGGTTATGGATTAGGCATGTACTATTCCCATTATAATATGTTTGCAATGTTGAAGGCATCATTTTTTCCAAAGTGGCAATAGGTTTTGTATCATTGGCTTTGTTCAAGTCCTGATTTTAATGAAGTAACAAAGTGATTTTTAGGGTGTAAAAGGCTATACAATGAAGAGAAAGCTTTAAAACTTGAATGTTGAAATTCTAAAATGAAATTTATCAAGGATCAAAAACCTATGCTAGAGTTACAACACAATGTGAAGTTTATTTTAGATATAAATAAAAAGAAAAGAAAACATGACACAAATCATTCCCCATTTGTTTTGATTGTGGAGAGTTATACGTGAAAGAAGGTGGAGAACTACAAATGAGGGTGGAGAGCTCTAAACATTGGTTGAGATTTCATTTATGTTCCCCTGTGATCGTTCCATTTCATTTTTGTACCCTTATGATCTTTGCATTTCGTTGTCAAGCCCTTGGTGGAGATAAGTGGAGATCTACAATCGTGTTGTTGTTCCCTTGTGATCACTGCATTTTATTTCCATGCCCTTGTGTTCTCTACATTTTATTTTCATACCCCTGTGATCTCTGTGCCCTTGCTCTACAATTTCATTTTTTTTTCACACCCTTGTGATCTTTGTACCCTTTAACACTACAACATTTGGCGTCAAATTGCGATGGCAATTTGCAATGATGGTGTAGTTTGTGGTGTATTTGAGCCCAAATGTAGTAGAGCTTACTCTAAAATTTTCTTCAAGGGGAGAAGAATTACCTATCTAAATGCTCTTTTTTCCCTTCTAAACATGTATCTCTTTATATCTCCCCCATTAGGTGATTAAAGAAGCTTCTCTTTATGTATATATATGTATACACACACACACACATATGTGTGTGTCTATATATGTATGTATATATATAGAGAAAGCTTCACTTTATGTATATGTACATGTGTATATACACATACATACACATATTTATGTATGCATATAATATATATATATATAGATATATATATATATATATATATATATGCATAGACACACATATGTGTGTGTATGTATATATACACATATATATGCATATACATATATACATATGTATATATGTATATACATCTATACATACATACATACATTTACAAAGATCACAAGTGCATGTCAAAGAGATGCAGAGATACATTTATGCATACATACATTAATACATACATACATCTACATATGCAATTTTATCACCTTGGAAAATTGTATTTGATCTCTACTCAATCACCAAGAGATAATATAATTTGTAAGTACAAATTTTTGGATACTTAGTTTGGTATGAATAGTTTCAATTGAATTAGTTTGAGAAGAGTGAGTCTACTCATGATGATAATGGATCCATGTATTGGGTCTTTAGAGGAGAGAGACTTACAAAAGATTAGATTTTGTTTATGGATATGGGATGATTCATTTGTGATGCCAATGTATCCTCCTCCATAGTAAATTTCTATATCATCAAATTGCTAGATACAAAATCACTAGACTTGGTCTTCTGAAATGGTATGGGCTACTTGGAATTGTCAAACTTGAACCATTGAAATATACATTCAAATTGGTGAAACAACACTTTGAATCACTAGTTTCATGTTCAGAACCTTTGGCCTTTGAAATGTGAACTTTCATTTTGATTTGTGGTGCATGGACTGTTATGAACCAAAAGAAACCTAAATGTTCTTGTAGACATCTAAAAGCATCTACACAAATTGATATGAACCATTCAATCTAAATTACACAGTCTTTGAATCTCAGTACTCCAATCCAATCCAAGAGCCTTCTAAACATTGAAACAACTAAATTGCCTATGACAGTGAACTTATCAAACATATGAACCTCCTTGAACCAATGGAACCATTTTGAAATAGGTTCAATAAGTTTCAAAATCCAAGATGGACTAATATATAAACCTCAAACAAGGATTGCATGCTATGGTAGGGTAGGAGGAAGATGGTTGTGTGAATGGTTGATCAAGAAAGTTTCAAAAAAATAGGGTGTCAATTGCAAGTAGTTTCATTAATTTGATAAGGGAATCAACTTTGAAAGTGAGATGATCAAAATTGGCACATGTCCATCCTTATGATAGATTTCTCTATCTCATAATATAAAATTACCTCAAACAACAAGCAAAAAATTACTTATAATTTATGAAAAATCAAAAGAATCATCACCTATAATATTTTTGAAGGATAAAAATATAATTTGGTGGAAAAATCCATGAGCTATGTTACTCCACATTGTGGCTATTCCATTGTCTACTAGTGGAAATTCTTCTTGTTAAAAATGAAGATCTTGAAATTAAAAAGGTAACTATTAAAGATCTATATTTTTGTTTTAGTGATAACAAATATATAGTCTAATTTTAAGAAAAATAATAGTCTTATTTATGTGTATGATTAAATAAAATAAACAAAAGTACTACTTAAAGTCGTATAATTATAATATTACTAATTATGATAAACAAAATGTTCAATAAAATAAGTATGAAGTAACATAAATGGATCATTTGCTTGATCATTATGACTTAATGTGAATGCATCTAATCATTACCTGGATGATATTATGTACAAGATCTTTACTCAATCACCAAGATATAATATAATTTATAAGTATAGATTTTTGCATACTTAGTTTGGTATGAATAGTTTCAATTGAATGCAAGGATAATTACTTGTGTAAATTCAAGACATGAATGATTAATTTAATTTAGCACAAGTACTATGCAAGTGTGTATGTATGCATGTAAAGTAGTTCACATAGTGAACTGATAGACATACATACATGCACATATGCATACAATCATCATAATCAATTAACCTTAAATCTAATGAAAGCTATTATATATGAACAAGAGATAAATGTTTAGAAGGGAAAAAGAAAATTTACATAGGTACCTCTTCTCCCCTTGAATAAAATCCCAGAGCAAGGAAACAGAGATAACAAGGGCATGACACAACAATGGAATGCAATGATCACAAGGGAACAACAAAAAAATCCTAGATCTTCACTAATCTCCACCAATGTTCCAAACTCTCCACCCTCTTTCATGCATAGCTCTCCATAATCAATCAAAAAAATGGGGAATGATGAATATCGTGTTTTTTTTTTTTTCTATAATCCATAATCCATAATCCACATGAGCTCTCTCTATATATACATACATACTTACATATATATGCATATATACATACATATATACGTATATACATACATACATATATATACATACATACATACATACATACATACATACATACATACATATATATATATATATACTTGAAAACAACAATGCACTTTCTAAGACTTTACAATTGTTCAAAAAAATTAATGGTTTACAAGAAAATACACCTATGCTAGAGTTACAACACACTATGAAGTTGATTCTAGATAAGGTAGAGGTAGATATTTAAAAGTTTGATAATCAAAATTTAAGGCATGAGAGCAAAGGAGAAGGATTTTCTTTAGAAATAGAAGGAGAAGGAGCAACTTTAGAAAGAGACTGGATAGTAGAAACAACAGGTGGACGACATAGAGAATATTATGGGAGCCACTAGATAGAATCCAAGAAAGTGTTGTGGTAGGTACTCTGAAATTGGAAACACTAGTTAAATTGGTCTAGTTGCTAATTAGTTGGGTTGATTACTTCATTATTATATGATCCAATGGTAATGGTACTTATTATTTTGGCATACATGAAAATATTATTATTGATTATTATATATACATACATACATGAAAACAACAATGCACTTTCTAAGAGTTTACGATTGTTCAAAAAAATTAATATTTTACAAGAAAATGCACTTGAAGAAATATTAGCTCAAAAGCAAGAACATGGTGTTGAAATAGTACAAAAATTGCTTGACATCAAAGGTCTGCAAGCAAGGGTGTTGACCAATATTAAAAACTTGAATGCTAAAATGAAAGCTATCGATGATCAAACACCTATGCCAAAGTTGCAAAATAATGTGAAGATAATTTTAGATGAGGTAGAGGAAGATAGTCAGAAGTTTGATAATTAAAATTTAAGGCACAAAAGTGAAGTAGAAGGAGTGTCTTTAGAAAGAGACTACACAAAAGAAATAATAGCTAGACAATATAGAGGATATTATGGGAGCCATTAGATAGAATCTTGGAAAGTGTTATAGTAGGTACTATGACATTGGAATCACTTGCAAGTGTCTTTGAGAATTTATAGTCCAAATATCAAATGCTTATAAGAGTGTTTCAATTATTGGCACAATCTCCCTGTGATGATCCCAAGTATCAAATGCTTATAAGAGTGTTTCAAGGTTGGGAACCACTTCAACATCCTATACATGGTTTAGAGGTAATTTCATTATGGAAAAGGCTTTTGCAAGAGAATGAGCCTCATGATTATGAAATTTACATAGAAGAAAAACTTACTTCTTTAACTTCTTACACTCAACTCTTCATTGAAGTTATTCTTCAATTCCTTGTATATGCAATTTTATCACCTTCAAAAATTGTATTTGATCCTACTAGCTAGCAACAACTGATTGTTCATTTTATTATACCTAATTTGATGATAGTTCTATAGGAATTTGTATCAACCCAACTTATCAACAACTAGATCCATTTAACTAGTTTATGGCTAGTTTCATTCTAAAAATATCTGCTATGATATGTTTTTGTAAAATTTCTTGCGAACTCTACCCATTTTTCCTAGTCTACATTATTTTTGTGGAGGATCTTGAGGTTGAGTGAGTTTTATTATTTTATTATTTGGTATCTAGAATATCTATGTATCTAGATCAATTTTTTGTTGTGCTAAGATGTAATAAGCACCTTAAAAAAGATCTTTAAATATACATGTTTAGAAGGAAATACAAAGAGATACATGTTTAGAAGGAAAAAATGAACATTTGCATAGCTCTCTTGATGAAAATTGTAGATCTAGGGAACAACAACAAAATTACAAAGCAAGGGCATGATACATTAATGAAATTGTAGAGCAAGGGCATGGAGATCACAAGGGCATGACATGACAACAAAATTGTAGAGCAAGGGCATGGTAATGAAATGTAGAGATACATAGCAATGAAAACATAGAGATAGGGCATGGAAACAAAATGCAGAGATCACATTAGCAAAATACACCAATGACAAGGGTACAATAATATTCAGAGCTCTCCACCCTGGGTGATCCCATAATAATGGGTTCCACTTTTTGACCAATTTTGACACTGAAATCAATATTTTTGAAACAAACCTCATGTTTGATTGACTATATCTCTAAAACAATGAATAATTTCAAGATGACATAAACTAGTGATTTCTAGTACTCTATTCCTACTTTTTTGTTGGATACAAATGTTCAATTATGTGTTATCTTTGATGTTACACAAATGTCATATCAGTTATTACTCAGAGTCTATCGAGCTCAGTTGGTCAGCAAGGAAAAAGATAGAGTCTACCGAGCTCATTTGGTTAGCAAGGAAAAAGACAAAGTCTACCTAGCTTAGAAGGATAGCAAAGTGAATTACAGAGTCTACTGAGCATTTCTAGATGTTTCACTATGAAGATAGTTTCTACTAAGCTAACTTGGGCACTAGAGGCTTTTGTAGCATAAATTTGTTTCAACCAAGCTAGCAAGGTCAGAAAAGGAAAGTTAGTTCTTACTAAGTTCACTCGGTCTCCAAAGGATTTTATAGAGTTTCTAGTGTTTACCGAAAATCATTTTCTAGATTAATGTTTACAAAGAAGGGTCAACCAATGAAGGATTTCATTGTTTTGATAAATAAAGTTTTTTTTTTTATTGTAATATTTGTAGCTGACTAATGTATGGTTTATTGGTAAATGTAACTTGTAAATGAGCCGACTTGACAATCTGTAATGCATAAATAAAAGGTCAAGTTGTATTTTCAAATGTATGGATGGATGTAATAATGAATAAGTAGGAAAGTGAGTGGATTGTGAAGAAGAAGTGTGAGAAAATTTTGAAGAAGGATCAAATATCCTTGAGGAGCAGCAAAGTTGTATTTGATCAGTGAGGATCTATTTTTTGGAATGTCTTAATGGAAAGAATGCTTCTGAGAGGGGGTGTGAATCAGAAGTACTAGCTTTTAGCCTATTTTTAAACCCTTAATAACATATGATTGAAATGAACATGCATGCATATAAACATTAAGCAATCATGAGAAACAAATATGCATCACCACATAACACTTGAGATTTTGGTAACCAAGAAACCCTCCAAGAATAAGAAGGTATAACTAGGGTGGGGATAATACCCACAAAATCATTGCAGTAATAATGTTTGACCACTTCTGATAGTCTGTCATGTTAAAGGCCTACCCTATTAAAGGCTTTACATTGTGTCAATAGTGACCTGGTTAAAAGATTGACAAACACTTTACATGAAGTGTTACCTTGTTAAAGGATTTAATCACCTCTTTAAAGGATCTACAGCCTAGCTGTTAAGCTAACCTATCAACATAGTATTTCATTTTTAATACAATTGCTAGAGAGTATTAGGTATAATAAACCTAATAGATTACAATCCTTGATTGCTGAATTCAGGCACTCGATCTTCTTTCTTTGATCTTGATTCTCTGAAATCTGATATCTATTCGTATTCCTTGCTTAGTTCTCATCAACTAAATATTTAATTGCTTCTCTTTTCCTCTAAGTCTTTTTACTCTTCACTTTGAACTCCACTAGATTTTACCCATGCACTCGTTCATCCTCTCTTCATACAATGAGATTTCATCTTCCTTATAAAGAAATTCAAAGACTTAGGGTTAGATGTGGAGCTACGATCCATATTGAATCTTTGTTTCTTGCTTATTCCTTGCACTTTTATTATTGGTTGCATGCCTTCTCCATTTTTCTTATTGGCTAGATGTAGATTGCAGAGGAAATATAAAAGATTTGATCTTATCTATATGATCCTTCAAGATTCATCATATGTTGGCCATAAAAATGTTTTACATCTGAGTTTGTGCCTTTTCAAACTCATATATGCATTTTTGTGTTACTTGGCACTTGCTGATTCTTGATACTTAGCACATATAATAGAACTATCTCACTCGGCTCTTGTTGTGTTCCTATTTTGCTCGACATCATCTATGACTCAGCACCTAAATATTACTTGGCACTTGTATCATGCTTGGCACCTAAAATCACTTGGCACTTGATCTTCACTCGACACCTGAAGGCTACTCAGCACTTAAAGATCACTCAGCACCTGTTGGATTTTTTGACTCGGCTCATGTTGTGGCTCAACATACATAGTGTGCTCAGATCAAAAGTAGTGTGTTGGCACTCAAATGTAAAAACCACTAACAATCTCCCCCTTTGACATGAGTGACAAAACCACTTAAAACTAAGCATTATTTATTTGACCTTATGAGTACATTCACTAATTTTCTTGGTATATATACAGAGGTTAAAGAAAACTTGATCAAAATTTTGTAAATTACAATATATATACTTCAAAATTATTGTAACTCCCCCTGAGTGGATTGTGCCATTAGCTGTGCTATCTTGGTAACCAGAATGTTGTCAGAATGTTGTGCTATAAATTTCTCATGCTAAATGCTACTATACTGAATGCTGATATTATATCAACTCCCCCTTTATCTTATCTCACTCCCCTTTTATCTTATCTCCCCCATTCTCTTTATCTCCCCCTTTTTGACACTTATGTCAAAGGGTACTAAGGGCTAAGACCATATTTTCCCAAAAATGTACTATTTGCCTCCATAATCATCCTGAGAGAAGCATCCCAATTACTCAAAGCAATTTCAAGAGATTTGTGCTAGATGGCAGTCTCTGTAGCAAGGTGACATCTAAAGTAGAAAGATTAGGATCTTTCTTCAGAATAGTTTCAGCATAGACCTATTCTTTATGGAGTACTTCCAAATGTGGGGTAATGGAGGATTGGAGTTGTATTAGTTTGGCCTTGCTGGTGGCCTCTTCTACTGTCAACACAGCTACTTCTTTCTAGGTGTCAAGCATTTGAGAAAAATGCTTCTCACTTTGAGCTAGATCCTTAGGTAGCTACATGCTTGAAATATTTAGATTCCTCTCCAAGCTTATTATCTTCTGGCTGGTCTCTTGTGTGAAATATGAGAAGTCTCACAACTTTTTGTATAATGAGAATATATTCTCAAGTACCTATTTGACCTTTTCAATTTTCTTAGCCAGTTCAAATTGTGATAATGCTATTTCATTTGCAATCTTCTCATTTACTTTCCCTTGAAATTTCTTTTTAGACCATTCCATGAGTTTTACATTGGTCTCTTGGTCTTCACTTTGTACCTGTTCCACTATGTTGGCTAGTTGCTCCATTATGGGCTTTGTTTCATCAGGTACCTGTAAATTGAAAGCATCTAGAAATATATCCTTAATTTCTACTAATGCTTGCCTCTGTTTGTACTCATACCAGAGTACCTCTTGCTTCTTCTTCCTTTCAAGTGCCTCTTGCACTTCAGTCATTTGGGCAATGGTCATGGTGTCATAGTCATAACTGGGAATGACTATTTCTTCATCAAGAGTAGGGTCTCCATAGTGAAGTACCCTTGCAACCTTGGTAGAACTCAAGCTTGGTATAGATATCTACAATGGTACTGCAAAGCTCAGCTACTGTGAAGTTTTAGTGGGAGTCCCTGTTCTAGGAAAGTTGGCCAAAGTTTGAATTGCCTACTGCTCTTTCTCCTTAGGGCTCTCCCCTTCCTTGTCCTGTTCTTTTCTGCCTTGATCAATGACATTTATCTTAGGAAATGCACCTTATGTTTGTGCTATAGATACAGAGGTATCTTTCTATCTAATTTGCTCTTTTTTTGTCTCCCCTTTAGGTGTACTTACTAAAGTGACAACCTTAGCAATTGTATCTTTGACATCATACTCTTTAGGTTGAGTACTAGTAGCTATAGGACTTTGTGATGGTGGTTCTTATGGATTCACCTTTTCCTTTTTAATTTCAGCTACTGCCTTCTGCAACTCATCTACACTTACCAAAATAGGGCTAGTGCACAACTGTGATTGCAATGTTGTTTGGTGAAGAATCTTCTTGAGATCCTCTACAGTGAGTGGATTGATGTTCTAACAAGAGGTGTTAGGAACATCCTTTAGTTTTATAGATTTTGTAGGTGTAGTTGCAATATGCGGAGGACTAGGTGGTGGCAGTTGGGTGTCTTGGACACTCTGTTCTTGTTGATGCTCCTCAGTTGTTGCTTGTTCACCTTCTTGGGCATCTTTCTCCACATCTTCCTCTTTTTCACTTTCATCAATATCTTCTTCTTCATTTCTCCCTTCAAAAGGGTCCTCTTCTCCCTCCTTTCCTGTAGTCAATCCATAGATTACCTTCCATATTTGTGTTAACTTTTTGACAACATCTTCAATTTGGTTCTGGAAGATACTAAATGCTCGATATTTAGGTACAAATTTACTTGCATATTTATTGCTTGCCTTATTGATTTGACCTTTTGAAAGGTCTGGCATTACATGAGCCAAAGTTGACTCTCTTATTTCCTTTTCCATTTTGAGGCAGTAATGCCGCTTATTCTCAATTAATGTGCTTAGCTCCTTGGGTATTGAGTCATCAAGTTCAAGTGGAGTAGTCTTGAACTTTGCCATCATAGTGTAGATGGTTTCCTCAATTGTATTTTGTTGTTCTGTAGACAACTTATCAAACTTTATGGTCTTAAGACCAGATAGATCTTCTTTATCTCTAATATTATTACAAATGCTTTCTTATCTAGATGAAGTATAGCATCTTACCACCTTAAATTGTTCTTCATCAAATTTGGTTTCTTCTTCCTCCAACTCCTGTGGCACAACAAACTTTTTTTATTTTTCTCTATAAGCCCACCTTGCTCTATTGCCTTCTTCTTTTCTTGTTTCTTTTATGCTTGGGCTTCTCCCCTTGTATTTGCCCTTGTAGTTGGCTTAGCTGGACTAGATTTTGTCACAGTTTTCTATGCCTTAGTCTATGTAATTGGTTGCTTCTTTGCTTTCCTTTTCTTGGACTCAACCTTGGGTCATCCTTCTCTGTACTTTCCTCTTCTTCAGCATCTTCACCCATGTCTTGGGTTAATGCAGGTGGTCCTTGCTCTTGCTCTTCTTCTTCTTATGCTTCCTCATCCTCCTCATCCCCTTCTGATGTGCCTTCACCAAGTTTTGCCTTCAACTTTTTAACCAATTTATCCTTTTTCTTGAGTGTAGAGGCAGTCTTTAACTCCATATTCACCTTTGACCTTATTACATCATAAGTTTACTACATCATAAGTTCCAAAGTGTGGGGCACTCTTGTCTATTTCTTCTGCCAATAATGTAGTTATTGCTGCAGATGCTTCATCTATGTTGATCTCATAACCAAAAGGCCTCAACCATCTCACCCTTGGCATGATGGCTTGAATATAGGTATAGTCAATATCCACAAGAAAAAAAATATCATTTACATGTTTCTCCACTAGAGAAACTAGAATCCTAAGTCTTTGCTTCATTGATTTCTTAAAATCTTCAAAATAACTTGTCATCAGTGTGTCAAAATTATCTCCCATTTGTTCTATATATTCATTTATTTGGGCTATGATAGTGCTATCATTTCTCCATGCAAATTTTCCAAAAGAAGGAAATTCATTTTGAACGTAGAAGAATATACAAACCAAAATTACACCAAAATTGCATTGAGCACCCTTTGTCCTTCTTATAGCTGCTAGGTTTTCATTGATCTATTATAGTTGTAGTTCTGGAAGATCATAAGTATGATCCCTTTTCACCAATTTGTAACTTACATCTACTACAATACATGGCACACTATTGAGTCTACTAAATTGATAGAATTTATGGGCAATAACTCTTACAACAAATTCAACAAGAGGATCTTGAATGGTGTGAATTGTTATTCCTCTTTTATTCCACTGGGCACCTATGTTTTTCTCAATAACCTCTTTGGATTCACTTCTCAATGTCTTGTACCAATCTAGGGTAGGATATCTAGTTACCCTATGAATGATTCTTTTTGTGATCTTAGTGGGAACATCTTCTAGCCATAGACTACCGTCATGAATTCTGATTAACACAAGTCTAATCCATTATGTCTTAAATATGGTTGGAAAACTCAAAGCTCATGTTAAACCCTTCCTCTCAAAAATTTTGTATTCATCCTTCAAAACTCCATCAACACATAAATTTTCATAGGCTTCCCTTATTTCCATATGTCCTATGGCTCCTATCTTATAGTTATAGCATCTCCTTACATCCTGAACCATTACAACTTTTGGGGGTATGTGGGAAAGGGCTCTAGCGAGATGGTTCTTATATGCAACTTCAAGGATGGGACAAAAATTAGGTTGCTTAACCTCATTAGATACTAGTTGGACCTTGAACGACTCTTTGTCATGGGTTTTCTTAGAACTCGAAGCCATTTGTGCAAACTAGGGTTTCCTTTACAAAGAAATATGAGACTGCGTAGCTTGACACAAATGAAAATACCTCAAGATCAATGAAAATGCATTGTAAGAGGTTGGAATTTGGTTGGAACACTAGATTCTCTTCTATGAAGTTGCTTCACTCTCTTTCTCTTCTTTTCTTCTCGATTGCGATGAAGAAAAATGATTAAAATCGTAATAATATACCATATTTCCATCACATTAAATGCTCAACTTCCCACTTAGCTTCTGAAGGATTTTTAACATTACTTGGCTTGCACTACATTTCCACTTCACTCAGCTTCCATTGGAGTTATTCAACTCAGCATCAGTTATCAACTCGGTCGTTGTTAGGAACTCGACACCCACTAGAGTTTTACTCGGCCTCTGATGACAACTCGGTAGTTTTGTAAGTATCTTCATATTATGACTTGGCATCTTTGCTTATGCTGATTTCTTCTTTTTAGTACTTCTTTGTCTTGGGACTGGTGTGTGATATAACTTTGTATATCAGTCTCATGCACCTTTCTAATGCTTAGTTTGATAAAGTGTGATCACTTGACCAATTGGGTGAAGTGATCCCTTCACTTGATGTGCTGCCCTCATTTCTCTTCTTCCATGTTTATTCATTAGCCCTCTTATTTTCTTGACATCAATTTTTTCTTTTCCTTTATTGAATTCAATTTTTTGTGCTTTGGACCTTACTTATGCCACCTTCCATATAGGGGACAAAGCTGTCAGGGTAAATAGGGAACCAAGGGTTAACCACATCTTAGGTGAAGAAATTGACAAAGATACCACTTCTTTCTTAGACACTGGGATTAATGCTTTCAGGGCTGAATTAATTATTCAGGAAGTGGAAAACTTGCCTGATATCATTGAAAATGAGGTTGAATGTTGCATGAATTCACCAAAATTATGGACAATGTTCTTTGATGGGGCTAGTTCTAAAGAGGGTGCAGGGGCAGGTGTAGTCTTTGTGTCCCCTGAAAATAACACCTTCAGGTATTCATTCACCTTGAAGTTTGCTTGCACTAATAACATCGTTGAATATGAAGCATTGCTGCTAGGACTCAAAGTGGCCACACACCACAAAATTAAGAAATTGTGTGTCATAGGGGATTCTGAATTGATCATCTCAGAGATCAAAGGAACCTACTCCTCAAAAAATAGGAGATTAAAACAATATAGAAACGCAGTCTGGGATCAAATAGAATTCTTTGATGCATTTGGGATCTCATGGAGAGATAGGACCCAGAATAAAATGGCTGATCTTCTGGCCAATGTAGCTATCAAACCAAAAGAAATATCATTTGTAGGAATCTCCCAAATTGAGGCCCAAAATAGACCTTCTATACCTGACAACATTGAAAATTGGCAGGTGTTTGAAGATGACAAAGATATTACAATTTTTTTGCTAAACGAAGACAAATACCATGGTCAGGAGATGGACTGCAATGGACTGATTGAAACCATAAATGGGAAAGAAACCATTTTTGGTCCAGAAATCATGCAATTAAAAACAAATAAGATGCCTAAGGGGTTGGTAGTCTTGGAGAATATTTTTGATAACCAAGACAGAGTAAAATCGGGAGTAAATGACCCCAAACCGCAGGAGCTAGAAGAAATGAATTTGGGAACGGATGAATTCCCTAAAAGGGTTTACATCGGCCAAGATCTGCCTGTTCAAATCAGAAAAGCATTGATTGACCTACTTAGAAAGTACAGGCATGTTTTTGCTTGGTCATATGATGACCTTAAAGCTTATAGGGAGGACCTTTTCCAGCATGTCATACCGTTGAAAGAAAATGTAAAACCTTTTAGGCAAAAATAGAGGCCAATCAATCCTACCCTTGCCCCAAAAATGCAGGAAGAACTGAAAAAACTGAGAGATGGTGGAATAATCAAACCAATTAGGCATTCCACTTGGGTTTCAAACCTTGTTCCTGTAAGAAAAAAGAATGGATATATTAGGCTTTGTGTGGATTTTAGAAATCTAAACATTGCATCTCTAAAAGATAATTATGGCTTACCTAATATGGAAGCCATGTTACAACAAGTGACCGGCTCTGAATTGATGTCAATGATGGATGGCTTTTCTGGATATAATCAAGTTCTAGTAAAAGAAAATGAACAGTTCAAAATAGCTTTCACAACCCCTTGGGGAACATATGTGTATGTGAGGATGCCTTTTGGCTTGATTAATGCAGGAGCTACTTTCCAAAGAGCCATGGATGTAGCATTTCATGAGTATATTGACAAATTTATGGTTGTGTACCAGGATGATCTTACAGCGTATTCTAACCAGGCTGAAGATCACTACAAATACTTGGAAATTTTTTTTATAAAAGCCCTGGAATATGGGGTATCTCTAAACCCAAAGAAATGCTCGTTTGGGGTCACAGAAGGAAAGTTATTAGGACACATAGTGTCTAAGGATGGGGTAAAAATAGACCCAGAAAGGGTAATAGCTATTGATAAAGTCCCCAAACCTAAAAATGTGAAAGGTATACAGTCCTTTTTTGGCCAGGTTAATTTTCTGAAGAGGTTTATTACCAATTTCGCTGAAACTAGTAGACCCATTTCAAAAATGCTCAAGAAAGGAGCTGTTATAGATTGGAATGGTGAACCTTCACAGGCATTCCAAGATATAAAAACTGCGATAAAAAATGCTCCAGTGTTGAGGACCCCAGATTATACAAAACCCATGCATATTTTTTCTTTTGCATCATTCCATACTGTAGCTGCAGTTTTATTACAGAAAAACCAAGAAGGGTATGAGCAGCCTATTGCCTTTTTTAGTAAATCCCTGCAGCATGCTGAACTGAAGTATGAAATAAATGAAAAACAAGCATATGCTTTGGTAAAGGCTGTGAAAGCATTCAGAAGTTATTTGGTAGGTGCTACTATTATTGCCTTTGTACCTAGTGCTGCAGTTAAAGATATTTTCTCTCAACAGGAAGTGTCAGGAAGGAGATGTAGATGGATCAATAGAATCCAAGAATTTAACATTGATATGCAGATAATTAAGTTAGTAAGAGGTCAAGGTTTGGCCAAACTTATGGCCGAAACTAACCTGGAAGCTAATCAGATAAACCTAGTAAATGATGATTTCAGAACTGATTTCTGTGACATGGACCAGTGTGACTGGTACACCAATGTTATACATTACTTGCAACATATGGACGTTCCTCCCCATCTGCCTGATAATGAAAAAAAGAATATTAAATTGCAAGCCATCAGGTATGTAATTGTTCAAAATAACTTATGGTGGAGAAACTTTGAAGGAGTTCTATTGAAATGTGTTGACAAAGAAAGGGCAAAAGAGATTTTGAAAGAAATGCATGCTGAAGTATGTGGAGGACATTACATGGCCAAAACTACTGCGCATAAGATAATGAGGGCTAGTTTTTGGTGGCCTGCTTTGTTCAAAGATGCTCAAGTTATGGTTAAGAAATGTGATCCTTGTCAGAGATTTGCTGGAAAGCTGAAATTCTCAGGAAATACTCCACTGAAGCCAGTTGAAACTAAAGCACCTTTTCAACAATGGGGTCTGGACTTCATAGGAGAAATTTTTCCCAAGTCCAGTACTGGCTATTCTTGGATTTTGGTTGCCACTGACTACTTTACAAAATGGGTAGAGGCTATCCCTACCAGAAATGCAACGAGTAAAGTGGTAAATAATTTCCTATTGAATAATATCATTTCCAGATTTGGATGTCCACAAAAAGTTGTCACAAATAATGCTATGTGTTTTAGGTCTGAGGAATTCATCAAGTTTTGTGATAAATATGGAATTATAAGAACATCACCTGCTCCATATCATCCACAAGGGAATGGGCAAGCTGAGTCCACAAATAAAAGCTTGTTGAAAATCATTAAGAGAACCTTGGACGATAATAAAAGGGCATGGGATTCCAAGTTACAGTTGGCAATATGGGCTGACAGAGTAACTGTAAAGAAGGCAATTGGGGTGGCTCCATTTGATTTAGTGTATGGAATTCAAGCTAGAATGCCCCAGAACAACTTGATGGGATTATACAATTACATCCAGTTATATGATGAAGATACTACTGATGAAATGAAAGAAAGAATGAATGAATTGGTAGGATTGACCGAAGCCAGAAGAGAAGCATCTCTGAGGAATCAAAAATTGCAGTTACAAGTCAAAACACTCTATGATAAAAGAACTGTAAACAAGAAATTTGAAAATGGAGACCTAGTCTTAATGTGGAACGCCAGAATTGAAGATAAAGGAAAACATGGCAAATTTGATCCCATTTGGTTAGGCCCATATCTCATTGAGAATGCTTGGGGTAAAGATTCTTACATAATCAAAGATATATTTGATAATATTCTTGAATTGCCAGTTCATGGACAATTCTTGAAGAGGTATTTTTCTTGAAAAAATACTTATTTTCTTCCATGAATAATAGTTTTAGGGTTTCCTGTCGTCCTGTTTTCTGTAAATCCTTGTACAGTCTGAGTTTTTTGTTTTTGTGTGTTGCTCTGTGCTCTCTGAAGAAGTTGTCACTTTACTGGATGTGTGGTCTGCTCTCCCATAGATTCTGAATCCTTGCATAGACTCAAGTAGTTTATCATCCCCAGACAGAGCCACTGTTGGTCTGACTTTTTCTGTAGTAAAAATTTTTAGTTAAATCACAGAAAAGTCAAATGTTCTATGCCTAAGTGAAACATAGGTTTTTGGATAAACCATCTATAAGAAATAATCGCCATATAAACCCTATATCATCTCTATTCATAAATTGACGGGCGCGAAATTTTGAATTTTCAAAAGAGACGAATATGCTGTTATATTCCTTTTCCTTTCTCCCAGATTACCTTTCTTCCTATTTGTACCAACTATCGGATCCGATTAGATCTACCGTTGGTGTTACCTCGCTATTGAGAGTTGCATGCTCATTAAGTATAGCAAGATAATGAGTATTGAGTATCTTAAGCGGTGGGACCATAAAGTGAAGATGCGGCGACCGGAGATTTGCTTATTAAATGTTTTATTGTGCAGGTACACTTTGCAATTCACCATCCAAAAAAAAAAAAAAAAGAGGATAGGGACCCACTAGAATATCTGACATCAGAGCCGGAATGTTGATTTTTCCAAAAGTTTCGCCACCTCGCTATCGGAAAATTTAGACACTTCACCGTTAGCGAAGTAGCGAGGCCACGTGAAAATCTGAAAATGATGACATTGCATCTTGCTTGTATCATAATTACACCAGGTGGCATGACCAGTCATAAATACCGTTGTCAGAATTAGTTTTAATTAACAGAAGTAATTACTAGGTAACCCTTGCATTTTCCGGCACAGAATCCTTTTAAGTGCTGGAGCTCGCTACCTCGCTATCAAAAAATTCAGGTGCTTCACCGTTAGCGAGTTAGCGAGGCCCCGTAAAATGGAAAAAGATCGGCAAGATCTTTGACGACGTGTAATGACAGATGACTATGATAAATTTTGACATGTGCTAACTATGCAGAGATCAGATTCTCATTAATACCTATCTGACTGAATGTATAAGAAATCTTGAACGTCAGCTTAAAGTGGATCAACAGAGCTCGCTACCTCGCTATGAAAAGTTGCAAGGGAGATAATTATAGCGACATAGCAAGTTGGGCCCGCTGCCTTCTTTCTTAAGAAGCCCTGCAGCGTATCTTTCGATCATTTCTTGATCTGATCAACGATTGTCACCGCTTCGCCATGGCAAGGTGCTTGTTCTTTATGCATAACAAAGTAGCGACATGCTGACACGTGTTCTCCGTCGTCAGTGGGTCTAAATATAAGCGCCATCAAAAGAAAGAATTCTGTAAGTGGCAGGTTCTCATTAGGTAAAATAACTAACATGGCAAATATAACTCCTAGTTGTTCTCTTTGTACCGCATGATCGTAGGATCTTTGAAGATCAACGGCGTAGTTTTAAATGAAAAATGTAGTGCCACTCTCTGTATTAATTAGACAAGAAAGCTTCGTCCGTGAGGAAAGATAGAGTATAATACAGAGAGATTTCATCAGTTTCATTTCACGCGAGAAAATATTTGAAGCCTTTCTTGTGCAGAAGCCATTACTGAAAGAAAAGCGTGCCAAGGTTTGATAAAAAAATTGTCAAGTTGTCTGTTCATGAAAAATTTGCATGAATATAGAGGAGAATTGAGATAGAATTCAAGTAAGTAAAACTACCATCATCTTCGTGAGCTTTTAAGTTTTAAAAAGATAGCCCAAGATGCCTCCTAAGAAGGGATTTACAGGTGCAATAAACTACCTGGATAGAAATGTGCATGATGATTTGCTTGAGTTACTACCTGAATCTACTGTAGAATCGGTGCAAGTTAAGAGGTTAACCTCACTAAACCCTAGGCTAAGGATAGCTGATGGATTGTATGATAAGGGTAATTGGGTCTAGGATGCTCAAACTTCTCAAACTGGTTTGAGTTTATTCAAAAAATGGTTTGCAGAAAGGAAGTTATATGCCCCTCATGCCAATATATAGAATTTTGATCTTGGGAAGCTTGTTGTCCCCAGTGTGTTTATGGATTTTGACTTGCTTGAAGCTATAGCAAAAAACTATGACCAAGCCACTAAGGTAGTGAGAAGAATGGATGGTGAGGCTTTAGTTACCATCAGTCCCAAGGAGATTAGGAAGGTTTTCAGTCTGGGACCCCTCACCATGTATCATGTGCCCATTAATTTGATAGATTTAGAAAAGGAATATATATCCAAGAGGGATGTAGTTAGACAGGGTGCACTGAAAGCCCACATAGGCCGGATTGGAGGCCTCCCAACCATAACATCATCTTCTAAAGAACCATTCAAGAAATCATGCTTTAATGCTAGGGCAGTGGAGATATATAGGACCCTGTGCAGAGTCTTCGGAGAGGGCGAAGAAGATTTTATTCCGGTGAGCTTCATGTATATGATCACCCAAATATCCTCTTTTGGTGTGGAAATAATTTTTGATTTTGCATCTTACTTGGCAAATGAGATTCACCAGGGATTGGTGGGGATTGCACAGGGCAAGGTGGAAAAGGTTTGGGGTCAGTATTCCTTATTGATGCATATGTTTCTTTTTAAAGGGGCCACTTATTTTGGTAAAGAAATGGTTTTAAATTGAGAACAAGAAGGGGAGGCACTGCCAGTCCAATTATGGAGTGCAGACATTACCTGGGAAGTAGAAAATGCTAGCTTCATTAGATTTGATAGGCACTTTGCCTCCAAACTAAGGTGCCTCATATTGAGTGATAATCCCAAAATCTCTAAGGCATTAATGCACCTTGTTAGGCCTATGGACAAAACCCATAATCTAAAAGTTTCACATAATTGGGGAGGTATTATCCCATATTCAGTCTCAACTGTCATCAGGGTCTATGGATTCAAAGGAAAACCCCATGTGTTAACCTGTCAGGTACCTTTAAAGGTAGGGATAGCTGAATTTTTGTGGCAGTTGGGAGGAGTGGAGGAGGCCTTTTTGCACAAAAGGGGGACAGGATCAATTTTTCCTACTTGTACTATAGCCCACCAGTTTGTGATAACTAAAGAAGGGTGGGTCTTTCTCCATAAAATCTTGGATCAATATAAGATGGCAGTGTCTAACTCTCGTTTTTGTGATACAGAAGGTTTCTTTAACTCTGCCCTTAGATTTAGAATCAAGCTTCGTCCAGTTCGTCATGAATTCTATTTTCCTGAAGATATAATAAGAAATGAATACTCTCTCCATGAGAAAGAAATAAAGAAAGAAAAATGGAGAGTCTATTCAAAAGTTTTGGAATTCATTAATTGTTTTGACAAAGATTTCAGTCCTCTTAGTAATGCTGCAACCAATGCAGATAAAATACATAAGCTCATGAGTACTTTCTCTGAGATAATGGAAGTAATGAATGAGAAGAAACAACATTTTATTAATTCTTTTCCAGATAAAGCCAGAGAAATTATGAGAAAATTGGGTTTCACCCCCAACATTGGAATAGGTCCACTGGTGGTACGAAAGAAGACAGGATATACTATTGTTCGACAGTAGGTGCCTGTTGTACATAAAGAAAAACAGATAGTTGAATCCACCAGCACTATCCTAGAAGAAAGACACCCTGAACCTTCTCCCAAAAGAAGAAGAATACTAAGGGAGGAAGAATCCCCTGATGAAAGTTACTCATCTTCTCAAACCCCAATAAGAATTGAGGAAGAACAGCTCACCAATGAGCAATTCGAACAAATGGGGTCACAAGGAGAAATTTTTGCTACACAAGCAGAAATTGATGAAGGGAACCCCCAGGAACCCCCTGTGCCAAATTTTGAATTAACTATAGCAGATTTCAGAGGAAGGGAATTGGACCCTATTTTGGAACAAGCCAGTCAAACTTTTTTTTATCTGATAACAATTTTGTAAGATCTAGGGCTTTCCATCAGTTTGCATGGAGGGTAAACATGCACATTTTTGAGCAAAGGTGTAAGAATATGAAAACAGAACATCCAAAAATGGATGAGACCTCCATTCAAAATCTAATAAAGGAACAAATGGTGCAAGAGTTCCAAAATATAACCCCTGATGAGGAATGAAAGATGGTAAAAATGCTAATGTTTTATTATTGCCCAATTGGGACATTGCTGACGCATTAATTTTTAATTCTGTTTCAAATAATTTAGGACTCCAGGATCCAAATAAAGAGGAATTCTTGGGTATAGCATTCAGCAATGATCAGGTTGCCCTTGTTATGTGGTCCCTGAGAAGAGGATCCAGAACTACTTCATCACAGCCTGATGATTCAGGATTAACAGGGAGTATCATTGTAAGGAGAGTTGCTGATACTTCAAATGTACAGGCAGCCCACATGAATGTGGATTATTCTAAATTTTCCTTGGCTACTGCGGAAAGAGAAGAGAGGGAAATGATTGATATGCATAATAAATATGAAATAGTGGTGGATGCCTATAACCAAGAGGTAAAAAGGAGAATTGAGTTAGAAAACAGGGTATCTCAATTAGAAAAGGTACTTGGAAAGAGGAAAGTGGGAGAATCCAGTACACTGAGAATTGCATATCCCCCACAGTCATCTGTGGGATTAACCCCTATTATTGAGATACCTGACACCCCTGAAAGACCCCAATTCTATACTGCAGAGGAATTTGAGGCAGAAAAAACCAAATTACATGAGTGGCAGATAGAATTTAGAAATCAGCAGGAAGAGAAATGGAGGCAGGGTGTGACATATTTGAGGGATAAAATACAATGGTCAACTTTTTATGATCAGTTGACAAGGATTGTAACCCTCATGGATGAGTTAAATAAAGAAAAGGATGGACTAGATTCTCTTGCACAGAAATGGAGACAGAGAAACAATGATGTTACAATTATTTGTATATCTACAGTCCAAATGCCTTATCATCAGGTTGAAAGGATTTTTGATTTATTGAATCAATTAGATAATTTTGAGAATAAAAGAGATTCTTTACAGAGAAAATTGATACTCTATTTTTCAAAATATCTTGCTAAAAAATTCACCCTATTTCCTTGTGCTTTAGAATCTGTTGATACGGTAAAGGAAAAAGAAAAATGGAAAAAGGAAATGGATGAATTATTCGATAATAGAATAACAAACATCATCAGTGAGACTGGCCATTGGTTTTGGGCAAAGACAAATGAGGAGCTGGTAAAAATACAATTATATTATGCTGATATGAGAAAAGAATTCGATGATTTAGAGGAAAATGCCAATTCTTTAATAAAGATACAAAGAGAAACCCTAAGTTTTGATTGTGAGATCAGATCATAACAACCAAGAAGCATAACAGAAAGGGACCCGCCAAGAATTGTTGTTGTAATTAACTTTTCTGTTATTCTTGTTTTTGTTTTTCTAAAGAAGGACACCTGTCACCTTCTTTAGCCTGAAGCTTGTTGCATCTCACATTATTTAAGTGAGATCCCAAGGCTAAAGAAGGGTCCGAATTTGATTTTTACTAAGTATTGTGCTTAGTTCTGTTTCTGGTCAAAAACATTTTGGGAAGGAAATTTATAGTATACTTTTCTGTCAAAATTTCTGAGATATAGATGAATGTAGAAAGAACTGTGCTTCTTCTCTGAAGGTCTTTCTGGGTCTATTGTAAAGGATATACTATTTTCAAAGGAAATGAATACAAATTATGAACTGTCCCCATATCTGTTCTTTTCTGAATTTTGTCTCCTTTTAAATACTTAGCTACCTTGATGTTGTGTGAGTAAAAGCTTATGCAATTGATTGCAATATAGTAAGGCTGTACATCCATTTGTTATTGATGTTAATTCAATGGATTAAATAAAGGCTCTAATGAATGTGATGAGGTGGCTTGGGTGTTAATAAGGATTTTTGAATGATAAATTCTGGTAAGAATTGCTGATGAAAATTTGTTGCAAAGCAACAAATTAGATCTAAAAATTTACTTGACTCTGAATCCCCAATGGATTAGGCACTGATCGAAAGTATTTCAGCCAAAAGAGAAGTATATTATGACTGGCTTTTTCAAAGTACATCATAAAATCAATTTTTACTTATATTTCCTGTAAGATTTTCAAAGTTGGCTAGCACTTGTCTGCATGGATTGTTTTAGCTTCATTTAGCCATTGTTGTTGGAAACATCTGCATAGCTATCGAAGATTTCTTGGCCATATCTGTTCAAGGGATGTGTTTATCAATTCGGTAAGATTTACATATATGTTTGAGGATTTAGAGATGAGAATCAAAATGAAACTAAGAATAATTCTCATACAATTGTTCCATCTTTGAACCATCCCTGGGTACACCCACCTTGGTTTTTACAGAGCCAAAAGAGTAGAAAACCATCTAAGGTTTTGTTGGAGTTGGGTCTTAGTACTTTGCATATGCAAGTGATAATGAGAATTGGCTATTCTTTAGGTTGTGTATGTACTGATATCTAGGTATTAAGCCTTTTGTCACCTAGTAGATTTAGCACTGTTAACATCATAATAAAACACCAACAAAATGGCGACTCTGCTGGGGAATGTCTAACACATTTGTAAAAAGTACTACAGTTGTCTTTAGTCTTACTAAGTTAGTATGTGTCGTGTGATCTTTATTTTTCCCGTAGCTATAAGAGAATCTTTAGTGTCAAAACTTGAGGATTTAAAGAAGATATAACCCAAGTACCATTGCTACACACTGACGCATCCAGCTTATCCAAGTGTCTTATCTAACAAGCAAGAGTTGCAGTCTTACAACATCAGTGATTGGTCTCTTTGTGCCATATTTTTGTTCCTACTTGTGTATTGTTTTCTTTCTGTCAGTAAGAGTGTTATTATATTTTTCCGAAAGAGGGTGGTGGCTCAATCAAGGTTTTGAAGCTAGTGCTTATTGTAACAAAAGAAGAATATGGCTGACAAGAGAAAAAACACAAGGGCTTACATGAGAGCCAATCCCGATGTATCAATGTATACTGATTTACCCCAAGGTGGTAGGAAGAACCAAAATAAGAAAAGAATAGATCCAAATCCTACTTGGAAGCCTAGAGGTAATGCCTCCGTAAATTCCCATTATCAATCGATAATAGCAAGAGAGTCATCTTCGCTTAGTTCTGAATCCGAAAATACAAGACTCTTAGGAGGTATTTTCAGTACCCCATTACCAGATCAGAGAGTTTTTCAAGACAAAGACATATCTACTATGGGAATTGCTTCACTAAGACCAGGGCCTATAGCAGATATAAATTGTAGGCTAGGATTTAGGAGTTCATCTGATACCCCTTTTAATCCCAGAGTAGCCCCATATATGGAACCAAACCTTATAGATCTAGATGACCCTGCTGATTTCGAGGCAACCTCTGCTGATTCTAAAGAAGTGCAATCTAAAATAGGATTTTTGAAGAAATAGATTGCTGAGGAAGAAGCTAAACACATCCGTCTTGAAAAGGAAAGGGAGCGAGCCACTTTGGATGCAATAATAGAAAGAGATACTCTGCTAAGAAGGATGGTTGCTTTGAAAGAGCAAAATAAAAAATTAGAAGAGAATACCCCCACTCTCGATCAGGACGTCTTTGGAGATGTTGATAATCTAAGAGCTAAAGTTCAACAACATGAGAAACTCCTAAATCAAAGGCAAGAATCAATTATTGCTCAAGTTCAAGCTTATAAACCCATTCAAGTTGATCCAATAGAGCCCACTGGAACAGTTCCAGATAAAGGGAAAGACAAGGCTATAGGAATCCAAATAAATGAGCCTCAAGCCATACCAAGCAAACCTATACAACCCTCCATATCAAAATTAGATCTAAAACTAGAGAAGGCTCGAAAGGAGAGGGAAGACTTTGCAAAAGAACTTGAGAAGGTTGAAAATGAAGCTCAGGCCGCAGAAACCAGAAGGAAAATCCAATTCATAAAGTCTAATTCTGGATTGAATTCATGGCCTAGTTTGTCTATCCCACCTACAAATCCTGCACCAATTAGTGGTCCCATAATCCCTACTCAGAAAGTACCCCAATCTACTCCTACCTCATCTTCCAATATTGGCACTCAAGTCTCATTTGTCCCACCACAGCTGTCCCAAGCTGCTCTCCTAAGTCAAGCTAATGCAGCTAGTACCTCTAATGTTCCTGGTTTCCAGAAGAAACCTATATACCTCAAAAAATATAGAAAAATATCATTTTCCAGTATTCCTAGTGCCCCCCATCCCATATGTTTTGATTTAAGGGATAAAGTGGTTAAGTTTTCTGGAAATAATGCTGTTACTGGTGAAGAACATTTGAGAATTTTCATTGACATGCTCAATGATTATGAAGTTGAACATGAGGACATGGTGATGAAATTATTTGTGCATTCACTCACAAAGGATGCAAGGGATTGGTTCAGGAGGTTGCCTGATGATAGTATTACTTCATGGAGTGATTTGGAGAAATTGTTCAAAGAACAATATGGGGACAATACTAATGTAGGATTCATGTTGAATGAGTTCAACAATATCAAAAAGAATCCACATTTGATTTCAATGTGAGATTTCAGAAAGGGATGTACAAACTATTTCAGTTTATGCAGTTAAATGAAGACGTATGTCTTACAACCTATTTCAATGCCTTTGATAGAAAAATGGCCTACCAACTGAGAGATAAAGATCCTAAAACTTTAAGAGATGCCTATAGAGTTGCAGTGAATATAGAAAATAATAGAAAGGCCTCTGGAAAATTAGGGACGAGGGATGATCCTAAGCTTTTCAATCCTAAGAATAATAATAAAAGGGAGGGTGACAAAACTCCCATAGGAAAAAAGCCTGAAGAACCTACTATAGGCCATGTTTTAGAAATGCTCAAGAAGATGAATCCCACTATTTTCAATAAGACAAATGTTACTGAGAGAACCCCTGTGAATAACAACAATTTCAATAGACAGCCTAGGATGCAAAATTACCCTTACACCACCCAGTGGAAAGATGGTAAACCAGTTCCCAACCAGACCCAAAATATGAAAGATAAGGGTACCCCAGACCCCCTGCAAAGGAACACTGTAAATATGAATGATGATGTACCTTGGTGCATTATATGCCAATCACCTCATTTTTCTGATTATTGTGTTGTTGCCCAGTCGTTTGCCCAAGCTCAAGGAGTGCAAGCAGAAGAAGAAACAGAAGAAAAAAACCATGATGATATAAGCTGCAATATGGTGAACACATCTAATGATTTGATAGATTCTGATTCAGAAAAACCTGAGAATGACGTTACCAGCCAGAGAATTGCTTACCAGTTACATCATCAGCAAATATTTTTAGATGATGAAAAGAATGATACAGATAAGGTATGCAATACATTTTTTGACGTAGGTTTCACAAACCTAAGAATCCCCTCCAAGGAGGAAATTGATAGAATTACAGCCGAGATGATTTCACAAGTCCATAGTAATCACAATTTGAGAAATAGAGCAATAAATAATGAGGCAAGAAGGCCATCTAGTGTGTTCATCAAAGACACCACTCATAAGACAAATGATCAACACAAGAAAGTCAGTATAGATGTGCCTAAGATCAAGGAGAACAAGGGTCAGAAATGGGAACCAAAAAAGAAAGTTTAATTTCAGATAGGTGAAGCAACAAAGACAGTAGTGCAACCAGAGAAATCAAAACCGGATGTTGTCAAGAAAAAAGTGGTGCCCACTACTCAAAAGACTCCGATTCTAGGTACTATTGTAAAACCTACTGTGGTTGAACCTGTTGATATGATTTCCATGTTATCTCAAATTACTGTGAAAGTACCCTTGTCTGAGCTTTTTAGAATTGAAGAGCATAAGAATAAGGCTTTGTCATGGTTGGGTGGAATAGCAAACAACAATAGTATTGATGATCAAGCTGTAGCCCAACAGACCCCATTAATAATAGAGGACAATGGTATTATATCCCAGATTCCTCAGATGTTTTTAGATGATTCATCAGTTGCGTTCATACAAGATATTGATCCTTTTTTCCTTAGTCTAATCATAAAAGGGAAAACCTTGAAAATTGTATGATAGATTCTGGAGCTTCCAACACTATAATGCCTTTCAAAGTAATGGAAGCCCTAGGATTGAAGGTGGATACTAAGCAAGGTAGATGCTGAGGGATGGATGCTAGAGAGGTTCCAGTAATAGGTACTATAAATGCCTTACCATTCAAACTGGCTACATTTCTTGAGGTAGAATTAACCATGTCTGTCCTTGTGGTGGATATACCCCCACACTACGGGATGCTACTTTCCAGAAAATGGAGTGCCGCCATGGGGGGAAGCCTACAATGTGACCTTACTTATGCCACCTTCCATATAGGGGACAAAGCTATCAGGGTAAATAGGGAACCAAGGGTTAACCACATCTTAGGTGAAGAAATTGACAAAGATACCACTTGTTTCCTAGACACTGGGATTAATGCTTTCAGGGCTGAATTAATTATTCAGAAAGTGGAAAACTTGCCTGATATCATTGAAAATGAGGTTGAATGTTGCATGAATTCACCAAAATTATGGACAATGTTCTTTGATGGGGCTAGTTCTAAAGAGGGTGCAGGGGCAGGTGTAGTCTTTGTGTCCCCTGAAAATAACACCTTCAGGTATTCATTCACCTTGAAGTTTGCTTGCACTAATAACATCACTGAATATGAAGCATTGCTGCTAGGACTCAAAGTGGCCACACACCACAAAATTAAGAAATTGTGTGGCATAGGGGATTCTGAATTGATCATCTCTCAGATCAAAGGAACCTACTCCTCAAAAAATAGGAGATTAAAACAATATAGAAACGCAGTCTGGGATCAAATAGAATTCTTTGATGCATTTGGGATCTCATGGAGAGATAGGACCCAGAATAAAATGGCTGATCTTCTGGCCAATGTAGCTATCAAACCAAAATAAATATCATTTGCAGGAATCTCCCAGATTGAGGCCCAAAACAGACCTTCTATACCTAACAAGATTGAAAATTGGCAGGTGTTTGAAGATGACAAAGATATTACATTTTTTTTGCTAAATGAAGACAAATACCATGGTCAAGAGATGGACTGCAATGGACTGATTGAAACCATAAATGGGAAAGAAACCATTTTTGGTCAAGAAATCATGCAATTAAAAACAAATAAGATGCCTAAGGGGTTGGTAGTCTTGGAGAATATTTTTGATAACCAAGACAGAGTAAAATCGGGAGTAAATGACCCCAAACCGCAGGAGCTAGAAGAAATGAATTTGGGAATGGATGAATTCCTTAAAAGGGTTTACATCGGCCAAGATCTGCCTGTTCAAATCAGAAAAGCATTGATTGACCTACTTAGAAAGTACAGGCATGTTTTTGCTTGGTCATATGATGACCTTAAAGCTTATAGGGAGGACCTTTTCCAGCATGTCATACCGTTGAAAGAAAATGTAAAACCTTTTAGGCAAAAACAGAGGCCAATCAATCCTACCCTTGCCCCAAAAATGCAGGAAGAACTGACAAAACTGAGAGATGGTGGAATAATCAAACCAATTAGGCATTCCACTTGGGTTTCAAACCTTGTTCCTGTAAGAAAAAAGAATGGAGATATTAGGCTTTGTGTGGATTTTAGAAATCTAAACATTGCATCTCTAAAAGATAATTATGGCTTACCTAATATGGAATCCATGTTACAACAAGTGACCGGCTCTGAATTGATGTCAATGATGGATGGCTTTTCTTGATATAATCAAGTTCTGGTAAAAGAAAGTGAACAGTTCAAAACAGCTATCACAACCCCTTGGGGAACATATGTGTATGTGAGGATGCCTTTTGGCTTGATTAATGCAGGAGCTACTTTCCAAAGAGCCATGGATGTAGCATTTCATGAGTATATTGACAAATTTATGGTTGTGTACCAGGATGATCTTACAGCTTATTCTAACAAGGCTGAAGATCACTACAAACACTTGGAAATTTTTTTTATAAAAGCCCTGAAATATGGGGTATCTCTAAACCCAAAGAAATGCTCGTTTGGGGTCACAGAAGGAAAGTTATTAGGACACATAGTGTCTAAGGATGGGGTAAAAATAGACCCAGAAAGGGTAATAGCTATTGATAAAGACCCCAAACCTAAAAACGTGAAAGGTATACAATCCTTTTTTGGCCAGGTTAATTTTCTGAGGAGGTTTGTTACCAATTTCGCTGAAATTAGTAGACCCATTTCAAAAATGCTCAAGAAAGGAGCTGTTATAGATTGGAATGGTGAACCTTCACAGGCATTCCAGGATATAAAAACTACGATAAAAAATGCTGCAGTGTTGAGGACCCTAGATTATACAAAACTCATGCATATTTTTTCTTTTGCATCATTCCATACTGTAGCTGCAGTTTTATTACAGAAAAACCAAGAAGGGTATGAGCAGCCTATTGCCTTTTTTAGTAAATCCCTGCAGCATGCTGAACTGAAGTATGAAATAAATGAAAAACAAGCATATGCTTTGGTAAAGGCTATAAAAGCATTCAGAAGTTATTTGGTAGGTGCTACTATTATTTCCTTTGTACCTAGTGCTGCAGTTAAATCCAAGAATTTAACATTGATATGCAGATAATTAAGTTAGTAAGAGGTCAAGGTTTGTCCAAACTTATGGCCGAAACTAACCTGGAAGCTAATCAGATAAACCTAGTAAATGATGATTTCAGAACTGATTTCTGCGACATGGACCAGTGTGACTAGTACACCAATGTTATACATTACTTGCAACATATGGAAGTTCCTCCCCATCTACCTGATAATGAAAAAAGGAATATTAAATTACAAGCCATCAGGTATGTAATTGTTCAAAATAACTTATGGTGGAGAAACTTTGAAGGAGTTCTGTTAAAATGTGTTGACAAAGAAAGGGCAAAAGAGATTTTGAAAGAAATGCATGCTGGAGTATGTGGAGGACATTACATGGCCAAAACTACTGCGCATAAGATAATGAGGGCTGGTTTCTGGTGGCCTGCTTTGTTCAAAGATGCTCAAGTTATGGTTAAGAAATGTGATCCCTGTCAGAGATTTGCTGGAAAGCTGAAATTCTCAGGAAATACTCCACTGAAGCCAGTTGAAACTAAAGCACCTTTTCAACAATGGGGTTTGGACTTCATAGGAGAAATTTTTCCCAAGTCCAGTACTGGCTATTCTTGGATTCTGGTTGCTACTAACTACTTTACAAAATGGGTAGAGGCTATCCCTACCAGAAATGCAACGAGTAAAGTGGTAAATAATTTCCTATTGAATAATATCATTTCCAGATTTGGATGTCCACAGAAAGTTGTCACAGATAATGCTATGTGTTTTAGGTCTGAGGAATTCATCAAGTTTTGTGATAAATATGGAATGACAAGAACATCATCTGCTCCATATCATCCACAAGGGAATGGGCAAGTTGAGTCTACAAATAAAAGCTTGTTGAAAATCATTAAGAGAACCTTGGACGATAATAAAAGGGCATGGGATTCCAAGTTACAGCTGGCAATATGGGCTGACAGAGTAACTGTAAAGAAGGCAATTGGGGTGGCTCCATTTGATTTAGTGTATGGAATTCAAGCTAGAATGCCCCAGAACAACTTGATGTGATTATACAATTACATCCAGTTATATGATGAAGATACTACTGATGAAATGAAAGAAAGAATGAATGAATTGGTAGGATTGACCGAAGCCAGAAGAGAAGCATCTCTGAGGAATCAAAAATTGCAGTTACAATTCAAAACACTCTATGATAAAAGAACTGTAAACAAGAAATTTGAAAATGGAGACCTAGTCTTAATGTGGAACGCCAGAATTGAAGATAAAGGAAAACATGGCAAATTTGATCCCATTTGGTTAGGCCCATATCTCATTGAGAATGCTTGGGGTAAAGATTCTTACATAATCAAAGATATATTTGATAATATTCTTGAATTGCCAGTTCATGGACAGTTCTTGAAGAGGTATTTTTCTTGAAAAAATACTTATTTTCTTCCATGAATAATAGTTTTAGGGTTTCCTATCATCCTGTTTTCTATAAATCCTTGTACAGTCTGAGTTTTTTATTTTTGTGTGTTGCTTTGTGCTCTCTGAAGAAGTTGTCACTTTACTGGATGTGTGGTCTCCTCTCCCATAGATTCTGAATCCTTGCATAGACTCAAGTAGTTTATCAACCCCAGACAGAGCCACTGTTGGTCTGACTTTTTCTGTAGTAAATTTTTTTAGTTAAATCATAGAAAAGTCAAATGTTCTATGCCTAAGTGAAACATAGGGTTTTGGATAAACCATCTATAAGAAATAATCGCCATATAAACCCTATATCATCTCTATTCATAAATTGACGGGCGCAAAATTTTGAATTTTCAAAAGAGAAGAATATGCTGTTATATTACTTTTCCTTTCTCCTGGGTTACCTTTCTTCCTATTTGTCCCAACCGTCGGATCCGATTAGATCTACCGTTGGCGTTACCTCGCTATTAAGAGTTGCATGCTCATTAAGTATAGCGAGATAATGAGTATTGAGTATTTTAAGCGGTGGGACCATAAAGTGAAGATGCGGCGACCGGAGATTTTCTTATTAAATGTTTTATTGTGCAGGTACACTTTGCAATTCACCATCCAAAAAAAAAAAAAAAAGAGGATAGGGACCCACTAGAATATCTGACATCAGAGCTGGAATGTTGATTTTTCCGAAAGTTCCACCACCTCGCTATCAAAAAATTCAGACACTTTACCGTTAGCAAAGTAGCGAGGCCACGTGAAAATATGAAAATGATGACATTGCATCTTGCTTGTATCATAATTACACAAAGTGGCATGACCAGTGATAAATACCATTGTCAGAATCACTTTTAATTAACAGAAGTAATTACTGGGTAACCCTTGCATTTTCCGGCACGAAATCCTTTTAAGTGCCGGAGCTCGCTACCTCCCTATCGAAAAATTCAGGTGCTTCACCATTAGTGAGTTAGCGAGGCCCCGTAAAATGGCGAAAGATCGGCAAGATCTTTGATGATGTGTAATGACAGATGACTATGATAAATTTTGACATGTGCCAACTATGCAGAGATCCGATTCTCATTAATACCTATCTGACTGAATGTACAAGAAATCTTGAATGTCAGCTTGAAGTGGATCAACGGAGCTCGCTACCTCACTATGAAGAGTTGCAAGGGAGATAATTATAGTGACATAGCGAGTTGGGCCCGCCGCCTTCTTTCTTAAGAAGCCCTGCAGCGTATCTTTCGATCATTTCTTGATCTGATCAACGATTGTCGCCGCTTCGCCATGGCAAGGTGCTTGTTCTTTATGAATAACGAAGTAGCGACATGCTAACACGTGTTCTCCATCGTCAGTGGGTCTAAATATAAGCACCATCAAAAGAAAGAATTATGTACGTGGCAAGTTCTCATTGGGTAAAATAACTGACATGGCAAATATAACTCCTAGTTGTTCTCTTTGTACCGCATGATCGTAGGATCTTTGAAGATCAACGGCACAGTTTTAAATGAAAAATGTAGTGCCACTCTCTATATTAATTAGACAAGAAATATTCATCCATGAGGAAAGATAGAGTATAATACAGAGAGATTTCATCAGTTTTATTTCACGTGAGAAAAGATTTGAAGCTATTCTTGTGCAGAAGCCATTACTGAAAGAAAAGCGTGCCAAGGTTTGATAAAAAAATTGTCAAATTGTCTGTTCGCGAAAAATTTGTAGGAATACAGAGGAGAATTGAGACAGAATTCAAGTAAAACTACCATCATCTTCGTGAGCTTTTAAGTTTTAAAAAGATAGCCCAAGATGCCTCCTAAGAAGGGATTTACAGGTGCAATAAACTACCTGGATAGAAATGTGCATGATGATTTGCTTGAGTTACTTCCTGAATCTACTGTAGAATCGGTGCAAGTTAAGAGGTTAACCTCACTGAACCCTAGGCTAAGGATAGCTGATGGATTTTATGATAAGGGTAATTGGGTCCAGGATGCTCAAACTTCTCAAACTGGTTTGAGTTTATTCAAAAAATTGTTTGCAGAAAGGAAGTTATATGCCCCTCATGCCAATATATGGAATTTCTATCTTGGGAAGCTTGTTGTCCCCAGCGTGTTTATGGATTTTGACCTGCTTGAAGCTATAGCAAAAAACTATGACCAAGCCACTAAGGTAGTGAGAAGAATGGATGGTGAGGCTTTAGTTGCCATCAGTCCCGAAGAGATTAGAAAGGTTTTCAGTCTGGGACCCCTCCCCATGTATCATGTGCCCATTAATTTGATAGATTTAGAAAAGGAATATATATCCAAGAGGGATGTAGTTAGATAGGGTGCATTGCAAGCCCACATAGGCCGGATTGGAGGCCTTCCAACCATAACATCATCTTCTAAAGAACCATTCAAGAAATCATGCTTTAATGCCAGGGCAGTGGAGATATATAGGACCCTGTGCAGAGTCTTTGAAGAGGGCGAAGAAGATTTTATTCCAATGAGCTTCATGTATATGATCACCCAAATCTCCTCTTTTGGTGTGGAAATAATTTTTGATTTTGCATCTTACTTGGCAAATGAGATTCACCAGGGATTGGTGGGGATTGCACAGGGCAAGGTGGAAAAGGTTTGGGGTCAGTATTCCTTATTGATGCATATGTTTCTTTTTAAAGAGGCCACTTATTTTGGTAAAGAAATGGTTTTAAATAGAGAACAAGAAGGGGAGGCACTGCCAGTCCAATTATGGAGTGTAGACATGACCTGGGAAGTAGAAAATGCTAGCTTCATTAGATTTGATAGGCACTTTGCCTCAAAACTAAGGTGCCTCATATTGAGTGATAATCCCAGAATCCCTAAGGCATTAATGCACCTTGTTAGGCCTATGGACAAAACCCATAATCTAAAAGTTTCACATAATATGGGAGATATTATCCCATATTCAGTCTCAACTATCATCAAGGTCTATGGATTCAAAGGAACACCCCATGTGTTACCCTATCAGGTACCTTTAAAGGTAGGGATAGCTGAATTTTTGTGGCAGTTGGGAGGAGTGGAGGAGGCCTTTTTGCACAAAAGGGGGACAGGATCAATTTTTCTTACTTGTATTAATTCTTTTACAGATAAAGCCAGAGAAATTATGAGAAAATTGGGTTTCACCCCCAACATTGGAATAGGTCCACTGGTGGTACGAAAGAAGACAGGATATACTATTGTTCGACAGCAGCTGCCCGTTGTACATAAAGAAAAACAGATAGTTGAATCCACCAGCACTGTCCTAGAAGAAAGACCCCCTGAACCTTCTCCCAAAAGAAGAAGAATAATAAGGGAGGAAGAATCCCCTGATGAAAGTTACTCACCTTCTCAAACCCCAATAAGAATTGAGGAAGAACAGCTCACCAATGAGCAATTCGAACAAATGGGGTCACAAGGAGAAATTTTTGCTACACAAGCAGAAATTGATGAAGGGAACCCCCAGGAACCCCCTGTGCCAAGTTTTGAATTAACTATAGCAGATTTCAGAGGAAGGGAATTGGACCCTATTTTGGAACAAGCCAGTCAGCATTTTTTATTTGATAACAATTTTGTAAGATCTAGGGCTTTCCATCAGTTTGCATGGAGGGTAAACATGCACATTTTTGAGCAAAGGTGTAAGAATATGAAAACAGAACATCCAAAAATGGATGAGACCTCCATTCAAAATCTAATAAAGGAACAAATGGTGCAAGAGTTCCAAAATATAACCCCTGATGAGGAATGAAAGATGGTAAAAATGCTAATGTTTTATTATTGCCCAATTGGGACATTGCTGACGCATTAATTTTTAATTCTGTTTCAAATAATTTAGGACTCCAGGATCCAAATAAAGAGGAATTCTTGGGTATAGCATTCAGCAATGATCAGGTTGCCCTTGTTATGTGGTCCCTGAGAAGAGGATCCAGAACTACTTCATCACAGCCTGATGATTCAGGATTAACAGGGAGTATCATTGTAAGGAGAGTTGCTGATACTTCAAATGTACAGGCAGCCCACATGAATGTGGATTATTCTAAATTTTCCTTGGCTACTGCGGAAAGAGAAGAGAGGGAAATGATTGATATGCATAATAAATATGAAATAGTGGTGGATGCCTATAACCAAGAGGTAAAAAGGAGAATTGAGTTAGAAAACAGGGTATCTCAATTAGAAAAGGTACTTGGAAAGAGGAAAGTGGGAGAATCCAGTACACTGAGAATTGCATATCCCCCACAGTCATCTGTGGGATTAACCCCTATTATTGAGATACCTGACACCCCTGAAAGACCCCAATTCTATACTGCAGAGGAATTTGAGGCAGAAAAAACCAAATTACATGAGTGGCAGATAGAATTTAGAAATCAGCAGGAAGAGAAATGGAGGCAGGGTGTGACATATTTGAGGGATAAAATACAATGGTCAACTTTTTATGATTAGTTGACAAGGATTGTAAACCTCATGGATGAGTTAAATAAAGAAAAGGATGGACTAGATTCTCTTGCACAGAAATGGAGACAGAGAAACAATGATGTTACAATTATTTGTATATCTACAGTCCAAATGCCTTATCATCAGGTTGAAAGGATTTTTGATTTATTGAATCAATTAGATAATTTTGAGAATAAAAGAGATTCTTTACAGAGAAAATTGGTACTCTGTTTTTCAAAATATCTTGCTAAAAAATTCACCCTATTTCCTTGTGCTTTAGAATCTGTTGATACTGTAAAGGAAAAAGAAAAATGGAAAAAGGAAATGGATGAATTATTCGATAACAAAATAACAAACATCATCAGTGAGACTGGCCATTGATTTTGGGCAAAGAAAAATGAGGAGCTGGTAAAAATACAATTATATTACGCTGATATGAGAAAAGAATTCGATGATT
Source organism: Cupressus sempervirens (assembly GCA_028749045.1). Taxonomy (NCBI): domain Eukaryota; kingdom Viridiplantae; phylum Streptophyta; class Pinopsida; order Cupressales; family Cupressaceae; genus Cupressus; species Cupressus sempervirens. The sequence goes on along the minus strand of CM053785.1, from coordinate 876,610,959 downwards.
TAGAGGAAAATGCCAATTCTTTAATAAAGATACAAAGAGAAACCCTAAGTTTTGATTGGCCAGATGATGATACTTTTAACAGATGGAAAAATTAGTTTAGTGAGCAGATGTCAGGAGACGATGACGAAGAAGATGTAAGAGTAATAGTTACTTTTGTAATCAGCAATGATGACATAGAAAATCCCCAGGTTAAAGTGAGTTTGCATGTAACAGAAGATGATACATCACTTATAGACCTTATGGGTATGTACTCTGAAGATGAAGAATGATTGTGAGATCAAATCATAACAACCAAGAAGCATAACAGAAAGGGACCCGCCAAGAATTGTTGTTGTAATTAACTTTTCTGTTATTCTTGTTTTTGTTTTTCTAAAGAAGGACACCTGTCACCTTCTTTAGCCTGAAGCTTGTTGCATCTCACATTATTTAAGTGAGATCCCAAGGCTAAAGAAGGGTCCAAATTTGGTTTTTACTAAGTATTGTGCTTAGTTCTATTTTTGGTCAAAAACATTTTGGGAAGGAAATTTATAGTATACTTTTCTGTCAAAATTTCTGAGATATAGATGAATGTAGAAAGAACTGTGCTTCTTCTCTAAAGGTTTTTCTAGGTCTATTGTAAAGGATATACCATTTTCAAAGGAAATGAATACAAATTATGAACTGTCCCCATATCTGTTCTTTTCTGAATTTTGTCTCCTTTTAAATACTTAGCTACCTTGATGTTGTGTGAGTAAAAGCTTATGCAATTGATTGCAATATAGTAAGGCTGTACATCCATTTGTTATTGTTGTTAATTCAATGGATTAAATAAAGGCTCTGATGAATGTGATGAGGTTGCTTGGGTGTTAATAAAGATTTTTGAATGATAAATTCTGGTAAGAATTGCTGATGAAAATTTGTTGCAAAGCAAAAAATTAGATCTAAGAATTTACTTGACTCTGAATCCCCAATGGATTAGGCACTGATCGAAAGTATTTCAGCCAAAAGAGAAGTATATTATGACTGGCTTTTTCAAAGTACATCATAAAATCAATTTTTACTTATATTTACTGTAAGATTTTCAAAGTTGGCCAGCACTTGCCTGCATGGATTGTTTTAGCTTCATTTAGCCATTGTTGTTGGAAACATCTGCATAGCTATAGAAGATTTCTTGGCCATATCTGTTCAAGGGATGTGTTTATCAATTCGGTAAGATTTACGTATATGTTTGAGGATTTAGAGATGAGAATCAAAATGAAACTAAGAATAATTCTCATACAATTGTTCCATCTTTGAACCATCCCCGAGTACACCCGCCCTGGTTTTTACAGAGCCAAAAGAGTAGAAAATCGTCTAAGGTTTTGTTGGAGTTGGGTCCTAGTACTTTGCATATGCAAGTGATAATGAGAATTGGCTATTCTTTAGGTTGTGTATGTATTGATATCTAGGTATTAAACCTTTTGTCGCCTAGTAGTTTTAGCATTGTTAACATCATAATAAAACAACAACATGTCCTTGCATGTTGCACTTGTGACAATAACCCTTGTTTTTGAGTGTGTTTGGCTGATTGATTCTTCTACTCCTACACACATTAGCAGTATGCCCCTTTTTATTATAGTAATGACAAGTGGGTTTAGAATCCTTACCTTTGTCACTTCTTTTCTCAACACTCTTTGATGATTCCCCTACTTTAGTGCTATTGTATCTTAGTCTTGATGTGTCATGGGTTGATCTTGGAAATTTTAGCAACTATTCAAAGTACTTGATGACTTCACTTGACTTGTTGAGATTCTCTACTATCTCTTTTTCTCTGTTCAATTCATTATGCAGTTATTCATTCTGCATCCTTAAAGTAGAGATCTCAATATCTTTCATATTGAGTTCATAATGAAGGTTCATCATTTGGGCAAGTGTATCCATCTACATGTTTGAGATCCTTGTTAATTCAATACATTTTTCTTCCAATCTTTTTGTAAGATTCCTTTTGTCATATTACATCATGACTCTATCCTCCACTGCTCTTTTCTTTTGTTCAGTGATTTCACATAACATTAAGGCCTATGATTCATGTTCCATCTTGAGAGATCTTATCTCTTTTTCTTGAACTTTGTTTTTCTCCATCAGTTCTACTATTGCTGCATCAAACTCTTTAGTGTCTCCATTGGAAAATACTTGTGTGGTGTCAATATCCCTGTAGTTTATATAATTTTCAGCTATGGCTATCTCCTTTCTTCTTTTCCAGGATTTTCATAATTCCTCTCTAGCTTCCTCTACCTTGTGTAGAGTGAGATGCACATCTATCACCTTGTTCTCAATGATCTTTCCAAGTTTAAAAATTTCCATCTTTAGATCTTTTCCTCCAAGTTGTTAGGCTTCTTCTTGAGAGAACTTAGCTTTGATACCAATTTTTGGAATGTCTTAATGGAAAGAATGCTTCTGAGAGGAGGACGTGAATCAAAAGTACTAGCTTTTAGCTTATTTTTAAACCCTTAATAACATATGATTGAAATGAACATGCGTACATATAAACATTAAGCAATCATGAGAAACAAATATGCATCACCACATAACACTTGAGATTTCGGTAACCCAAAAACCCTCCAAGAATAAGAAGGTAAAATTGGGGTGGGGATGATACCCACAAAATCACTGCAGTAATAATGTTTGACCACTTCTGATGGTCTGCCTTGTTAAAGGCTTGCCCTATTAAAGGCTTTACACTGTGTCAATAGTGACCTAGTTAAAGGATTTACAAACACTTTACATGAAATATTACCCTTTTAAAGGATTTAATCACCTCTTCAAAGGATCTACAACCTAGCTATTAAGCTAACCTATCAACATAGGATTTATTTTTTAATACAATTGCTAGAGAGTATTAGGTATAATAAATTTGATAGCTTACAATCCTTGATTGTTGAATTCAGGCACTTGATCTTCTTTCTCTAATTTTGATTCTCTGAAATCTAATATCTGTTCATATTCCTTGCTTAGTTCTGATCAACTAAATATTTAATTGCTGCTCTTTTCCTCTAAGTCTTTTTACTCTTCACTCCAAACTCCACTAGAGTTTACCCATGCACTCCTTCATCCTCTCTTCATATAAAGAGATTTCATCTTCCTTATAAAGACATTCAAAGACTTAGGGTTAGATGTGGATCTACGATCCATATTGAATCTCTATTTCCTACTCATTCTGTGCACTTTTATTATTGGTTGCATGCCTTCTCCATTTTTCTTATTGGTTGCATGTAGGTTGCATAGGAAATATAAAAGATTTGATCTTATCTATTTGATCCTTCAAGATTCATCATATGTCGGCCATAAAAATGTTTTACATCTGAGTTTGTGCCTTTTCAAACTCATATACGCATTATGTGTTACTCGGCACTTGCTGATTCCTGATACTTGGCACATATAATAGAACTATCTCACTTGGCTCCTATTGCGTTCTTATTTTGCTTGGCATTGTCTATGACTCGACACCTAAATATTACTCGGCACTTGTATCATGCTTGGCACCTGAAGTCACTCGGCACTTGATCTTCACTCAACACCTATTGGATTTTTTGACTCGGCTCATGCTGTGGCTTAGCATACATAGTGTGCTTGGCTCAAAAGTGGTTAAGTGTGTTGGCACTCAAATATCAAAACCACTAACACTATTGAAATAGAGAAGAGATCTATATTAGCAAAGTTCAATTGCATCTCATTTAGGTCACATATTGTCACTTTCTCACCATTGTAGTAGTAATTCCCAAATCTCTTAACAGAGTTGGTCTAACAACCATTTTATAAATCCTCTAGCAAGGTGGATAGTTCTACTAAATTGCTCTAAAGACCTCTAGCAAGGCCACTCCTAATAGGGTGATTTAATCCTCTAACTAGGTCACATCTAACAATGTGTTTTGTAACCTTTGATAGGGTTGGCTCCTAACAAGGCTTAGTTTAGAAGAGTGAAAATTGGTAGCTAGTTACTTGGTGGTTTTTTCCATATTGGGTTTCTATGTTAAATCTAGTGTCTCTTATATTCATGTTATTTACTTTTGCATGCATGCTAATAATTGTGAATGGTTAAACAAGTTAATCTACCGAGTGATAGTAGTAACTAGTTATTTAAGACAACTAAGGGAATTCTAAATTATTTTTTGTAGTAACTGATTCACCCCCCCTCTTAGTTACTCCATCTATAATTCTAACAAATTGTGTCAGAGCTTTTGGTGCTTGCAGGAAGGATTTCAAGGATCTAAGCTAAAGGTTAGGATTTCTTACAAGAGGCAAATTCCAAGGCTTAACAGGGATAAATTTTCAGCATAGCAAGGTCTCATGAGACTCCATCTAGCTTCCATTGGAGATATAGGACTAAAATATTTGGATGAAGCATATGTAACTTCCACTGGTATATTATCTGCAAATGAGATTGCTAAGAAGAAGGCTCATAACATCATGATGATAGACATTGCATCTACCCTAAGCTATGAAGAATTTGATGATGTCAAGGACTGCAAAACTACATTTGAAATGTGGAACAAGCTAAAGGAAATCTATGGAGGTGATGATAATGTTGGAAGAGCCAAAACAAAAAGTTTAAGGGGTCAATTTGATTAGATGAGGATGAGAGAAGATAAAAACATTGCAAAATATGTTGAAAGAGTCAAAGCAAGTGTTAATGCAATCAAAGCTTCTAGAGGAGATATCAAGGAGGAAACAATTATAAGTAAAGTTCTTAGAACATTACTTCCCATTTATGAAATCAGAGTTTCTACAATTCAAGAAATAAGATGTGAAGCAAATCATAAGATAAATCTAGAGGTCATAGTTAGAAGATTGACTGCATTTGAGCTAGATAACTATGATAACTATGTTCCAGGTACCAAGAACATTGAATCAAAATTTGAAGCCAAGCTTTCACTCAAGGAGAAAGGCAAGAAGATAAAAGATTCTCAATCAGAAAGTAAAGAAGGATCATAACAAAGTTCTAACAGTGATCATGAGGTGGTTGAAGCTCTACTAGCAAGGAAATACTCAAAAGGCAAAGAAAAATACAAAGGTAAGGTTCCACTAATCTATTTTTCTTGTGAAGAAATTGGACATATTGCTGCTAGGTGCCCAAATAAGCAGAACATGAATGAAAAGAAAGGTCACAAGTGCAATGGCAAGAAAGACTTCAAATCATTCAAGGACAAAGGTAAGAAAACATGTTTGATGGCTAAGAATTCTAATAATTTTGATGATGAAGAAGAAGATGAAATTTTTTACATTGCTGTAAATGATGAGTTTGATAATGATGAGGAAATGGCACTTATTTCTCATGTGAGCAAAAATGATACATGGATTATAGATAGTGGTTGCTCTCATCATATGACTGGAGATAAAACTAAGTTTGAACATTTTGAAGACTATGATGGTGGTAGTGTGAGGTTTGGTAATAATGAACCTTGTTGCATAAAGGGAAGAGGAAGAATCTCACTAACCAAAGAGCTTGTATGTGATAATGCATATTGGGTAGAAGGACTAAAACACAATATGTTGAGTGTGGCACAACTACTTAATAATGGATTCAAAGTGGAATTCATGCATGGAAAAGCATGACTGCTAGATAACAAAGGAAAGTTGATTGGATCAGGCACCCAAACAAAAGGTAACTTGTTTTATCTTGAACATGGTGAATGTTCATGCTTTATTGCTCAAGTTGAAGAAAGTTGGTTATGGCATAGAAGGTTGTGTCATGTGAACTTTGATAACTATTTCTTTTTTTGTGCCCTACCAAAATTTGAATTTTAAATACTACCTTCCCAACTGTCACTCCCTAGTTAATATTATTTTAAACGTCCCAAGAATGTCAAAAATAAATAAATAAAATAATCAAACCTTATGATTTATTTCTGCAGGCACACAAGTTCCTCATCGTTGGATCTTCTCAGGATCTATGGCCCTGGCCATGTCACTATGAAAATTTGCACGTTGATTACATATAGCAAGATAGCAAATGTTTGCCACATGGATCAGTAGGCCTAGTTTGGAAAAGGTGGTTCAATTTGTTTCTCTGGCACCAAGTTTGGATGAAGCCACTGGTGCTCACTACCTTGCTATCAGAAAAACTATACATCTCACCATTAGCGAGATAGCGACGCATTATGAAATTCATGGCAGGTGGGTCCATTTTTGATGCGACATCGCCAAATTTTTTGATGACCCATCGAGGCTTGCTAAGTCACTACCAAGAAGTTTGTGGTTTTCTCTAGTAGTGAGTTAGCGACTGACTTGAAAATGACAAACACAATAGGGCTAGGAAAGTGATGCCAGGGTTGACATGGTGACTATGTTGAGGTGTGTGGCAGGTTGTGCTAAGTTGGTTCATGGGCCCAGAAGTTTTGAAGGGGCAAGTGTAGTGTATGGTGAGTCTTTCACTATCGTCAGATTAGCATGGATCTATGGTCCTCGCTATCTTGCTATGGGAAGATGCATGTTGTTTAGGTATATTAAGTTAGCAACCTGGTGACACATGGATTGTGGGTCTTATTTCCTTACGAGCTACAAAAATGTAGGGCTACCTGACAGATTTTATTATACTTTCAAGGCCATTAGATGGTGGCAGATCAATGGTCCTCCCTATCTCGCTATGGAAAGGTGCTCAAAAGATATGCATAGTGAGATAGCGACTTGAGGACATGTGTCTTTACAAGCTTGGCTAGGATTGACAGTTAAGGGTTGGCAGTTAGCGAGACCATCACAGTTAGGGTTTTAAGAAGATGGCGCAGTTAGTTAGAGAAAGGCATGGTCAACCATGTTGGACTCTTGCGAGGTGGCAAAATAAAAGGAGGTTATTGGTCCATGTAGTGCATTTTCATTATGAGATTCGAATGACTCACTAACCCTGTTGATTCATAAAAAATGATAAGAGCTCAAGGTTTTGCATGAATCTGATCTTCATGATCAATTCCAACCACCAGAAGTGAATGCAAGACAAGGAAGAACACTCCACCACCCCCCTAGTTGGTCCATCTACCTGATCAAGATAGTTGTGGTGCCATCTTTGTCTTCTCAAGGCCCTATTTTAGTGAAAAATCAGATTTCATGGTACCAAAAGGCTATACTTAGATCAAATTACTTCAGATCCACAGGATTGTTCTTGGCAGGGACTTAATGGTGGTGGTTGCAGGATAGTTTTGGAGGGAAAATCTCAATTATGCCTGAACTATAAAGGCAATTTTTGTGAATTTTGTAAAGGTTGATCATTCTCTATTTTTCTTTTCTATTGCTTTGCAAGTCCAGTGTAAAATTACCTTTGCCTCTGAACTATATGATTTCTGCCTTATCTCTTTCAGCCATTGGTGTGAAGTGCAATAATTATTTGCCTCTCATTGTTGTTTTGTAGAGATCTGTGATCTACATGACTGTATCTCCCTAGCCTACGAATGATAATATAAGTGAATATCCCTTTCCTTGTGTCATTCATCCTGGTCTTCTAATATGCATGTGATTATTAGATTAAATCAACTCTGAACATGTATATCCTTAGTTTCATTCTGGTTCAACAGTGCATATATGGGCAGAGTTTGGTTTGAACACTCTATTTTGGTGCATCACCTCTTTAGATTAGATTAGGTAGATTTGCTTTCATGATCTCCTTCTCCCTTTTCCTCTCCAAGAGTAGTTAGGTGCATCCTGATAGTAAGAGGAAGCCGACCTTCTCTAGAGACTCAAACTCACAGTTCAAGTCCCACAGCTTGGAGGTTGTTTCCATGTTTCACTAGGTTTTCCTCATGCATAGGCTTTGGAAAAGGGTGCAAAACTAAGTGACAATAGTTTTTGGCACGCCTGGTGGGACATCTTTCTCAAAAAATTTCAAGCCTACTAGTGTCAAAAGGGAAGATTTCAAGATCAATACCGAGGAGATAGTATTGGCTTTGGTATTTAAGCCTTCAAGAGGCTCATTCTTCAAAGTACTTGGTGACTCTAAGCTTCAATACATATCTTGTTCTAGCCAAAAGTTGCAGTGATTCATGCCCAGAGCTGAAATAAGGGTATCTTCTAGAGGTAAGTTTCAGTATCAAGAGCTTTCATTTTTAAACCCTAGAAGGAGGAGGACTAGAATATCTTTATCAATAGTTAGGAGTGCAATAGTAACAAATACCCCTGCAAGATCTATCTCTACTCCTACTGTTAGATCTCAACTTAGACTTCCATCAATACATATTAATAAATCACTTGTCTATATGGCGTTGCCTAGAGCTCATACTTTTGCCACCTTTAATGGTGGGAGCCCTCTCTTATTAGCCCAAAGACATGACATGACATATCCATTGTATTACAAAGGATGATGTTGCAGTTAGGCTCCTAGCCTCATCCTTGAAAGGAAAAGCACTACAATGGTATAGAGGTTTAGCTCATGGTTCTATAATAGATTGGGATGGATTAGGAGTAGGATTGTGCAAACATTTTGAGGATAAAATTGACCATTTGTCACTTTTAGAGCAATTGACTACTATAAAAAGAGCCCCCCATGAATGTATGACTCATTTTAATTATAGATTTCAAAAGACATGGGATAGAATACCTACTTCAATGAAGTCTACCCCTAGTAATGCATTTTTGCATTACCTTAGAGCTTTTAACAGTGATATTGCCACTACAATCCAAACTATGGGAGGAGATACCTTGCCTAATGCTTATGACATAGCAATAAGGGTAGAAAATATATTGATACAAGAAGGTAAGTTAGCTCCAAGCCCTCCTATGCCTTTCTTCCCTGATGTTCCAAATCATCAACCAGCAATGGCTTCTCTTCCCACAACTTGTACATCACAATCCCTTGTCCCAGTCCCTCAAGCTTCCACATCTTCAAATGGGATAGATGAAATCAAAGAGATGATGCAATCTCTGATGCAGAACATGGATAAAAGAGAAAAGAACTTTGATAAAATATTGTAAGATCAAGGGAAGAAGTTAGAAGATCAAGGAAAGAGGCTAGAGGATAACTCCTCTATGATGCAGAAAGTGAGCAACAAGGTGGTGACTTTAGAAAGACAGGCTCAAGGTAGTAAGCCTCATCAATTGCAATATCAAATCCCAAGTAGTGGTAGGCCTCCAAATGCTAATCATTGGAGCAATTCTTTTGATCAAAGTAGGCAGGGTGGTCATGCTTCAACCTCAAATGTAAACCAAAGTAGGGCCATAGTCCCTCAAAACAATATGGCTCAAGATCAAGATTTTTGTCCCTCCTATTATTACTCCTATGCCTATTGTATGTGTCAGAGGGGTGAATCTTTTATGGCTTTGATAGTCCAAGAACCTGCAGCAAAACCATTATACAAGGAGGACCAATTTAAAGATGCCTCAGATATGCGAAGATAGGGTGATTGCTCTTTTATGAATCATCAAATGGAGGAGCATTGTAATGTAAACCAAGATTCCATTGCTCATAACACTAGAAGCAAAAGAAGGGCTATGGAAGATGTTGTCCCTCCTCCTCCCAATCAAGCCTCAACTCCAAATGCAATATCTCATGAGCAAGCAGAAAATAATCAATCAAGTACCTTTCAACAGCAAAGGCAAAATCATGGTAGAAAGGATGCAAGTGATCCTCGGGCTATTCCATCTCAACCTCATACAATTGCATCTCCCAAATTTTCTACCAAGACACTTGCTATGTTATTCAGTGTGGTAGAGCAAATGAAGAAGACAAATGTGAATATCTCCATGTGGGATGTTGTTGCTACTATACCCATGCAAAAGAGGTTGTTGTAGCAAGAATTGGAAAGAATTGAACCAAAGGATTAGACACTCGGCATGGAAAGTGCCACAAGCCTAGTAGAACCATCAAGGGAGGTAGAAACAAGTAAAAAGGTTAGACCTCCTCCATTTTATGTTTCTCTAATTATAGGGGGAAAAAGAGTCCATAATTGCATGATTGATTTAGGGGCTAGCAGTTCAGTGATGCCTAGGTGTGTTGCTGATGCTTTACGAATGAAATATGAGCCCATTGTTAGGGATGTATTATAGTTGGATGGTACTACTATCAAGACTGTAGTGATCCTTAGGAATGTGGATATGGCCTTACATGCATGCCTTGGTTGTACTATAACCCAAGATATCTTTGTTGCTAAAGTCAAGCCATATTTTGCCATCTGTCTGTCAAGGGACTTCACTACCCAAATAGGTGGTTTCATATCTTCTAATTGGTCATATATGTCTTTTAAGATGAGATATGGACCCAATGATTCAATTAGAGTAGAACCTCAAGCCCTCCATCATACTGAACCCTACACCCCTAATCTCATCAATATTAATTGCCCTATTCTAGAGATGGATGAGAACGACATGGTGAATGAGCCCACCACTTCCCTAGTAGAGATACCTAGTTTTTTCTTGGATGAATGGGTTGATGCATATCAATTTCATTCTACTTTAGAAACCCTTGAGACAGGTCTCAGTACATATTGTCTATTGGAGAAAGATGCTCTAGTTCCCAATCTTGTAGGTACTAAAGAAGATATGAGTGGGATATGGAGTATGTACTTTGATGGCTCAAGAAATAAAAATGGATCAGGGGCTAGTGTGATGTTGATTTCTCCTACACAAGTTACTACTTCTCCTTAAGGATCCAATTTAGTTGCACTAATAATGTAGCCGAGGATGGAGATAGTGAGTTGGTGGTTAATCAAGTGAGAAATTAGAATACCACCAAGAATGGTTTGCTCAAGTCTTATAAAAATAGGGTGTGGGATTTTCTTGAAGGTTTCAATGCATTTAATATTCAAAGCATCCCTAAAAAAGAAAATAGGCATGTTGATCGACTTGTAGCAATAGGTACATCTTATGATGTGCCAAGAAATCTTGAGGAGGAGAAGAAGCAACAAATCAGAGTGGTAGTAAGGCCTGCCATCCCTGATAACAACATCCATTGGCAAGTATTTGAATCTAATGAGCAAATTGTGAGCTTCTTGCAAAATGAGGCAAAATTTTCAGAGAGAAATCAGTCAAGACTGCAGGATTAGTATGGTGACCAAATCATTAACCTTAGCTCCAACAAGATGCCTAAAGGTCTCATTACTCTAGAGAGTGTTTTTAATCCTAATGATCAAGCAAGAGGCTGGGCCATGAACCTAGCTGCTGATGAAGGTGACTACACCCCAGTCATGATTGCTGATGGAAAGTCCTTAAACATGGGGAAGGTATGTTTTGAAATTGAACAAGAATTTTTTTTCATCTATGTCAAGAATTTAATGATATATTTTCTTGGACATATGATGACTTAAAGGGCTTTGACCCTAGGTTGTTTCAGCATGCCATAGATCTAATTAATGATGTAAAACTAGTAAGACAAAAATAGAGGCTAGTGAATCCCAAGATTGAACCCTTAATGAGGAAGGAGCTATCCAAATTGATTGAGGCTAATATAATTTTTCCCATCAAACACTCATCATGGGTAGCAAACCTTGTCCCTGTTAGGAAGAAGAATAGAGAAATTAGATTGTTTGTGGACTTTAGGGACCTTAACCAAGCTTCCCTTAAAGATCACCATCCTCTCCCTTCTATGGAGAAAATTTTTTCCAAGGTCAGTGGTTCAAAGATATTTTCATTTCTTGATGGATTTTCTAGCTACAATCAAGTGCTGGTTAAAGAGTCTGATAGGTACAAGACTACATTTACCACTAAATGGGGTACCTATGCTTATTGTAAGATGCCATTTGGGCTAACCAATGTAGGTGCTACATTTTAGAAGGCAATGGAGATGGCCTTCAAGAATTTGATTGACAAGTTTGTCTTAGTTTACCTTGATGATATCACTATGTATTCAAAAAAATGTAGATCATTTTGATCATCTAAGATAGGTATTCCTAAGATGCAAAGAGTTTGGGGTTTCCCTTAACCCAAGCATGTCTTTGCTACTAACCAAGGAAAATTATTAGGACATATTGTATTTGAGGATGGCTTAACCATTGATCTAGAGAGAACAAAAGAAATACTTGCCCTCCCTTTTCCTAAACACAAGAAAGGGCTGCAAAGTTTCCTAGGAAAGATAAATTTTGTGAGAAGATTTATTCCAAATCTTGCTACTATGGTGAAACCTCTTACAACTATGCTCAAGAAAGGTATGGTCTTTGCATGGACCCAGGAAGGGAAGGGAAGTTTTGAAGAGATCAAGATAGCCATAGCCTTAGCCCCTACTCTCATGAATCAAAATTTTGAGAAAGGTTTCATCCTCTATACCTTAGGTGGTGAGTCAAGTATCTCTGCTATCTTGACTCAAACAAATGACAAGAATGAAGAGAAGCCCATAGCTTTCTTTAGTGAAGGGCTTAAGGAATATGAAGATAAGTACAACTATGTAGAGAAGCAATCTCTTGCATTCATCAGAGCTTTAAAGAAATTTAGACACCTCCTATCTCATAATAAGATTCATTTGTTAGTACCCTATGCCAGTGTAAAGGAGTTCCTATTGAAAAAAGATGTTAGTGAGAAAAGAGCTGGTTAGATTACAAGAGTGATGGAATATGCTATTGACATCCAAATCACTGAGTTGGTAAGAGGGAAATGATTATGTAAACAGATGTTATCATCTCAGGAACCTGATGAGGAAGCTACTATGATACTGACAGAGCAACAAGAGGTGAGAAATGGCAACCCAAGGAGTTGGATGGATGATATGAAGAGTTTCTTATTAGGCAATGGATACCCTCAAGGATTAGATAGAACTAAAAGGAGACAGTATAGATTACAGTCAATTCCTTATGTCACAGTTGATGGTATCCTTTTTAGAAAAGATTTTAATGGAGCCCTATTAAGATGCCTTGATACAGACCAAGATAAAAGAATAATCAAAGAACTTCATGATGGCCTTGATGGTGGTCACTTCTCAGCAAGGACAACTGCAATGAAAATCATGAGGGCTGGTTATTACTGGCCATCTCTATTCCATGACTATCATAGGTCTGTAAGGAAGTGTGAAAAATGTGCCTTCTTCTCTGGCAAGCAAAGGCTTGCAGCTCTTCCCCTTCATCCTATCTAGGTGGATCAACCTTTTGCTCAATGGGGGTTAGATTTCATAGGCCCTATCAATCCTCCTTCTAGTTCAGGTCACAAATGGATTTTAGCTACTAAATATTGCTTCACCAGATGGACAGAGGTAGTTGCATTAAAAGATGCCACTTAATCTTCAGTTATTGAGTTCCTTGATGGAATTGTGACCAGGTTTGGTGCCCCTTTAACCATTATTTTAGATAATGTAAAGTCTTTTGTTGCAGCTTAGATTTGTGCATGGGTAGTAGATCATAATATCTATTTGAGCACATCCTCAAATTACTATCCTTAGGGTAATGGCTTGACTAAGTCCTCCTACAAGAATTTGATTAGGATCATAAAAAGGACAATAGAAGATAACCAGATGTCTTGGCATAAAAAATTGAAGACTACACTGTGGGCTGACAAAATAATGCCTAAAAGATCAATAGGGAATTCACCATTCATGTTAGTCTATGGCAGAGAAGCAAGGCTTCCAATTTCATTGGAGTTCCCATCCCTAGAGCTAGCTCATCAGCTGGAGTTGATTGAAGATGATGCCATGATAGTGAGAATGGCAGAGCTGATGGAGCTAGAAGAGAAGAATAATTAGGCCATGTAGACCCTAAAGGCACACTAGCAGTAGGTGAAGAGGAGTTTTGACAAGAAGGATAAGGTTAGAATCTTCAGGGAGGGAGATTTGGTTCTGAAATGGGATGCAGATAGGGAAAAACTAGGAAGACACTCAAAGTTTGATGCTTTGTGAAGTGGCCCCTATCTAATTGTTAGTTGTAAGCAGGCCAATGCTTTCTAGTTAAGCAAGCCTAGTGGTGAAATTTTGCCCATCCCAGTTAATGGGATCTATCTCAAACCATGTTTTTGAGGGTTTGAGATTCCATGTATATAGTTAGCTCAGTTTTGTTTTCATGTTTGTTCCTTGCTTTTCCAAGAAGTGCACGAGTACAGGATTGTCTCCGTGAGATAGCAAGTTTTGAAATTTTGATGGTTGTGGAAGGAGGCTTCATCTCTAGTTCCAATCTCAGAGATAGGGGTTTCAAGGTTTTTTCTTCTTAGAGGTGGGGTTAGGGTTTCAAAGTGCTCAGAATCTACATATTTTTTTATGACTCTATAACCCAATGGATGCTGCAGGCCACTGGTCTTATGCATAGCAAGCTAGCATCCCCTATGAGTTGCTAGAAATGTTGCTTATTTTTGTGCCCAAACAAAATTTGAATTTTAAATACTGCCTGCCCAATGGTTACTCCTCAGTTATTATTATTTTAAATGTCTCAAGAATGTCAAAAAAAATAAAATTAAATGATCAAACCTTATGATTTATTTCTGCAGGCATGCAAGTTCCTCATCATTGGATCTTTTCAGGATCTACGGCCCTCGCCATGTCACTATGAAAATTTGCATGTTGATTATGTATAGCGAGATAGCAAGCATTTTCCATGTGGATCAGCAGGCCCAGTTTGGAAGAGGTGGTTCGATTTTTTTTTTTAGTGCTGAGTTTGGATAAAGCCATCGGCGCTCACTACCTCGCTATCAGAAAAACTATACATTTCATCATTAGCAAGATAGCAAGGCATCATGAAATTCATGGTAGGTGGGTCCATTTTCAATGTGACATCACCAAATTTTTTGATGACCCACCGAGGCTTGCTAAGTTGCTACTAGGAAGTTTGTGGTTTTCTCTAGTAGCGAGTTAGCGATCGACCTAAAAATGAAAAACATGGTAGGGTTAGGAAATGGATGCCAGGTTGGACATGGTGACTATGCTAAGGTGTGTGCCAGGTTATGCTGAGTTGGTTCACGGGCCCAAAAGTTTTAAAGGGGCAAGTGCAGTGTATGGAAATTCTTTCACTATAGTTAGATCAGCATGGGTCTATGGTCCTCGCTATCTTGCTATGGGAAGATGTATGTTATTTAGGTATAGCAAGTTAGCGACCTAGTGACACATGGATTATGGGTCCTGTTTCCTTGTGACTACAAAAATGTAGGGCTACCTGATAGATTTTATTGTACTTTCAAGATCGTCAGATGGTGGCAAATCGATGGTCCTTACTATCTCACTATGAAAAGGTACTCAAAAGATATGCATAGTGAGATAGCGACTTGAGGACACGTGTCTTTGTGAGCCTGACTAGGATTGATAGTTAAGGGCTGGCAGTTAGTGAGACCATCACAGTCAGGGTTTTGACAAGATGGCGCAGTTAGTTAGAGAAAGGCATGGTCAACCACATTGGAGTCTTGTGAGGTGGAAAAATGAAAGGAGGTTATTGGTCCATGTGGTGCATTTTTGTTGTGAGATTCAGTTGACTCGCTGACCCTGCTAATTCATGCACCAAAAAATGATAAGAGATCAAGGTTTTGCATGAATCTAATCTTCATGATCGATTCCAACCACCAAAAGTGAATGCAAGACAAGGAAGAACACTCCACCGCCCCCCTAGTTGGTCCATCTACTTGATCAAGATAGTTCTGGCACCGTCTATGTCTTCTCAAGGCCCTGTTTTAGTGAAAAATTAGATTTCATGGTACCAAAAGGCTATACTTAGATCAGATTGCTTTAGATCCCCATGATTGTTCTTGGCAGGGACTTAATGGTGGTGGTTGCAGGATAGTTTTGGAGGGAAAATATCAATTATGCCTAAACTATAAAGGCAATTTTTCTGAATTTTGCAAAGGTCAATCATTCTTTGTCATTCTTTGTTGTTGCTTTGCAATTCTAGTTTAAATTTCTCTTTGCCTCTAAACTATATGATTTTTGCCTTATCTCCTTCAGCCATTGGTGTGAAGTGCAAGAATTATTTGCCTCTCATTGGTGTTTTGTAGAGATCTGTGATCTGCATGACTGTATCTCCTTGGCCTATGAATGATAATATAAGTGAATATCCCTTTCCCTGTGTCATTCATCCTGGTCTTCTAATCTACATGTGATTATTAGATTAAAGAAAGTCTGAACGAGTATATCCTTAGTTTCATTCTGGTTCAACAATGCAAATATGGACAGAGTTTCGTCTGAACACACTATTTTGGTGCATCACCTCTTTAGATTAGATTAGGTAGATTTTCTTTCATGCCCTCCTTCTCCCTTTTCCTTTCCAAGAGTAGTTAGGTGCATCCTAATAGTAAGAGAAAGCTGGCCTTCTCCAGAGACTCAACCTCACAGTTCAAGTCCCATAGCTTGGAGGTTGTTTCCATGTTTCACTAGGTTGTCCTCATGCATAGGCTTTGGACAAGGGTGAAAACCTATGTGACAACAATAACTTGGTGAAAATAAGTAAATTCAAGAAAGTAAGAGGCATTCCTAACATAAAGAAACCTGAGGTCGGTATATGTAAGAATTGTCAAATTGGCAAGATGGGAAAGACTAGCTTAAAAGTAAGAACTATTATTCTAAAGAAGTTTTAGAAATTGTGCATACTAATTTCTGTGGACCTATTAGAATTGAAAGTTATACTAGTGGAAAGTTCTTCATTCTTTTTGTTGATGATTACTAAAAAATGATGACTATCATGTACTTGAGAGAGAAATTAGAAGCATTTGAGAAGTTCAAATGGTATTTGGCTAGAGTTGAGAAGGAAATAGGCAAAAGACTAAAATGTTTGAGATTAGACAGAGGTGGTGAATTCATTTCACATGAGTTCAATAATTTTTGCATTGGAAGAGGTACCAAAAGATAGGTATTAGCTCTTGGAACTCCTAAGAAAAATGGAATAGCTAAAAGAAGGAACAGATCTATCATGGACTATGTAAGAACCCTAATGATTGAAAAGAGCATTGCTATCAAATACTGGAAAGAAGCAATCAACACTATAGTTCATACCTTGAATCAAGTATAGTTGAAGAAGGACTCATTCAAAACTCCCTATGAGCTATGGTATGGCTACAAACCCAATGTAAGTTACCTAAAAGTATTTGGAAACAAATGTTAGATCTTTAAAGAATCTAGAAAAGATAAATTTGATGTGAAGGGTGATGAAGGAATATTTTTGGGTTATTCTTGCAAGAGTAAAGCATATAAATGTTTGAATTTGTCTACTCACAAACTCATAGAAAGTGCACATGTGAAAGTTGATGAGTATGCAGAAAGAACTAAAGAAGAAAGCAAAAGGGAACCAAAAGACTACAAGAGATTTATTTTCATTGAACCTAATATAGTACCAGATACACCTATCAATCAAGAATCTTCTATTGCTAAATCCTTAGTAACTGAGCTATAGGAACCCGAGTCACATTCTGATGCTATTGAGCCAATGCTTACCAAGTCTGAAGAACCCAAAAAGTAGACAAATTAGACAAAACCTAAAGTTCAAATACAAGAGGATGTGAATGCAAAGAATTCAAAAGGCAAGGAACCTATATTAGCTAAGTATGTTAGGAGACATCATGCACTAGATTAGATCATTGGAGACAAATATGAAGGTACTATGACAAGAAGTAAGTTGAAAGGTACTTGTTTACTTGCTGATTTTGAACCTAGAAGTGTCAAAGATGCATTAGAAAATGAAAGTTGGATTGAGGCTATGAATGAAGAGATAGAGCAAATAGAAAAATATATATATATCACTTTGTCAGAGAATTGGTGTAGGACAAGGAGATCAGATTGGAATATGTCCATACAAAGGAAAAAATTGTTAACATATTCACAAAGCCTTTACCTAAGGATGCATTTTTGTATCTAAGAGGTAAGTTAGGGGTCATTCCCCTATCTAAAGCTCACTAAGATGAAGTTTTAGTGATGCATCAATAGGTATCAAGTTGAAGATCTTTTTAGTTGATGTAGAATAAACGTGGAAATATTGCATATGAATCAATACATATGGTACATTGCTATTCATTTGATTTGTGTTGTCTTTGGCATGTGTTGTCAAAGAGGGAGAGTATACTATCATATCTTTCTAAAATTTGAATCTGTTTATGAAGAGTTTGATATTCACATAGAAGCCATGTAATTCATTCATAAAGGGATATTACTGTATTTAAAAAAATTTTGGAATGAAATGTAAGAGGGAGAAGCATTCTATCAGAAAAAGACTTGTTTTCAAACTTTATTCTGTTATGACATGTTGTGTTGCCATCAATGCCAAATAGGGAGATTGTTGGATACAATTGTTCAATTGTGTGTTGTCTTTGATGTTACACAAATATCATATTATTTATCAATCAGAGTCTACCAAGATCAGTTGGTTAGCAAGGCAAAAGATAGAGTCTACTGAGCTCAGTCGATTAGCAAGGCAAAAGATAGAGTCTACTGAGCTCAGAAGGTTAGCAAAGAAAATTACAGAGTCTACCAAGCATTTCTGGAGGTTACATTGTGAAGATAGTTTCTACCAAGCTAACTCAGGCGCTAAAGGCTTCTGTAGCAGAAATCTATTTCTACTGAGCTAGCAAGGTCAGCAAAGGAAAGTTACTTCTTACTAAGTTCACTAGGTCTCCAAAGGAATTTGCAGAGTTTGTAGTCTTTACCGAGCTTCACTTGGTTAGTAGTCTTTACCAAGCTTCACTTGGTTAACACTGAAAATCATTTTTTGGAGCAATGTTTACTGAGCAGGGTCAGCCAATGAAGGATTTCATTGTTGGGCATATGCATCGAGTTGTGGTGCCAAAAAGGTGACATGGTCTTTTTTTTTCCTAATTTCAATAGTGACTATAGCGCGCATGTTCTATTTGCGTTATCAAAAAGTTATATATGATGGGCTGCACACCTATAGCCCATCATTTTTATGTTCATTTTTTGCTATTCCCAGAGAGAATAGCGCTTACGCAGGTCAAAAACCTAATTTTTCACCTTCATTTGCAAATATGCCTCCTCACCAACGAAATCGAATACAACAAGCACACCCACAATGATGCCCTAAGTGATATTAACTTAACTTTACATTGTTTAATATGTTTTTCATATTGTTTTGTAGGTTTTTTATATTATTTTGTAGGGTTTTTACAAATTTCATTTGGATTTGTTTATTTATTTAGATTTCAATTGATTTTTTATCAGGAAATGTCCATAATCAACCAAAAAATCCACAAGAGCCTCAAAACCCTCAAAACCAAAACCCTCCTCAAGAAGAACAACAAATTCCACAACCTGAACCAATTCCAAGACCTCCACCAGGCACACAACAAAATATAATAAATGAAATAGAGAGAGGTAAAATTGAATTAGAAAGACTCATTGCTCGGTTGAAAGAATTCAGACAAACCAATCCAATGACACCTCAATTAGCGTCATCCCTCGAATCCATTAACACCCAGATAGCCTGAATTAGTGGTCAGTTAGATATTTGGCAGGTTAAGAGGGATGAACAAAAAATATTTTATGCAAATAAATTGTCATATGAAGATGTTAAAAAAAAAGAAATACAAAAAGGGAGTATATGTGCATTATTTAGAAATCCTGGTGAGCAAAATACTGTTAGAGAGGGTACTAAATGATTCCCCATCCATTGGTGCATACACGATGCTATTAGAAACAATTTTTGGGATAGATGGTGGATGGTTTTTGATGCCCCTCCTTGCAACAATCATGAGGTCCCCATGTATTTTTTGAAGAAATTGTATTGTGAGTTCGTCCTTGGGGAGATCCCCAATTATTTTGATATATTAGACTCCCAGGGTAGAGGTGGGGGGTCATCATTTGAGAGGTCGGGAGCATGTTGTGACCCTAATGTAGTTAGGGCACCTGTGGTCAAGCCACATGTGAGCATGCAACTATTCCTTCAGTTGTGAAGGAACATGTAGAGGCCAGCACTCTAGGGACCATTAATGCTTTGACACAGACCCTCATCCATTCCATGAGCCCATTAGTTAAGGGGGACCCTTCTATGTATCATGGTCACATGTGCACTTCATGCAGATCCCTATGCACATTTGGCACTCATGTTGGAGATGGTGAGGATGATGGGCTTGTCATCGATCAGTTCCTGAATGAGACATTTGGCATTGACACATAGGTAAATTACAATTATAATTTACTAATTTGATCACATTTCATATGTATAGTGAATGATTAATTAATTAGCATCTATTGACATTGTTTAAAATTCAGGGTTAGAGTGTTGCTGGGCCTAGCAACAATCCTCCAAGCCCATTTTTTGTCCCTTCCATGAGTCTTGAGGTATGTATCGATTTAATCATTTTAATTAATATATATTTATTACGTAATCATATTAAGGATTGACAAAAAAAATTATACATGTGCATTAGTTCTCCATAGGACCCTCAACCTTTACCACAGACTCGGAGCATAGACATTATATGAGCTTCACACAGGTACAATTGTTTCATGTTAGATGTGACGTGTATTGTATGACATGCGGCTCATGATGTCGGACACACCTCCTCATCTGCAACAGTCTGTTGATAGTGAAGTGGCTGCAACTGTGGCTAGCTCACAGCCACTGACAGAGGTATGAAAGATTTTTCTTCATTTTAGTTGTTGTTTATAATAGTTAATCTCAAATTTTCTAATGTTAACCTTTTTTTATATATTACTATAGCTTTTACGGTTTTTACACAAGTAGTATGTATGTTAGGTCTATTGATACTCTTTTAATTATGGATTGAAACCTTGTGTTTGTTTTACTAAGTGGTAAGGGGTTGTTTTGTTTAATGGTTATCTATTGATAGTAGGTGAGTTTTTTGTTAAAGGGTCAGCCCCCTAGTTTTGGTTACTTTTAATTCAAAAACTAGGAGTTAAGGTAGAAGTGGTAGTGAAAGAATTAGATAAAGAAGAACTAGGAGCACATATTGAAGTTAGAAGTAGAGAAGAAGTAGGAAAATCAAATAAAGGTATGAGGAGTAAGAGTAGGAGATAATGAAATTAAAAGTAAAGAGAGGAATAGAATATTAGTTGTATTCCAAGTTGATTGCAACTAGGAGTAGGACCTACAAGATGGAAGTTATATGTTTTCTATAAATAATAGTCAAGTTTAAAGATATAATTGGTGATTAGATATACTCACCTTGGTCTATTAGAGTCATAAGTGTAGGAAAATTTGTGTTTTAAATTAATATTATTCATAGGCCAAAGTCAAATGTTGAACTTGATGATAGAACTAGGCATATCCTTAGGATTCAAAGAGACTATAGTATTTGGAATCAACACCATCAACTCTCCTTCACTATTTCTTTGGGATGAATGGAACTAGCATAACAAAATTCTACATTCTTTCATTCTCCTCCTCCTCCTCCTCCTCTCATACAAAATAAACTTGGATAAGATAACTTACTACACTTTTGGATTCATGGCCCTTCTCTCTTCTTTTCATACTCTTATAGCTATGCTAGTGGGATAAATCATTGAGTATTTTCTTATTTTTTATTTTTTCTCTTTCTTTTCTCAAGTGACCACTTGAGCTTTTGCTATAACTTTTTCAACATGATGCTTGAGATTGAGACATTTTCTTGAGTGAGGTCTCTTCAACTAGTTGACTTGGAATCTTAGTAAGCTTTAGGATTTTGTTGTTCTTTTATGTATCCTTGCAAATGAATGTAATAATTAATATTCTTGGTTTGGGAGCTTTTGTCCTTCAGCTTGGTGATATTTAACCTCCTTGTAGATTTCCCAAAATCTTTACCTCTTTCTCTTTTTTTCTTCTACTTTATTGTGTGTATGAGGTGGACACATGCTTCCAATAAAGTGGGGACTACATGTATCATTTGAAAAAGTAAGAACACCTATTTGGTATTAATTTTAGCCCCATTTTAATATACATTATGGGTTCCTACATTGATTTCACACCCTCCTAACACACATTGGACCTTCAATTTATTATTTATGTCCTATATTGATTCATTTTCTTTAAAAACTAAAGGTTACCCTTATCTATAAGTGTGCTTCTCTATTTCAACTACAATCAAACAATTCCTTTCATTTATTGGACCTTATCTTACCATTTATGACATGTATTTTCTTTCTAAACCCAAAAATAAGTTGTTAGATCAAATTTCACACGCTCTAAATATCTTGGACCCACAATCAAAACTTGGGTTGGAATTGGTGGGTATAAGATGACTTTGGTGATATTTACTTGGGTACAATATTTTTGTCAGTGATATGTGTATTTATAACTGATTATATTTATTGAATTGTTGTAGGGTCTCATCACGCCTAATCATCCATGAGCATTTGAGGTGAACTTACAGAGTGACTATTTGTTGGCGTTAAGAAAATAATTGATTTTGTGTGTACATATATTTGATTTCAACGTATAATAAATATTGATTCATATCTACTTTCTTTGTATCTTTTGGAGTTGGAGAAGAGCCTCAACAAGAGGTTGAGTGAGTGTCTTAGGAGGGCCCTGTCATCTCCACTGTCTCCCTCCACATGATGGTAGGGGACGTCGAGAGACTTTTTTCCCTCCCCTCGTGGGAAGGAAAAGATGTAGTTGATCTAGACATGTATATATATAGGCATAAGTGGACATATTCGATACACATTTGATGTATATGACATTCTATATTTGATGTAAGCCATTTATTTGATGTATGACATTATTCGACTTATGACATATCGGTTAATATATATGCTATATTTGTTCATATACGACATATGATATGATATGTTTGTTCATGTTTGTTCATGTATGACATTAAATTAGATATGTTCATGTATGACATTAAATTAGATATGTGCATGTATGAAATTAAATTCAATACCTAATCTATTCAAAACTTTGATAGAATATTGATTAACAATAAACGTTATCATTGTTTAAGCATAAGTTAAACATTTGCAATATGTCATCGTCATATGATTTATGATCTTGTTCATGTTTAAAGTTTTCCTTCTCTATCATTTGTTTATCAAGTTTAATTCAATACCTAATTAGTTTGAATTTTTGATACAATAGTAGAGAAAAGATGGATTATTTGCAAAAAAAGTCATTTTAAAAATCATAAATGTAACATAATCACTAATAGTTTTATGTGTTTTCATACTTTAATGATTGTAACATAATCACCAGTTGATTGGAATGTGTTGTTATTATTCTATAGTAACTAGATTAAGGTAAAAATAAAAGTTTAATAAATAGTTGTGATGTATAAGAAAGAGAGATATCTCACATGAGAGGGGGACGAATCTAAGATGACACATAAGATACTTGTAAGAGGGAGCTATACTTGTTAATGAATTTACAATGCATGGTATGGAAAATCATAGAGCATCTTTAAAAGGAAATAAAAGAGTATGACAAGTGGAAGGAACATGTTATTTTGTAGACTCGTATTCAAATTTGGGTGTTGATTTTCTAATGAAGGATTCAAGCACTACAATTTGGTAGTTTTGGCTCATGTTATCCTTGTATCTCACTCTCTCTTATTCCCCCCTCCCCCCTCTTCGTATTTCTATTTTTACCATATCTATGTAGCCATCTATCTTCTTCATCTCCCCCTCACTAATGCAGAGATGTTGAGCAAGAAGTGAGGTTTAAGCACTTTCTTGTTCCTAATATACCAAACTAAACTTGTGGCCTTCCTAATATCTCACTCCTTTAGGATATCATTTTTTGTGGCGTATCTAAAGTGATAGGGTCATTTGTGAACTCCTCCAAGGTGAGTATTTCTCAAATCAAGATCTTGCACCTTTTTGTTTTAGGGACACTAGCCCTATTCCAAGCCAATAACTATAACTCTTCACCAATGGCTTCACCAACCCCAAGTTTCTATTGCGACACCTTCCTTATGTTGAACTAATTGAGAATCAACTCTTGGTTTAACCCTCCAATTGTCATACAGTACAAAATGTTGACTATCTTAGAATTCCTTGTAGGTCTCCTAATCTGATTTTTTGGACTTAAATTCCTTTTAGGTTGAAATCTAACTATTCTCTAGGTAGATTTAGACCCCCTTTGGAAATTTATTTAAGACTCCAAAGCCTAGATTCCCAATTCCATTCCTGTAGCACCTAACCCATGTAAAGTACATAGACCTAATAAGGTCACACTAGGTTTGGTTTTCAAAGTAATTAATAGATAGTTGGTGCATGAATTGGTGCATGGCCTTAGACCTCCTCTATTCACCAATATTTATCATCTTCAAATTATGATGAAACACAATAATGTTTCCACTTTTTTTTTTAATATATATTCCCCCTTATGAAAATACTCATAGAACTAATAAACCATTCATCTCCTCCTTGCAACACTTCTCTACTTCATGTCTTTGCTTGACTCATATCTTAACTATAACACTTCTCTCCCTAAGTAGCATTCGCCAATAGTTCATTTATCCCCCTTTGACTCATATCTTCTATTTTTACATCACTACCTTTGATATAAGTCCATTCAATATTTTATCTTCATTAACAATTTATCAATGTTTTAAACTAAATCTCCAATGTTGTTAACTAAATTTCCCCTTTTCTTAACATCTTTAAAATTAGTCAACATTGATTATCCATTGTCACATAGGAGTAGGATGAGGTTGGGGATAGGGTTTACCTGGCCACCTGAAGCTAACAGAGTAGACAATTTGATCCCACAATGAAAGGTGAGACAGATTTGGTATTTGGCAACTTTGTACTAGCCAACACTGCAAGTTTCAGCATCACCTGATATGGCATTGTAAAATAAAAATAGAATGTGATCTCCAAAAAGTGAGAGATTTTATTTTAGGTCTCTGCAACATGGTCCTATAGGAACTAGAATCGCATGCATACCTTGCATGAGCTCTGAGATATGCCCCATCAAAGATCGCAGCCCTATTGGATTTAGTGACCCTTGGGGACATTCCAGTTTGGCGTGCCTAAGAAAGTTCAAGCACTGAAGGGGATAGGAAAAGGTCAAGGATAGGGTTTACCCAGAGCTAATGGAGTAGACAATTCGATCCCACGATGAAAGGTGAGAGAGATTTGGCAGTTTACAACTTTGTACTAGCCAACACTGCAAGTTTCAGCATCACCCGAGATGGCATTGTAAAATGAAAATGGAATGTGATCTTCAAAAAGTGAGAGATGTTATTTTAGGCCTCTATAACATGGTCTTGTAGGAACTAGAATTGCATCCATACCTCGCACAAGCTCTGAGATATGCCTCGTCAAAGATCGCAGCCCTATGGGATTTAGTGACCCTTGGGGACATTCTGGTTGGGTGTGCCTAAGAATGTTCAAGCACTGAAGGGGATAGGATGAGGTTGAGGATAGGGTTTACTTGGCCACTTGAAGCTAATAGAGTAGACAGTTCAATCCCACAACAAAAGGTGAGAGAGATTTGGCAGTTTGCAACTTTGTACTAGCCAACACTACAAGTTTCAGCATCACCCGAGATGGCATTGTAAAATGAAAACAAAATGTGATCTCCAAAAAGAGAGAGAGGTTATTGTAGACCTCTGCAACACAGTCTTGTAGGAACTAGAATCACATCCATACCTCGCATGAGCTCTGAGATATGCCCCATCAAAGATCGCAGCCCTATGAGATTTAGTGACCCTTGGGGACATTCCAGTTTGGCGTGCTTGAGAATGTTTGAGCACTGAAGGGGATAGGATGAGGTTGAGGATAGGGTTTACTCAGATACCCAGAACTAATAGAGTAGATAGTTCAATCCCATGACAAAAGGTGAGAGAGATTTGGCAGTTTGCAACTTTCTACTAGCCAACACTGCAAGTTTCAGCATCACCCGAGATGGCATTGTAAAATAAAAATGGAATATGACCTCCAAAAAGAGAGAGAGGTTATTATAGGCCTCTACAACATGGTCTTGTAGGAACTAGAATCACATCCATACCTCACACGAGCTCTAAGATATGCCCCATCAAAGATTGCAGCCCTATGGGATTTAGTAACCCTTGGGGACATTCCAATTCAGCATGCTCGAGAATGTTCAAGAAATGAAGGGGATAGGACGAGGTTGAGGATAGGGTTTACCCAGCCACTTAAAGCTAAAAAATTAGATAGTTCAATGCCACGATGAAAGGTGAGATAGATTTGGAAGTTTGCAACTTTGTACTAGCCAACACTACAAGTTTCAATATCACCCGAGATGGCACTGTAAAATGGAAACGGAATGTGATCACCTCTAAGAATTAGGGTGTCCTCCAAGATCACCACATGGATTTATAGGATCTTTTTCAAGAAAAGATCCCCCAATCCTAAACCCTTCTCCACTATCTTGAGAATTTTTCACTTCTTGCTACGTGCTAGGCTGCCATTCTCAATGAAGATCATTGAAAACCTTCAATCAAACTAGGTCTTCTTGACCAATCTTACCGGCCAATTTTAGTATCATGGAAGGAGTCTCACACCCTTGCAATTTACTCCTTTATCATGTCAAAATAGGTTGCTGAAGCCTTCTTCTTTACTAATTTCACCAAATTGTTCCAAAATAGAGCTACAAGGAATCTAAGGACAACCTGTTGTCCTATCTTGTTTATTGGCCAAATGGATTGGTGGAGCACTATCCTTTCACCCAAAGAATATCCTTTCACTTCTCTTCCAACCTTCTTCAGCAACCTACAACAAAATCCACAATCTTGCAATGTAAAATGCTTATTTATGCAACTCTTCCCTAACCGGGCTTGCTTTGGCTCGCCTAGGGAAAGAGATTAAAAATGCTTGCCAACATTTTGAAGGGCCCTACTTTTTCCCACATATAACACATTGACTTACTCACTATCCCCAAAAGGTCATACAATTCCTACGATGGGATAGTGAGTTATCTCATTTTCTTTACAAAGTGTTGTAAATTGGACAGCAAACTACCTAAAAACAAAAGATTTTTATAACTACTGAATGAAATGCTTTCAAGCCAAATTTCCTAAATAAAAATTGTTTTGAATCATGCTATGTAACATTATATCAGGTACAACATGCAAAAACAATGAAGGAAAACCTCAAAACTGAAAAAAAACCAATCTTTTTGCTCTCAAAATGCATGCTACAGAACTTGTTTTTTTCAAAATGACAACTTCTTCCTCACTTTAGGGTTTGGGAAGTCATTTATACTTCCTCCTAGGTCTTTTCCTCCCCTCCTAATTTTTTTCATCAGCCTCTTTATGTTTTAAAGAAAAAAACTCCAATTTCTAGCAAAGGACAACATTTTTTTCAAAAATTGCAAAATTGCAATAGAGCAACTTTTGCAATTTTTCTTGCTTACATGCCTTTTTACAATTCCAACTTGTCAAATAGGTCACCCCTTAGAAATTTCATGCTAGATACCCTTTTTTAAGTTATTTACTCATCACTTAGGCTACCCATTACCCCATGGTAAGGTATACCTTGCCTTTTAGGCCATTTTGCACTCTACCTAGGACATTTTGACTTCCTACACCCCAACTACCACACTTAGGAAGAAGTAATAGTAGGAAGAAGAAGTTCTTGACTACTAGCCCCTTTTTTTAACATGGTTACTAAGATAAAGTACAAACCTAATGTGGAAGGTAAGAATTATTGTTTGGGTAGGAAGAATAATAAAGAAATAAGAGAATTGGCAAGTAAAGTTGATATAGTAAATGGGAGACAGTTCACCACATAGGAGAGTTGTAACAAAAGTTATAAAGAAATATCATATCATAGAATATTAGAGGATTGAATGCTCCTCATAAGAAGGATATTTTTTGGAATGTGGTTTGGTAGCATAAATAGGATGTGATTTTGGTGCAAGAAACTAAGATGACTAGAGATAAAGGGGAAATGCTTTCTTTCTTCAAAATGGAAATTGTTGGTTTGTAGGTGATATTTTCCTTTATAATATGTCATTTATGTTCAAGGAAAGGTGAAGTAACCTTTTTTTGAATTTGGAAGTGGTTGGATAAGGCACTTTGAGAAAGCCCTAGTTTTGAAGGGTAATTAGGCCTATTTTGTTGAATCCATAGTGTTGGATCAAATAGTTGGTCCAAATGAACTAAAAATGAGATTGCTATATGTTTTCATACTCTAATAGTAGGATTTGTAACTATAATTTACTTGTATGGGGTTTGGGAGAAATTGGTGAAAATAAGGAATTACCTGATTCATAGCGATACTAAGATCAAGCCTAGATAATGTCCAAGTAAGGGGTTTTCAATAAACCTATTAAAGATATGCATTTAGACTATTGGAACAACCTAATTGAGATATTTGAAGACCTTAGAAAGAGTTGGGACAAGCCAATAAATTTGGTAACCCAATTTGAACATTTGGAGGGACCCTTGTGGAGAAGGGTAGGTATTTAGTTTAATGGTTTGAATCTATTCTTGAAACAAGTCATTTGCTAAATGTTTATTACTTTTTGGGGATCTAGTTTGACTCCTCAAATCATTGGTATCAAATCTAGTAGATGTATTCAGGGATGCAAAATTAGTTACTCGTGTTGTAGATTGTTATATTTAGAAGATGCCTCCAAAAAATATATATAGAAGGAGATACAAGAGCTGATATAAGCTACTAAAATAATGGATAGAGAGTTGAGGAAACAAAGAGACTAAGATGCAATAAGGTAAAAATAATTGAGACAAGTAAGCAAGTAAAATGCAACCATCTTGGAAATCTTGGAAGCTTTGGAAAGGATTCCTACGAGGGATGTGCATGAAGAACAAGAAAGTGATGCTTAAACACTTGAGAATCCTCATGGAGAGGATGGAGGGGACTTAGATCTTGAAGAAAGAAGGATGATAAGGTTGTTGAAGATATTTCAATGTGGTCGAAGAAAGACAATAATTGATTTTCGTATCTATCATGGCAAGATAGATAGTGAAGAGGTTTTGGGGTTGATAGATTCCCAAGAGAACTATTATAATTATGGAGATATAAGTGAAGTAAAACAAGGTAAAGCTATACAAAACATAGCTAAGAGGGAAAACATTGACATGGTGGAGTCGTGTAATGGAAAAGAGGTTTTCTAAGGGTGGAACAAAAATGACCAAATGGTGAAGGATGTGCCTCTTCCATCAAATAATACAATCCAAAAATAGAGGATAAGGAATAACTTGAAAGAAAAGGAGATGGGTTTGATGACCTACATAGAGGAATTTCACAAGTTGAGCATAAGAGGTGGATTAGAGCATAAAGATGAAAATGTTGCAAGGTATCTTAATGGGCTCATATAAAACTTGCAAAATGGGATTACCTTGATTTTTCCTAAGATGCTTAGAGATAGTTTCCAATTGGCTATAAGTGCATAAGATATGGTCAATAGGAAGAAAGAGAGACAAGAAGGTGGTAGAGGAAATCCAAACAGAGGAAGGGGAAGAAAGACCAATAATATAGGAATAGGACAAGGAAGAAATGACAAGGGTAATGAATCTTTTTTTATTATCAAAGAGGAGGCTATAGAGTTGGAGGAAGATTTTTTTTAGGTAGAGGAACATGGATGTTTATAGGAAGGGTAGGGAACACATCAATTAAGTGTCAATTAAATGATCAAGGTGAAAGGAAGATTAAGAAGAGGGTCAAGAAGTTAGAGTACATAGAGGTTCAGATCCTCATGTTTAACTAATTTTAGAGACTAAAGGATAAATGTTGATTTTTATAAGGGGAAAAAAAAAAAGTGAAACTAAAGCTATTAATTTTTAGAGCACAATATAAGAGTCAAGATAAGTTGTGAATGACAAGAATTCATCTACGTTCCAATGATAGTTTAGTTTCATTTGAAATGGTGAACAATTTATATTTGGAATGGTCACCACACAATAGGCCGTATAGAGCATCACGTGTAAGTAGTGATGATTTTCTTAAAAGATAGATGACTATGAAGTAACTATCCTGAATTGAATGACATCTCTAGGAATTGATTTGAATCCAGTTCTATATGATTGTGCTCTACTTTAAACAAATGGAAGTTCTGAGCATTGTAAATCTATTTCAAGTCATTAGAATGTGACATCCCAGAAGTATGTACTTATAACTATTTTAAACTATGTCAAACTCTTCATGAAAGCTATGACCAAAATGCATCACCATTGTGTTGAATCTTCTAATATACATCTCTATTAAAATATGTTTGCTGGTGTAAACCTATGAGGAATAGTTGGTATTAGGAATGTGACCAATTAATGCTACAAACCTTAGTATTGACATAATTTAACCATATTGAGGGTTGAATTCAATTGGGTTAGGAAATAAGTTATTATTAACATGTATATGAATTGTTAGAGAAATTCTAAATATAGTAGATAATAGCCTTCCATTTTTGATATTGAGGGATAATGCATGCACATGCTATAAAAAAACTAGAGGATCATATTATATGCAGATTGAAATTTCTATTTGGCATTCAAAGCATAGTAAAAAAATTATTCTAGGAAGTCTATGCTAAAAACTATAGTGTACAAACAACCATTACTTCATAAATCACTTCAACTCAATCATTACATTGTACAAACAACCTCATCATATGTCACTTGAACAAATTGATCATGTTACAATAGTATTAACCTCATGGAACACACATGGGATGAATATACATAATCAACTATTAACCCTTTCCAACACGCCAACTTTATGATAATAATGAGTCAAATTCCAACAAATTGGAATCCTTAAAGAGAATAAAAGGTACTTGAACAAAGAACACTAATAAATATTGAGGATGTGAATTGATAATACCATTTCGCAGATGATTTTGGCATCTCACCCTTTATCACTTGTGCATCAACTTTATTAGCCCTCTTCTTTGGTGACCTACAAATGAAGAATTAGCATAGTAAAAAATTGAAGATAAGATTAAAAAAATGGGCCCTATTAACGAATCTAATATAAATTCAAATAATGTATCTAGATTCTAAACAAATAAAAATTAAATCTCATCACTTACACATCATAACAATACGGTCCACCATAGTCATGTGATAGTCTTGGGAAAGAGGTTGTAACATTGTATTTGGATCCAATTGATCACTTTTTATCTCTCTCCCTCTCTCCCTATTAAATCTAATGAGCCAACTGGATCTGCTCAACATTTTAATGTCTCAAGTATTGC
Organism: Cupressus sempervirens; assembly: GCA_028749045.1. Lineage (NCBI taxonomy): Eukaryota > Viridiplantae > Streptophyta > Pinopsida > Cupressales > Cupressaceae > Cupressus > Cupressus sempervirens. The sequence goes on along the minus strand of CM053785.1, from coordinate 876,580,069 downwards.
CTCATGGTCTAACTCACGAACTTTCCAAAGAATCTTATTATGTGGTTTTCCACCATATTTTATCAAGTGAACATTTGATGCGACAAAAAGGTTTGAATAATGAAGAATCTTCCTCTCTATTTGACAATCCTTGAATAACCACAAGTTAGGATTCTTCATAGGATCATCTAAGCCATGTGCCTATTACAACCACTGCACTGACATGGTACTCTAAACCTTCACCATCTATAACTGAGTGATCCAATTTTTGTTTGGCTTCAACATAATGACACAAATAATAATCTGTCCCTTCTTCATTGTCTTCAGGTGAAATAATAGGAAAAACACTGCCTGTAGTGACAAATGTACAAAATGTGGTCATTAATTTAGAAAATACTTGGGTGAAAGTTATAAAGTTACATATTGAAATTACAAAGTTATATATATATATATATATATATTACCAGGTTGCACTAGATCTGACAAGCAGTCATAGTCAATAGATGAATCCATCTCTACCATTTCTAGTGCTTGTGGGGAATAATAGATGTCAATTGGGTCCAACACACGTATATCCCATTTGTCCACCCATTCAGTTGACACACAGTCATCCCAATTTTCCTCTGCACATGATGGACAATAGCATGCCATTTTTCGTGTGTGGATATTCCATGAACCTGCATCAAAGCTTCTAAAAGAGTGTAACTCACTAGATCCTGTTAGTGTGCAACAATCTTGATATAGTGCAATGTTAGTATTATCTATCAACCAAAACAATCTACGAACTGTAGACTCACCTTCCTTACTTGGACCCATTGTAGCGTTACACCATTGGACGATGGATTTTGCATTTATCAATTTTGCTCCATCTTTGTACTTTAGTTCTTCACGAGCCAAGGCTCTTTTAATGTATGTGCTTGCACCATCGTTCTCTCCCTTAACATGACCAACCTCTATGAAATTCCACATATATTGAATTCTACACAACTTGTGCATCTTGCTCAACCAATAGAACATCTGTGCATTCTTGAATTGAGATACACAATTGTCTAACCAAATAATGTGTTGATGATATGATATGCCCCTATTAGCCAAATCTCCATAAAATAGTTGAAAATAACCATGTACAAACTCCGTAGAATGTGATCAATCATCGCTGATGTAAAAATGGTACTCCCTCAAAATCTTCCTGTCATCCTCTGTACTTGTAGGTGAATGCATGAATGTTATGTGAACAAATATGAAAACCTATTGAGATGTATAATACTTTTCTTGTGCCTCATTTTGTGGTTGTAGTGTGTAGTTCTTTGCAAAATCTACAACCAAAACAATGGTATCCAATGGAAACATATCTTTACACAACTTGAATTACAAATCCAACCATCAAGCTCTATCGGTATGCCTTGCGTACTCATAAATAATCTTTTCATGAAAAAATCTTCATGAACTCATACACTAGAATCTTTTCAATGACTAGATCACATCTTTTACCATATTTTCCATCTTTTAGAGCATATTTCACTATCTTGAATTTTCCATAATCTACTATTTCATTTCTAATTGCATGCGTATTATCCATATGTTGACAAGTTGATAAAAGTTGCAAAGAACCACAAAATAAGCACGTACCCATCCAAGCATAATGTCTTGTAAAATTGTTGGCCATCCCCTATTTCACATAAAATGTTGGATATGAATTCTCTTGAAGATCTTGGTGGCTCTTTTATGTCACAATCATGCAAAACAAACTGAGAATGCAAAACTACGCATATATGCTTAAAAACATCAAAATGGTTAGAAAATTCAATATGTATCCTACAACAAAAAGTTGTGCGTGTGTGATTTATTTTCACATAAAAAGGTTTACCCATCTCAAAAAATCTTTGACTTATTCGAATTTGAGGATACATACCAATAAATTTTGCAAAAAATTGTGTCTGAGTTGAGTCCAAAAAATGTTTCCCATGTGGCTTGCGATTTTGGCTACCAATCCTCCTTCTTACAACATCTCTTTGATTAGTAGAAACACGTGTATTATTTTTCCAAAAATCTTCGATCAATGATTTCAAGGTGTCACTAATTTCTTTATCCTTTCGTGGTAGTCTACCGCTAAATGTCCATAACTCATTTTTTGTTGGATCTTCTAATCTCTCACGCCTTAGCATGGCTCTCCTTAGGTTACCTCTACCAATTTTTAATATTTTTCTTGTCTTTCTTATGAGTCAAGCTTTCTTCATTTGGCTACTTACTATTGTCGATGTGAGCACTCGTCTTGTGATATTACTATCTTTGGTGTGTGATTTAGAACCCACTTTGTCATAAGCACTCATTAGATTCTTTACAATATTTCTTTCATTTGAATCATCCATCGTTCTTAGCCCAAGAATCTTCATGATAGGCCTAAATTTCAAATTTTTCATCATTTCAACAAATAATTGACATTGACCTGTAATATTTAATTCTTCAAAAAATAATCTCCACATAATATTAACTTTTCTTTGACAAGTATGCTTGCTAATCTTGTCAGGCATTGATTTCAAAATGTTAGTATCAATATCAATCAAATATTTTGGTCTTCTAAAAAAAATTCTAGAAGGTGTTCTAATCTCTTCAATTCTCTCAACATTTTGAACATCAATATAAGGTTGAGTGTATTGCATACCTTGAACCGAAGATGATGTGCCTTGGCAATAAGATGTAAAAGATGGAATATCACCTACTTGATGTGTTGATGTTGTGCTTTCAACATGACATGATGGAGTGTGTATATCGTCAGATCTACAAATCAGTGTCTCTTCTACATGAGAGGATGATATGCCTTCAACATTGTGTTGGTCTGACTTTTTTGTGCAACAGAGGTTTTTGTTAAATTATAGAAAAGCCGGATTTTTTATTTCTAAGTGAAACATAGGGTTTCTGGATAATCCATCCATAAGAAAAAAACTCATGAAAACCCTATGTTCTATTTGTTCATAAACTGTCGGGCGCGAAACTTTTGAATTTTCAAAGTGAGATGAATATTTTGTCCCTTTTATTTTTTGTTTCCCCGAGATCCCCTTTTTTCTCAATCTTTCTAACCGTCAGATCCAAGTAGATCTACCGCTGTTGTTACCTCGCTATGAAGAATTGCATGCTTTTTAAGCCATGCAAGGTAGCGAATGCTGAGTATTTTACGACGGGACCGCAAAGTGAAGATATGATGATTGGAGCTTTATTTTTTGAATGATTTATTATGCAGGTACACGTTGCAACTACCATCCAAACAGGAAAGGGGACCCAACAGGATATCTGAAACAAGAGCTAGAATGATGATATTTCTGACGCTTCACCACCTCGTTATCGAAAAAATTAGACACTTCATTGTTAGCGAAGTAGCAAGGCCCCATAAAGTCTGAAGGGGCTGTGACGTTGCATTTTGCTGGTGCCTCGACTTCACCAGGTGACGTGACAAGTCATAAATGCCATTGTCAGAAGCAGTTTAATTAACAAAAACTATTATCTTCTGCCCCTTGCATTTTCTGGTACAAAATTCATTAAAACATCGGATCTCGCTACCTCGCTATCAAAAACATTAGATACTTCACCATTAGCGAAGTAGCAAGGCCCCGTAAAAAAGAAAGATCGGCGGTGACCTTTGGTGACGTGGAATGATAATTAGGACTACAGCAAATTTTTGACAGGCACCAACTATGCAGAGATCTTTGTTTTCATTAATACTTTTCTGACTGAATGTGTAAAGAGATCCTGAACGTCAGCTTGGAACGCAATCAACGGCCCTCGCTACCTCGCTATGAAGAATTGCATGCTTTTTAAGCCATGCGACATAGCGAGTATGAATCAGAAGACCCTGCGCAGTTTCCTCACCGTTGATTGAGTATGTGATCAATGGCTATCACTTTCTCACTATGAAGAGTTGCAAGGGAGATAATTATAGTGACATAGTGAATAGGGCCCACCATTTTCTTTTTGAACAAACCCAGTAGCATATCATTTGATTAATTCTGAATCAGATCGACGATTGTCACTGCTTCGCTATGGCAAGATGCTTATTTTTTATGCATAACGAAGTAGCGACATGCTGACACATGTCCTCAGATGTCAATAGGTCCAGATACAAGCACCATCAAGGAAAGAATGATATACATGGTAAGTTCTCATTGGGTAAAGTGACTGACATGTCAAATGCAACTCCTAGTTGTTCTCTCTGTATCACATGATCGTAGGATCTTTAAAAATCGACGGCGCAGTTTTAAACACAAAATGTAGTGCCACTCCTTGTATTAATTAGACATGAAAGCATCCTCCGTGAGAAAAAACAGAGTATAATACAAAGAGATTTCATCAGTTTCATCTTACGCGATCAAAGATTTGAAGCCATTCTTGTGCAAAAGCAATTACTAAAGGAAAGTGTGCCAAAGCCTGGTAGAAATTGTGAAGTTGTCTTTTCGTGAAAAGTTTGCAGAAATACAGAGGAAAACAAAGACAAAATTCAAGTAAGTAATACTACCATAATCCTCGTAGGCTTTCCAGTTTTGTGAAAAATAAGTCCAAGATGCCTCCAAACAAGGGATTTTCAGGTGCAGTAAATTATTTGGATAGGAATGTGCATGATGATTTGCTTGAGTTGCTTCCTGAGTCTACTGTACAGACAGCACAAATTAAGAGGTTAACCTCATTGAACCCTAGGCTAAGGATAGCTGATGGACTGTATGATAAGGGTAATTGGGTTCAGGATGCTCAGACTTCTCAAACTGGTTTGAGTCTATTCAAAAAATGGTTCGCAGAAAGGAAATTATATGCCCCTCATGCCAATATATGGAATTTTGATCTTGGGAAGCTTGTTGTTCCCAGTGTTTTTATGGATTATGACCTGCTTGAAACTATAGCAAAAAGCTATGATCTAGCCACTAAGGTAGTGAGAAGAAGGGATGGTGAGGTTTTAATTACCATCAGTCTAGAAGAAATTAGGAAGGTTTTCAGTCTGGGACCTCTCACCATGTATCATGTGCCCATTAATTTGATAGAGTTAGAAAAAGAATATATGTCCAAAAGGGATATAGTTAGACAAGGTGCATTGAAAGCCCACATAGGCAAGATTGGAAATCTACCAACAATAACATCATCTTCTAAAGAACCTTTCAAGAAATCATGCTTTAATGCCAGGGCAGTAGAAATATACAGGACCCTGTGTAGAATCTTCAGAGAGGGTGAAGAAGACTTTATTCCAGTCAGCTTCATGTATATGATCACCCAAATCTCTTCTTTCGGTGTAGAAATATTTTTTGATTTTGCATCCTACCTAGCTAATGAGATTCACAATGGATTAGTGGGGATTGCAAAGGGCAAGGTGGAAAAGGTTTGGGGTCAGTACTCCCTATTGATGCATATGTTTCTTTTTAAAGGGGCTACGTATTTCGCTAAAGAAATGGTTTTAAATAGGGAACAAGAGGGGGAGGCACTACCACTTCAATTACGGAGTGCAGACGTGTGTTGGGAGGCAGAAAATGCTAGTTTTGTCAGATTTGATAGGCATTTTGCTTCTAAACTAAGATGCCTCATATTGAGTGACAATCCCATAATTCCTAAGGCACTAATGCATCTTGTTAGGCCTATGGACAGACCCCATAGTTTAAAAGTGTCACATAATTGGGGAGATATCATCCCATATCCAGTCTCAACTGTCATTAGGGTCTATGGTTTCAAAGGGACACCCCATGTACTACCCTATCAGGTACCTTTAAAGGTAGGGGTAGCTGAATTTTTATGACAGTTGGGAGGAGTGGAGGAGACCTTTTTGCACAAAAGAGGAACAGGATCAATTTTTCCTACTTGCACTATAGCTCACCAGTTTGTAATCACTAAAGAAGGGTGGATCTTCCTCTACAAATTTTGGATCGATATAAGATGGCAGTATCTCATGCTCATTTTTGTGACACAGAAGACTTCTTTAATTCTGCTCTCAGACATAGAATCAAGCTTCGTCCAAGTCAGCATGAATTTTATTTCCCTGAAGATATAATAAGGAATGAATATTCTCTCCAAGAACAAGAAACAAAGAAAGAAAAATGGAGAGTCTATTCAAAAGTTTTGGAATTCATTAATTGTTTTGACAAAGATTACAGTCCTCTTAGTAATGCTGCAAATAATGCAGATAGGATAAATAAACTCATGAGTACATTTTCAGAAATAATGGAGGTAATGAATGAAAAGAAATAACATTTTATTGATTCTTTTCTAGATAAAGCCAGAGAAGTAATGAGGAAATTGGGTTTCACTGCTAACATAGGAGTAGGTCCACTGGTTGTCCGAAAAAGGATAGGATATACTGTTATTCGGGAACAGATGCCCATTGTAAACAAAGAAAAATAGGTAATTGAATCTACTAGTACTGTCCTTGAAGAAAGACCCCCTGAACCTTCACCCAAAAGAAGAAAAATAATAAGGGAAGAAGAATCCCATGATGAAGGTTACTCACCTTCCCAAACTCCAATGAGAATTGAGGAAGAGCAGCTCACCAATGAGCAAATTGAACAAATGGGGTAGCAAGGAGGAGTTTTTGTTACTCAAGCAAAAATTGATGAAGGGAACCCCCAGGAGCCTCCTGTGCCAAGTTTTGAATTGACTGTAGCAGATTTCAGAGGAAGGGAATTAGACCCTATTTTGGAGCAGGCCAGTCAGCAATTTTTGTCTGATAATAGTTTTGTTAAATCTAGGGCTTCCCATCAGTTTGCATGGAGGGCAAACATGCACATTTTTTAACAAAGGTGTAGGGATATGAAAGCAAAGCATCTAGAAATGGATGAAGCTTCCATTCAGAATCAAATAAAAGAACAAATGATATAGGAATTCCAAAATATAACCCCTGGCAAGGGTAGACAGATGGTGAAAAATGCAAATATTTTATTATTTCCCAATTGGGATATTGCTGATGCATTAATTTTTAATTTTGTATCAAATAATTTAGGATTATAGGACCCAGATAAAAAGGAATTCTTAGGAACAAAATTCAGTAATGATCAAGCTACCCTTGTTATGTGGTCACTAAGAAGAGGATCCAGGACTACTCCATTACAGCTTGATGATTCAGGACTAACAGGGAATATTATTGTGAGGAGGGTCGCTGATACTTCAAATGTACAGGCAGCCTACATGAATGTGGACTATTCAAAGTTTGCCTTGGCCACTGCAGAAAGAGAAGAAAAGGAAATGACTGATTTGCAGAATAAGTATGAAATAGTGGTGGATGCCTACAATCAAGAAGTAAAAAAGAGAATTGATCTGGAAAATAGGGTATCTCAATTGGAGAAGATACTTGGGAAAAGAAAGGTGGGAGAATCCAGTACACTTAGAATTGCATACCCTTCACAGTCATTTTTTGGATCAACCCCTATCATTGAAATACCTGACACCCCTGAAAGGCCCCAATTCTATACTACAGAGGACTTTGAAGCAGAAAAAACAAAATTGCATGAGTTGCAGATAGAATTGAGAAATCAATATGAAGAAAAGTTGAAACAGGGTATAATATATTTGAGGGCTAAAATACAATGGTCAAAATTCTTTCATCAGTTGGCCAGAATTGCAGCCCTCATGGATGAATTGAATAGGGATAAGGATAAGCTGACTCTTCTTGCATAGAACTGGAGGGAGAGAAATAATGATATTACAATCATATGTATATCTGTTGTTCAAATGCCCTATCATCAAGTCGAGAAGATTTTTGATTTATTAAATAAGCTGGAGAATTTTGATGATGAAAGGGATTCTTTACAAAGAAGATTAACACTCTGCTTCTCCCAATACATCGCTGAAAATTTCACTCTTTTTCCTTGTGCTTTAGAATCTGTGGATATGCTAAAAGAAAAAGAAAAGTGAAAAAGGGAGATGGATGAATTATTAAATGAAAGAATGATAAACATCATGAGTGAGACTGGCCACTGGTTCTGGGCTAAAACTAATGAGGAATTAGTAAAAGTACAGTTATTTTATACTGATAAGGGGAAAGAATTTGATGTTTTAGAAGAAAAAGCAAATTCTTTAATAATGATACAAAGAGAAGTTCTAAGCTTTGATTGGCCAGATGATGATGCTTTTAATCAATGGAAAAATCAGTTTCTAGAACAAATATCAGAAGATGATGAGGAAGAAGGTGAAAAAGTAACAATCACCCCCGAAGTTAATACTAAGGACACAGAAACTCCCCAGGCTGAAGTAAATGTATAGATAACTGAAGACAACACATCACTTTCAAACCTCATGGCTACTTACTCTGAGGATGAAGATTGATTGTAAGATCAGATTGTTTTTATTTGTATCTCAACAAATAAGAAGCATAACAGAAAGGGACCCACCAAGAAATGTTTGTTGTAATTAACCTTTCTGTTATTTTGTTCCTGTCTTTAGAAGGACACCTGTCATTTGTTTAGCCTGAAGCTTGTTGCATCTCACACTATTTAAGTGAGATCCCAAGGCTAAAGAAGGGTCCAAATTCTTTTTCTTCTAAGTATTGTGCTTAGTCTAGTTTTTGGTCCAAATTTTGAAGGCAATTTTGTAATGTGTTTCTCTATCAAATGTTCTGAAAATACATGAAGATAGAATGAACTGTATTTATTTCTAAAGGCTTTTCTGAGTTTATTGTAAAAGATGTACCATTTTCAAAGGAAATGAATACAAACTATGAACTGTCCCCATATCAGTTCTTTCTGAATTTTGTCTCCTGCTCAATACTTAGCTACCTTGATGTTGTATGAGTAAAAGCCTGTGCAATTGAATGCAATCTAGTTAGGTTGTATGTCCATCTATCATTGCTGTTAATTCAATGGATTAAGTAAAATCTTTGATGAATGTGATAAGATTCCTTAAGTATTGAAAAGGATTTTGAATGATAAATTCTGATGAGAATTGCTGATACAATTTGTTGTAAGGCAACAAATTAGATCTTAGATTTTGCTATAGACTCTGAAACCCCAATGGATTAGGCACTGATCAAGTTCTTTCAGTTGAAAGAGAAGTATCTTACAAATGGTTGTTCAAATATATCATCAAATCAAATTTTACTTTTGTTCCCTGGAGATCTTCAAAGTTGGCCAGCACTTGTCTGCATGAAATGTTTTTAGCTTCAGTTAGCCATTGTTGTTAAAAACGTCTGTAGATCTATAGAAGATTTCTTGGCCATATCTGTTTATGGGATGTGTTTTGGCAAGTTAGTAAGAATTATGTATATTTGAGGATTTTGAAATGAGAATCAGAATGAAACTAAGAATAATCCTCATACATTAGTTTCATATTGTAACCATCCCTGGGTATACCCACCCTGGTTGTGCAGAGCCAAAAGAGTAGAAAACCATTTGTGGTTTTGTTGAAGTTGGGTCCAAATACCTTACATATGCAATTGTTGATAAGAATAGGCTAGTCTTTAGATTGTGTATGTACTGTCATTCTAGTATTAAGCTTTTGTCACTTGGTAGTTTTTGTACCATTTAAAACACCAACACATTGGAAGATGGTGTAGCAGACAATATAACTCCAACATTGGAGGATGGTGTAGCTTTACAATTCAATTGTCTTCTTGAGTGTAACAATATCATTCATTCTCTTTGTCTTTCTAATTCTTCCTCTTTGTTTCTTTGTACTGGTGGTTCTTGATCCTCTTTGAAACTCAATTCTTCATTATTGCTTTGTAATTTTCTTTGTTCACGTAGTAATTTCATTTGATCTCTTTTAATTGCCAAATCTCTCTCCCTATCTTCATTTGTTTGAATCTTTGGTTTTTTCCTTGGCATGATGATGATTTCTACATGTCAAATTATTCAAACATCTAAATTACTTAAAATGTGTAAATTACAAATTACTCAATTACATATAAAAATTATAATTATTTGAATGAATACACAATATATATCAAATGACTTGTCAAATTTCTAACCATTCCAAAATAACATTTCATTCAAACATACAATTTTCAATGAATTCACTATATATTAAATAACACATCAAATTATAATCAAATTTGTATCTATATATTGACAAACAATATTTAAAATGGATTGCACTAACCTTTTCTATACAAGGAATATTCAAAAAGTCTTCAAATCACGTATCTAATGATTGAATTTGGTATTTACTACCTTCCAAAAGTGTTGAAATAGTGTTTGCTATGTTGAAACTTATGATTTCTATTGGAATAACAGACCAAAAGCAAGAACTGGATGAAATGGGCTCCAAGGTTGGATTTTTACCATTTTTAGGTGATTTGAGATAGTGCGTATGCACTATAGTGTGTACGCACTATAGTGTGTACGCACTATGTGAAATCACATCACTCCCCATCCTTCCTACTCTCTCTCTCTCCCATCCCCTCCCTCTCTCTCTCTTCCTACTCTCTCTCCCCTCTCCCATCCTTTACAATCTCTCACTCTCCCTCTCTCACCCTCTCTCCTCTCCCATCCCTGACTCTTTAGATCTCTCACACACACTCTTATCCCCCCTATCTCTCTCCCTCTTCCTCTCCTACCATCTACTTTCTCTCCCCCATACCCTACTCTCTCTCTCCTCTCCCATTCGCTACTTTGTCTCTCTTACACTCATTCCCATTCCCCCTATCTCTCTCCCTCTCCCTCTCCCTCTCCCTCTCCCTCTCCCTCTCCCTCTCCCTCTACCACTCCCTCTCCTACTACCTACTATCTCTCTCTCCCTCTCTACTCTCTCTCTCTCATCTTGTACGAGCTCTCTCTACCACCACCTACTCACTCTCACACTCTCTCCCATTCCCTACCCTGTCTCTCTTACACACACACTCCCATTCCCCCCCTCTCTCCCTCTCCCACTCCCTCTCCCACTTCCTACTTTCTCTCTCCCATCCCCTACTCACTCTCTCCTCTCCCATCCCCTACTCTCCCACACTCACACTCTCTTCCATCCCCTACTCTATCTCTCTCACACACACACTCCCATCCCCCCTCTCTCCCTGCTTCTCCCACCACCTACTTTCTCTCCCCCATCCCCTTCTCTCTCACACTCACACTCTCTTCCATCCCCTACTCTGTCTCTCTCATGCACACACTCCCATCCCCCTTCTCTCTCTCCCTCTCCCACCGCCTACTTTCTCTCCCCCATCCCCTACTCGCTCTCCTCTCCCATCCCCTACTCTCTCACACTCAGACTCTCTCCCATCCCCTACTTTGTCTCTCTCACACACACTCCCATCCCCCCTCTCTCTTTCCCTCTCCCACCGCCTACTTTCTCTCCCCCATTGTCGTACTCTCTCTCTGCCACCCCCTACTCTCACACTCTCACACTCTCTCCCATCACCTACTCTCTCTTTCATAGATACACACACTCTTATCCCCCCACTCTCTCCCTCTCCCTCTCCCACTCCCTCTCGTACTACCTACTACCTCTCTCTCTCAAGTTATCTTTCTTCCTCTCTACTCTCTCTCTCCCATCCCTTACTCTCACTCTCTCTCCCATCCCCTACTATGTCTCTCTTACAAACACACTCCTATCCCCCCTCTCTCTTTCCCTCTCCCATCGCCTACTTTCTCTCCCCCATTTCCGTACTCTCTTTCTGCCACCCCCTACTCTCACACTCTCACACTCTCTCCCATCCCTTACTCTCTCTTTCATAGATACACACACTCTTATCCTCCCACTCTTCTTCTCTCCCATCCCCTACTCTCTACATCTATCACACACACTCCCATTCCCCCCCCCCCTCTCTCTCTCCCTCTTCCTCTCCCACTCCCTCTCCCACCACCTACTTTCTCTCCCCCATCCCCTACTCTCTCTCTCCTCTCCCATCCTCTAATCTCTCACGCTCTCATGCTCTCTCCCATCCCCTACTCCATCTCTCTTACACACACACACTCCCATCCCCCCTCTCTTTTTCCCTCTCCCATAGCCTACTTTCTCTCCTCCATCATCGTACTCTCTTTGTGCCACCCCCTACTCTCACACTCTCACACTCTCTTCCATCCCCTATCTCTCTTTTTCAGAGATACACAGACTCTTATCCCCCCACTCTTCTTCTCTCTCATCCCCTACTCTCTACATTTGTCACACACACTCCCATCTCCCCTATCTCTCTCCATCTCCCTCTCCTACCGCCTACTATCTCTCTCTCAAGTTCTCTTTCTTCCTCTCTACTCTCTCTCTCTCTCTCTCTCTCTCTCTCTCTCTCTCTCTCTCTCTCTCTCTCTCTCTCTCTCTCTCTCTCTCTCTCCCATCCCTTACTACCACTCTCTCTCACACTCTCCCATCCCTTAATCTCACTCTCTCTCTCTCCCATCCTGTACAAGCTCTCTTACACTCTCTCCCATCCCCTACTCTATCTTTGTTACATGCACACTCCCATCCTCCCTCTCTCTCTCCTCTCCCATTCCCTACTCTCTAGATTTGTCACACACTCACATCCCCCTCTCTCTCCCTCTCCCACTCCCTCTTGCACTACCTACTATCTCTCTCTCTCGTACTCTATCTCCCTCTCTACTTTCTCTCTCCCATCCCCTACTCTCACTCTCTCTCTTTCATCCCCTACTCCCTATCACACTCTCTCCCATCCCCTACTCTCTCTCTCACCCCCATCCCATATGAGCTCTCTCTGCCACCTCCTACTTTCTCTCAAACTCTCACACTCTCTCCCATCCCTTACTCTATCTCTCTTATAAATAAATACACATTCCCATTCCCCCCCCCTCTCTCTCTCGCAGTCCTTGTCCCACTACCTACTCTCTCCCATCCCCTACTTTATCTCTCTTACACACTTCCATTCCACCTCTCTCTCCCTCCCACTCCCTCTCCCGCTGCCTACTATCTCTATCTATCACACTCTCTCCCCCTCTCTCCCATCCCTCTGCCATTGCCTACTCCCTCTATCTCTCTCTCCCTTCTCTCATTCTCTACTCTCTCTCTCTTTCACACACACCCATCCCCCCTCTCTCCTCTTCCATCACCTACTTTTTCTCTCACTCGCTCTCCCTCTCCCACTCCCTCTCCCATTGCCTACTCTCTCTCTCTCTCTCTCTCTCTCTCTCTCTCTCTCTCTCTCTCTCTCTCCCTCTCTCCCTCTCTACTCTCTCTTACATTTTCACACTCTCTCCTATCCCCTACTCTCTCTCTCTTTCTCTCTTACACACATTTCTATCCCCCCTCTCTCTCCCTCTCCCACTCCCTCTCCCATCACCTACTCTCTCTTCCATCCCCTACTCTCTCTCAAGCTACTTTGTCTTCCCCCTCTCCTAGTCCATACTCTCTCTCTTTCACACACATGCACTCCATTCCTCCTCTCTCTCACTCTTCCTCTCCCACTCCATCTCCCATCACCTACTCTCTCTCTCCCCCATCCCCTACTCTTAATCTCTCTCTCCCATTTCCTACTTTCAATCTCTTTCCCCCATCCCACACTCTCTCTTTTCCACCCCTACTCTCTCTCACACTTCCTCTCTCTCGCATCTTGTACTCTCTCTCCCATCCTATACTCTCTTTTCCACCCCTACTCTTTCTCGCTTTCTCTTTGCCCTCTCCCATCCCCTACTTTCTCTCTATCTCTCTCACACACAGACATGGCCATTCCTTTATCCCCCCTAGTTCTCTTATGCAATTTAGGTCTTAATAGTGTGTGCACCCTATAGCGCACACACGTTACTGAGAAATCATGTTTTAGATAGTGTGTGCGCGCTATAGGGCACACGCACTATTGAATGCTTATTTAAACCCAAGCCTAAGGCTTGGTTTTTTCTTGGAGATCCAACCCAAAGGTTTGGAGTTTATAAACAAGTCTGAGATGTGTTTTCTAGCAAACATACCAAAAATGATTGTTTTTTCTTGTGTGCTCCCCTTCAAGATTCCTCATGGTTGGGTATCAATAAGTTCAGGTTACATAGCATTATAGGTCTCTGTGTTAGCTATCTAACCATATAATTTATTTTTAATTTGAACTATTTCAAACCTTTCATCTATAATTTCTTTTGAATGTATGTTCATTTTTTGTCGAAAACCACCATGTACTAATTGGGCTATAGATTTTAGCTTGTTCATCGAATTTTGCAACAACTAAGTTTTTTAGAAACTAGACTCCATTCTACACACTTTGAAAAAAAAATATTGATTTTAGATTAGTTTTCAATTATTTCTAGGGGGAGCACACAAATATTTCACGTTTTTGAGATGTGTCTAGTTAAAAAATTTATTAAAAAAAATACACATTATAAAATTACCTGAAAAATCTGGGATAAACTACACAGTGTTAAGTAACTTTTGACTAGAGCGATTAAAGAATTTCAAAAAAAAAGTTAAAATTTTAGGGGGGCCACACTTTGTGCTGTGTTATTTTTTTTGGAATAAGTAGTACCACTTTTTGTGGCCCCCTTTTTTGAGGACCTAAAACTAAACTATTTTGAAAAAAAATTAGTAGTTTAGAAACTAGATTCAAAAGACTACGACTTTTGTTTTTGTCATATCTTAAAATTTTGAGCGTAACTATCTTCAAATTTTTGTTGAAGTTCAAAATTTGTAGATTTCAGGAAAGAGGTGTCCACTTATACCCCCCTTTTGGCACCACAACTTCATGCACTTACCCTGTTTTGAGAAATAAAGTTTATTTGTTTAATGTAATATTTGTAGCCGACTAATGTATGGTTTATTGGTAAATGTAACTTGTAAATGAGTTGACTTGACAATCCGTAATGTATAAATAAAAGGTCAAGTTTTGTTTTCAAATGTATGGATGGATGTATGAATGAACAAGTATGCAAGAGAGTGGATTGTGAAGAAGAAGTGTGAGCAAATTTTGAAGAAGGATTAGATATCCTTGAGGAGCAAGAGAGTTGTATTCGATCAGTGAAGATCTATTGAAGTAGAGAAGAGATCTATATCAGCAAAGTTAAGTTGCATCTCATTCAGGTCACTTATTGTTACTTTTTCACCATTGTAGCAGTAATTCATAAATCTCTTAACAGAGTTGGTCTAATAGCCATTTTGTAAATCCTCTAACAAGGTGGACAGTTCTAATGAATTGTTCTAAAGACCTCTAGCAAGGCAACTCCTAACAAGGTGATTAAATCCTCTAACTAGGTCACACCTAATAGTGTGTTTTGTAACCTTTGATAGGGTTGGCTCCTAATAGGGCTCACTTCAGAAGAGTGAAAATTGGTAGCTAGTTACTCGGTGGTTTTTCCCATATTGAGTTTCTATGTTAAATTTGGTGTCTCTTGTGTTCATGTTATTTACTTTTTCATGCATATTAATAATTGTGAATGATTAAACAAGTTAATCTACAGAGTTACAACATTTCTCTATGTAGCTACTGGGTGACACCAGTAACTAGTTATTTAAGACATCTAATGGATCTGTAAATTATTTTTTGTGGTAATTGATTCAGACCCCCTCTTAGTTACTCCATCTATAATTCCAACACTTTGTAACCATATTTTTTTAATTTAAAAAATATATATATTTATGTCAATTTTTTATTCTCCTCTGAAAAGTGGTACATATTAAAATTTAATATTTTTAAAGAGTGACAGTCCATTTGACACACATAACTTTTTTTAAGAAAATATAATGAGGTAATTCTTTTGGTGTTGTATTTGTAACATCAATATCTAGAGGATGCATTTGGTTTGATTCAATTTGGTTTAATATTGTATAGTTTATGAAGTTTTGAAGTGACACCAATCGTAATTCAGACATATGTTAGTTTTGACACAAATAACTTGAACTCAATTTATCATAACCCTAAATTTTCTTTTGAATTGAAAGCTATCTCAACAACCTATTTCCTAGATATTTTTCAAAAAAAATTTAACCTAATTTACTAATTTTCTTGAAGTGTCAAAGTCAGTTGATATTCAATCAGTAATGAACCTATAATGAGTTAAACTCATATTTAAAACTCTTAATGAATATAACATGTATTACAACTATGGTTGTTGGAAAGCTTTCTCTAACCAACACAAATTGGTATTTTTAATTTTATATCAAGATATCAATCATTTTCAATTTTGGGTGTCAAAAGAACTAATTTTTAAAAAAAAATTATAAAAGACGGTCAAAAACTTGTAATTTGACATATTTTTTCTGAACATACTATTTTCTATGAACATACATAATGGGTTCACTATGAACATGTGTTCAAGCAAACACACACTCTTAAGTTTTGTGAACATATTAATGTAGTTTGTTCGTAGCAAACATGCCTAATGTATCTGAAATATGTTCACTGCAAACATTATTATAATATATGTTCGTTGCAAACATGTTTAATGTGTTTGCGCCAACAATTGATAAATGCAATTTTTGGATTTTGCAAATTTTTTGGATTTTCTTCATCCCACAAAAGTGAAACCCATTATTGTGGGTTCACCCCTCTCATTCAAGCTCTCCACTCTCTTTCTTGTACATGATGGAGAGGGTAGGATAGACTAGCTAGTCTATGCCCTAATTCTCTCTAGGATCC
This sequence comes from Cupressus sempervirens, assembly GCA_028749045.1. Taxonomy (NCBI): domain Eukaryota; kingdom Viridiplantae; phylum Streptophyta; class Pinopsida; order Cupressales; family Cupressaceae; genus Cupressus; species Cupressus sempervirens. The sequence goes on along the minus strand of CM053785.1, from coordinate 876,563,637 downwards.
AAGTGTTCATATGACACCTCCAATGGTCTATAGTATTCCTTACTCATCCAAGGAGCCCCTGACCTACCCTAACCTACCCACCAAGTTAAGCTATCTCATCTTCCAACATTGCAAGCTTTGATCTCTAGCCATTATCCCTTACATAGGCTTATGAGCATCTTCTAGGTTTCAACACCATTCCCAATATCCAATAGAGGATTTCATGGGTTCCAAGATGTTTTTAGGGCATTTGGAAGCTTTTTAATTCATTGGCATGGTTGGGTCATCACCCAATTTGAGGGTTCACTTGCAATCTAGGGCTACAAGGAAGAGGCCTAATTAGCCCTCCTTCCAATTTTATAGGATTTTTGACACCTTTCCCTCAAATAATCAACACCCCTACTCAAAAGAAAATCTGCTACAAATGACCCATTCTCAAGGATTTTTGGGGTCTCAAGCTTTCAATAGGTTGTATAGCACTTGTGCCAAATATGAGGGTTTTAAGGGTTTCTTGGTCTCTTCACTATTCTACTTTCCAACAATACCTCTCTAAGGTTATTCAAACCCTCTCCTCCTCAACACCACACCTTAAAACACCCTTCTTGAATCCTTCCAAAGATAAATCCATGGAACTCCTTCCTCTACTCTTGAGAACTCTTTATCTGTTGACTGCTCCTAGTCAAGCACTGCCAAGCTTTCCTAGGGCTTTGTCAAACTAATTCTTGCACTAACAAGGGCCTTATAGACATACCTTTATAGAGTAGGGTTTTTACCTTTAGAATCCAACATTTCATGGAATCTCCGTGGTGGAAATAAAAGTTGCAGCCCTTTATTTACATGGCTCTCTAAAACTGGCAGAGCACTATCCAAATGAAAAGAAATTAATAAAATTCTCACAAAGATTAAAAGAATCTAATAAAATGCACAAACATGAAAGAAAAAACACTAAAAAAAAAGTTCCATCCAACAAATCCACAAGCTCTACTTTATTTGCTTTGAAACATAACAAAAAATAGTGACTACCACTACAATATTTGGTTCAGTCTGTTGTATCTGTACTATAGCCATATAATAACATTTTCCAACCCTTAATTTAGGGTTCCTTAGGTCTTAAGTACCTTCCTCCTTGATAAGTGTGTTGTTTTAGGGCTTCTTAGAAACATAAGCAAGGTTGAAGCCTTCACAAAGAAAAAAGTTATTTAGAAACTTTTGAAAACTTGCTAATAACTTTTGAGCAACTTTTTGTTGCCCAAGAAACTTTTTGTTCGTACATCACCAAGACCATTTCTAGATCTTTCCAAGGCACTCTTGTGCTCAAAACTCCACCAAACACACAACCTAAGACCTCTAATCAAATAGCTAGGCAATGATCTCATGATGACAACTTTTGAGCAACTTTTTGTTGCTCAAGAAACTTTTGCTCTTACACTCAAATGACCAAAGTTTGGCTCCTCATAAGGCCCACATGTGCTCAAACCTCAAAGAAACTCTTAGTAACATGGTAGATCAATCAAGATGACATCATTTCCTAAGTCATTATTTCATTTACATCAAGAACCAATTGAACCTCTAGGACCTAACCTAGGCCTAGGCACACAAACATGAGTTAAGGCTCTTATTTACTTACATGTTTCTCTTAAGAAGTTTCAACACACCAAAAATGTGATGGCGGGAGCCCTTGGAAATGTGTTCATTATTCAAAAATATAGTTGTGGTCTCACTTTCATTTTTTTTTTTGATTTCTTATTTGTATTGCCATATTTTTTATCATTTTTCTCTTGTTTCATAATTCAACATTCATTTTTTTTGTGTCTTGGCTTTCCACTATGATAATTTTTATAAAATTAATCTTTTCTTGGATGTATTTAATTTGTGATATTCTAAGGATCCCTACACCTTGTTTATCCTCTAGTCCAAGTGTGAGGACATGTCATTTCCTTGTCCTCTTTTCTATGTCTGAGGACATGTCATTTTTGTAATTCATTTTATGAGAAATGTTTTGTATCCTTCTTAAGAGGATTTGGAAACTTTGCACACACTTATTATGAATGGTGGCATTCAACAAAATGAGAGTTACACATGAAACTCCTTTCTCATCTCAATTTATGAAATTTCTCTCTCATTTTTCTTGAACTCAACTCACATCCTATGGATATTATTGTAAATGATCTTCAAACTCCATCTCTCTCTATTTCTTATACTTTTCCTCATTCATAATCTTACAAGGGGTTTTTATTTTATTTTCCTCTATCAAATCCTCTTGTCACTCTTGATAGCTCTCTTTTGGTAACATGTTCATCAACAACCTTACTCTCTTGGATTTCATTATTTCATTAATTTGTTTATTCTTTCCTAATAATAAAAATTCATCTTGCCCCTTCTTCATTTTGATCTGCATCTTGACCCTAAACACTCTTGTTGGCTTTTGTCAATTTTTCTACTATATTAGTTTTATTTAATGCTTCTCCTCATTGATTTGTGTGTTAGATTTTCTTCAGATTTCCTCATTATTAATTTATTGCAAACATCATCAACCTTCAAGGTTCCTTCTCTTTTAGAAGTTCTTATGGGTACAATTAGATTCTTCTATTTGTTTAGCATGAAGATCATTAGTAGGATTGCTCTAATCTTATTACACAAAGTAATTTTAATAGATGCAAGTTGGATAGTTTCTTATATTGAGCTCATTTAAGTGCTCAGCTACTAAAGAACCCTCCTTCATCTTGATAGCTTATAATTTCTTCATCAAGAAACCCATATTTGAAGTTATGTTCTTCTCATATAAATCATGAAATTTTTTCCATAGTTCTTTTTTTTTTTTTCTTTGCTCCAAAAACACTAAAATACACACTCTTGGTTTGGTATTGGTAGGTGGTTGCAATAGACTTTCTATCCAACTTATTCTAATCTTGATTTTTTATTGTTTTGGGTTTCTTTAATATTCCTTCAATTGGAAAATATTGATATTTTGAAATTAAAATGTCCACCATTTGGGATTTGTATAAGGAAAAGTTAACCCCATTTAATTTCTCCATGTCATTGATTGTTGCTAACTCCATTGCACTAAAAAAAGCATTCAAAAATCTCTTCACCAATTTCTGGGTACTTATACTTGAGCATCTCTCTATTAGAATGTCATTCTTCCTCACCTTGCTTTTACAAGTTAAACATGAATGGTTAACCTTATGTCTTTGTAGGACCTAAACATGACTAGTTCTCCATCCATCTCTACTAGATAAAAACATGACTTTTTCCCCTAATCTTTTAATCTCCTTCAGATAGACTCAACCTTCTTCTTTGATCACTTTTTTCTACAATAAATTATCAAAGTTATAAGCCCTTTTCTTTCCAAGATATTCAATCTTCATCTCTAATACTAGTTGTTAGAAAGAAAATAGTAGAATAGTTAAATAGAGACAAAGGGAAAATTAAACATATAAAGAATATACAACAACAATAAAGGAACAAATATAAATAACATTAGAATACACACAAAACCCACTCAAGAAAATTGGTTATCCTTCTATTAATCAATCACCAGTAGTTATCTTTATATTATCTTTATTACATTACATACAATAATATATTGAATGTATAAAATACAAGAGTAATAGAAACAAGGTGCAAAAAACCAATTTTAAAGACAAAAATATGTGCCGATATCTGGAAGCTTCACAAAGTCAAACTTTGTAATAAATGCTTCATCAAGTCGTAGGCAACTTTAACACACATAGTTAACATGATGTATAATGATAGTTAACTGGCATGCTATAGTTATAACTGATAGAAAACAACTACAACCCATAGTGTCAATAATTACATTTGACTCTATCTAAAAATTATGACTTCATTTACTTCACACATATAACAAATATGGCATTGTGCCAGTATGAGTAATCAAGTAACCATGAAATTACATGAACATCAAATATTTAGGATTAAAGACAATTTGAATGCAATGATAATGGAATTTTAATAATGAGATTCTAAATAAGAACCATTCTTGAAATTGTTTTATGTCTTATAAATTGACATTTATGGACTTTCAATTAGATGTCCTTATGTTATTGGTTTCTTGTACCACATTGATAGTTAGAAAATAGATTGAGTTGTTAAAGAAAAGTATTTTATTTTTTTATGAAATCTCATTAGTTACCCCTTGATATAAAAACTTAGTGTCATGAGATTTCTCTAACGTAAGCATCATTGTGAAGAGTAGCTATAACATTTTTTAGGGGAGTATGAAGAAGTTGAGTATAGAAAATCAATAGATATAATAGTTTTTGAAGATGTGGACATAGTGGAGTGAAGATGATATACAAGGGAATTTTATAGGATATTGAATGTCATGAAGTATTGAGTTAAAACTATTCATGTTACCAAAGACAACCCAAAATCAATTCTAGAATAATTGGAACATGCATGTGGTCCAATAGAAGCAACATTTTGTCGAGAACATCAATATAGGGGTGGATCATTTTGAAATATAATTAGTTAGTTTTGCCTCATTGTAAAACGAATAGAGATTTTGATGAAATCAGATTTAATATTGTAATTTTAAGTTCACTTTTATATATATATATATATATATATATATATATATATATATATATATATATATATATATATATATATATATATATATCTTGACACACTTGGGGGTATGTTAATTTCATTTTTAAAGTTATGTAACAAATTGGTGCAAATATTAAATATAGCTAGTTAATATAAGTAGGGATGTACAATCCAAGTCCTTAGTGCTGATCTAATTATTATCATTGATTTTGCAAGTCTTTTCTATTAAAATTTGTATGTTTCTATGTTACAAAGTTGGTATATAAGGAGTTGGTATGCAATGGTGATCAAGTTAGGAGAGTAGTTACTAAAAAAATAGTATAGAGATTATTGAACAAATATTATTATCAAGAACATTCAAATTTAATCCAAATGAAATATTGAGTTTGTGAAGTCTTTCTTATGTAACTATTAAATTTAGAGAATAGTGATGAGAGTAGTTTCTATTTAAAGACATACAAATTATTGAACAAATATTATTATGAACAACATCAAAAGTTAATCCGAGTAAATCATTGAAGTTATGAAGTCTTACTTATGTAACTATTAAATTTAGAGAGTAGTTCCTTCTGAAATAACAAATAGATTATTGAACAAATATTGTTATGAAAAACATCCAAACTTAATCCGAGTGAAGTACTAAAATTATGGAGTATTTCTTATGTAACTGTTAAATTTAGAGAGTAATTGCTAGAGAAATAGCATAAATATTATTGAACAAATATGAAAAACATCTAAAGGTTATCCAAGTGAAGCATTGAAGTTGTGGAGTCATTAGTATAATACCTTAATCTACCATAGTTATAATATCTTTATATGATACCTTTATTACTATGATGGTATCCTTTCCTACCACATTATTCTCAATTTTTATCACATGGTAACTCATAGGGGATCATATATCTTGAATGTTTGCTACTTTATTGTGTATATTGTTAAGTGGTCTTACACTTCCTCTCAATTGAAGTTCCCACTAGTTTTGTTCCAAATAAACATTGAATATTATTATAGTTGAATACTAAGTTCTATAGATGCACATATCCAAAAAAATGCTTTTGTAATCATTCCATAAGTCATGTCTTCATATTCTACTTCTCCATTAAGTAACATTAAACACATTCCCCTTCATGCTTCATCTTTATTCCACTTAATGCTTTACAATTTAATACTTACTATTTTATTAGGAATATTCTCAACTTCTCTTCTTAATGTAGTATCCCTCTTCACACCTATGATTCCCAAACATGTTCATTCCTTAAAAATTATCCCCTATTGTAATATTTAAACCAAAACAAGCACTTCCTTTAGGTTAGAGAGAAGTTTAATATTTCTCACCTTCCGTTGTAATTTATTACTTCAATGTTACATTTATTTAAGTATAATATATTTTTCACCATTTCCTACTAAATCATTCTCCCTAACCCTTGACCATAATTCTATTGCGGGGCCAAATCTATCACATCTTTATGTAAAAAGGTTCAATTGCAATGTCTATCCCTAGTTCACTTTTCATGTCTTTTTGTCGAATTATATTAGGCCAACTTTATCATTGTGTGATGATTAGTCATACTTGGTTACTTGATTTGATTCAATGTTATTTCATACTCAGTTGATATATGTGATAAGCTAATTGATACTCAATTATTCCATGTGTGTATGTTTATCCCTTCAATGATGATTTATGTATGTTCATATAGTAATTTTAGTTTTTCATGATGATAGTTAGATGGATGATTTATATGTAGTTTCTATGGTTACTTACCCCATACTTGCATGTGTATGTTGTACATGTATGTTCTAATTTATGTTTGACATTTCTGATGTGGTTGAGGGAGGAAGTCATAGTCACCTTCTAGTTAGGATCTACACAATGTCCCAATACCTGTCATTAATTGTTTACCTTAGATTATATGTATATGTACAAGCTTGAATTTTATGCAAATTGTAGGTATCATGCATCAACTTCCCTGAATTGCCAAGATGAGCATACCCTATCACACTATCTTAATGGTAAAAGAGGGGAGACAATTCTTGAGTCCAAATCCTAACCTTAAGCCAATTGTCATAGAAAGTAGGACAAGTGTGAGTTTTACCCTTTCAAATTTGTTAGGTGATGTGAATTCATGATTTTAAACCTAGAGTTTGATTTAGTACTTTGTTCTTTATAATGGGTTTTATTTTTAGTTTTGTGGGTCTGTTGTGATCTTAGTTATGATTAAATCAAATTAAATGATTATTAAACAATTTAATTTAATGAAAATTTATAAAGAAAAATCAATAGTAAATGATATTTAATTAATTGAGAAATTAATTAAATAAAAAATTAAATTTAAAGATTTAATTAAATTTCTAATTTTGGCATAATTATATTTTTTTAATTGAATAATAATTTATTTAGGAGGATCTAGGAATATTAAAGAACAAATATATTGAATGACAAAGGCAGGAGTAAGAGCAGACACTGGTGTAAGTGCAGAGGCAAGGGTAGTTACTAGAGCTAGAGTAGAGGTGCAAGTAGTTACAAACATTGGCGTGAATATAGGGCTAGGTGCACATGAAGATTTAGTAGTTGATGTGTAGATAGGTATCCATTCAGGGATTAATATTCAAAATCAACCTAGGGTTTTCAAGAAACAACAATTGTATCTTGATGCCCCTTCCAGTATTTTTTCTTCAGTTCTTGTAGTGCAGTGAGCTATGATGGATCATGATAAATTGCAATTCCAACACTGCCATTTTTGGGAAACTCACTTCTCCTTAGGGAAAAAATCAATATTCCAATGGAAAGCGATGGTCTAGAAAGCTAAACCCTTCTTCATTAGTCCCCAGTTTCATGATACCTATCAGCAGGAGCTTGGGGAGAAATCACAATATGGGTACGGTTCAACCTTTGAAAAAAGAGAATCTTCAAAGTAGGCTTCAAAATGATGTCAACAAGATGTGGCATAGGATGGGAAAAAATCAAAGTTTTTAGTGAATAGGGGTCAATCAAATCAAAGCGAAAAGAATGGATGACAAACCAAACAACCAATTTTTGATATCTGTCAAGAGTTTCCTCTAGGTCCCACATATCAACCTCAGTTGGTCACAAATCAAGTTAAGGAGCCATTCTAAGAGATAGTAGCTATCTTTATAGATTTTTTATGTATTTCTCATGATGAACCCAATGGTATAAAAGGTTCTAAATCAGTCCCTGTTGTCAGGGTTTCTAAAAATTCTTAGGATCCTCCTAGGGCCCCCTTCAAACCAACAAAAAATCACCAAGTTTGGAGAAAGAAGAGAGTGGTTGATCCCAATTCAAATGAGATTCATGCTCAGCCTATAGATAGGATGACAATTACACTACCAAGTTATATGATGCAAAACTCTATTGATCTGCTTCGACAAACTGCATTAATTGGTAAGTTTTCCTCTAATTCTCTATGCTTTTCTTCTGTTAAAGATTGGGCACATTCATCTTGGTCAGATTTAAGGGATGTTTTCTATATTAATTCAAATTCAAAATGTTTTGTAGCCATTTTTGACTCAAAATCAGCTAGAGATCTGGTGCATAAGCAAAAAGGATGGTTTTGTTGTGGGTTTGGGTTATTTACTATGATCTAGGCCCCTAACTTTAATCCTCAATCTCTTAAAACTCCTTTTATGTCACACTAGATATCCTTTCCCTCTTTACCTCTAGAGTATAGGGATCCTTAGATTATTGAAATATTTACAAATAAGTTGGGAATCTTCCTCAAATATGATATTATCCCTTATGATCGACCACATTTGGATGTGAGAGTCTGTTTGTTGTTAGATTTGTGGTAGCCTCTTCCATCTCCTTTGGTTATAAATTCTCAATGGGGTTTATGGGATCAGTCAGTCTCAATTAAAAATGAGCAAATAGTTCATGAGTTTAGAGATAGATTGGGTCATTTTATTACTCAATGCCAACATTTAATTCAAGACATATAGGAAGTCTATCTAGATTATAATACAAACCATAATTTATGTACTCATAAAATACATTCAGAATCAATGCATAGTATGAATAGTATGGTTTCTTCTCAATTTGTTCCTCCAGTAGGAAACCAAAATCTGGTGTTTTCAACAACAACCAAATTTTCTATGTTTTTACAATTGATCTTGCCCTTTATCCAAGGTTTGCTAGCTGAGTTGAAGATCTATCATGATCTCTTATCAGTCAAACGTTCTGTGCATCTCACAAATTTGGATGGTTTCGATTAGTCACATTCAGATTTGTCATTAGTTTGTCACAAAACAAGTAATGTTCTTTCTAAAAGCCAGTATGTTGATTGGAAAGCTCTTCAAATTGGAGATCAGATTATTTCTACAATTGCTAAAAATATAATATTTGTTATAGTAGAGGAAGAAGGATTCCATATAGAAAATCAGGAAAATAATGATCTTGATGTGTTGCTTAAAGAATTTTAGTACTAGAGTAGTCAAATTGCCCTGAAGAAAGTTTCTAGTTGTAAGACTATACAAGTTGTAGAAAATACATGTCAAGCAGAGAAAAAGGATTCATTTTTGGAATCATGCATTGATTAGGATACATTAGATGTTGAGATGAGCATTTTTTAGCAAGTGGCAGTCAATTTAGATTTTCAACTTGAAGAGACAATTTGGAGGGAACATGAGACTAGCAAGGATCAACCCAACTCTCCATCTTAGAATATCCCAAACAGTATGGAGGATTGTATTTTCCAACAAGTGGCTAATAAGTCAGATTTCCAACTTGGAGAGATAATTTTGAGGTAACCTGAGGCTTGTAAGGATCAATCTAAATATGGTCCTCAAAATAATCTAAATAGTTTTGATCCTCATCAAACTTTTTTAATTTTTCAGTCTCCCTCTCTTCAACTTTAGACTTCCAAGACACCCAAACCATGAGGGCATCCTAAGCGATCAAAGACTAGAAATGAGATTGCCTTAGGCATTCAGACCATACTAGATGACAAATTTATTGTGAACAAGAGAGTGATGAGGAGAAAAAACTGTTCTCCTTGTCAACAATGAAAATTATCTCATGGAATGTTAGAGGCATAAATGCCTCTCATAAGAGAAGTAGGATTCACCAGTTTATTGAATCCATGAAAGTTGATATTGTGTTGCTATAGGAAACAAAACTATCACAAGATACATTTCAAAAAAATTTGGCCAAATGGCTAACGTGGTCCTCAGTACATTCTCCCATTATTAGAGCTTCTAGTGGTCTTGCTATCTTATGGAATCCATTACCAATTTAGTGTCACCTTATTCAACAACAAGAAAATTGGCAAATGTTGCAAGTTTTAGATTTTGATGTTCATTTTACCTTGATTAAATTTTACAGTCCTACTTCTACTCAAGACAAGTTGAAAATCTGGGATAAATTAGCAATGTTAATTCAGCAAAAAAACTCTCACCTTGTTATTATTGGGGGTAATTTCAATGCAATCTTGAATCAAAATAAGAAAGTTGGTGGCATTTTCCCACCCATTAAAACCATTTAGGATTTTTCTCAATTTGTTGAGAAGAATGATTTAATGGATATTCAACCTTCTAATGGAAATTTTACATGGACAAATAGGAGATATGGTTTTGCACAAATTGCAATTAGATTGGAAAAATTCCTCATCTCTCATGAATGGAAATTAGGTAATCTTTATTTTCACTTAGAAATATTGTCTTTGTCAAAATCTGATCACTTTCCAATTTCCATAAACATTGATCAATCCACATTTGTAGATCATGCTCAATATAAGTCATCTTTTAAATTTGAAATCATGTGGTTGCGCCATCCACACTTTCTTCCACTTTTAAAATAATGGTGGATTAGTGCCCCTTTTGTTCTGGGGTCTAAAATGCATCAATTTTCCAACAAATTGAAGCATGCCAAAGAGAAAATCAAAATTTGGAACCAACAATTTTTTAAGAATGTTTTCAAGTAGAAAGAGGTTGTTAAGAAGCAATTGGAGGAAATTCATTGCTCCATAATTTAGTATGGGATGGATAGAGACACTTACATTAAGCAAAAAGAGCTTCAGTATGAATGGGATGAATTATGTAATAGTGAGGAAGAATATTGGAGACAAAAGTCTAGGGAAGTATGGTTACAACAAGGAGACAAAAACACAAAAAAAAATCATGCTTTTGCCCAACAAAAATAGGTAGCCAAGTCAATCTTTCAAATTATGGATTCAAAATAGAGCAACACTTTAACTAATGCTCAACAAATTAGAGATGAAGGTGTTAAGTTCTTCAAGAATCTTCTTGCATAGCAAATCATCCATCACCATTGCCTTCACAAGTTGAGGATTTCATTCAGCATATCCCTACAATGGTGTCCCCCATGGATAATTCTAAGCTCTTGGCCCTATTCACCATTCAAGAAGTTTGAGAAGTAGTTTTCTCCTTCCCTCCGGACAAAGCTCTAGGGCCAAATGGTTTTACTACACTATTCTTTCAGAATTGTTGGGATTTTATTGGTTGGGATCTTTTAGCTGCCATTGAGGAATCAAGAAAGTTTAAATCTATGCTAAAGTACATCAACTCTACAAATATTGCAATCATTCCAAAGACTAAGGAGCCCAAAACTTTTTCATATTTTGTCTCTATCTCACTCTGCAACTTGACTTATAAAATCATTACTAAAGCTATTTCTTTGCACCTTAAAAATATTCTCCTATCTATAATTTCTCCCAAACAAGGTGGCTGTGTTCCTGGTAGAGAAACAATGGAGGGTGAAATAGCAGCTCATGAAGTTAGATATGAAAAAGGCATGTGACAGAGTTTTTTGGAAGTTTCTTTTCCAAGCTCTTCAAAAAATGGGTTTCGATAAATATTGGTGCAAGTAGATTCAATCATGCATTTGGGGGCTTGGTTTTTAGTCATTATTAATGGATCAGCATCAGGCTCCTTTCCTTCCATGAAAGGTGTCTGACAAGGTGATCCTCTTTCACCAATTTTATTCATCATCATGGTTGAAGCCCTGAGTAGGACTATCAAGAAAAATCATTTATCTAGCAATTGGAAAGGAACAAAAATTGAAGATACATCAATTTCCATTACACATTCTTTATTTGCTAATGACACATTATTGTTTGGCACTTCACTAGTTTCAGAGGCTAAGTAGATAAAGAAAACTTTAATGCAATATTCAAAAGTTTTAGGGCAGAAAATAAATCCCCAAAAGTCAAATAATTTCTTATTTAATAAAAAAAAAGTCATATCAGACAAGATAGTGCATATTTTGGGGTTTTCTGAGGATTTTTTTACCCTCCACTTATCTTGGGATTCATTTTTTTTATGGGATCCAATAAGAAAATTTTTTGGGATGGCATCTTCCAAAGAATTAAGAGCAAAATTGCCTCCTAGAAAGTAAGATGGCTATCATTATTAGGCAAAATCTTGCTTATTAAGTCAGTTCTATCTGCAATACCAAATTACTACATGGCTGTCATGTAAGCATCATCTTCTATCATTTCACAAATTAAAAAAATTATTAGGGGTTTTCTATGTTCTGGAAACTTGACTAATGAAAAGAAGCTTCCTCTTATTTCTCTCCATGACATGGCACATATTCCTGCTTTAGGAGGGGTTGGAATTCATGATTTGACAACAAGGAATAAAGCTTTTGGAGGTAAGTTGGTTTGGCAGATGTATACTAAATCATAGTTAGTATGGTATAAAATAATGCAATAGAAATATTTAGATAATAATGATCCACATAGAATATTCTCCATGTTGGATGCTTCAAGGAATCTACTATTTGGGATTTCATGATTGCATCTAGAGATTGTTTGCAATTACATCTCTTGTGAATTAAATTGTGGGGATAAGATCAACTTTTGGGGTGACTCTTGGAATGGACAACCTCGTTTAATTATAGAAGCAAAGTGGGGTAATCTTGTTATTCACTCTATGGATGTAGTATGCATTTTTTCAAGGAAAGTAATATGGAAAGATCTAGAACAACTTCCTTTAGACCCTTAGTCTAAACAACATCTTCAGTCTATTTTTTTAGATAGACAGGCTTTTGTGTCAAATATTGAAGATAAACTATTGTGGATTCTAGCTAAGTATGGTAATTATTCAATTAAGGAAGGTTACAAACTTCTCCAACAAGTTGAGTCAGCAAAATATCCTTCTTGATCCTTCATGTTTTTTCGGAACAAGGTAGTGTTACCCAAGGATGGGTTCTTTGCATGACTAGCAATTAAGTGTAGGATTCTAACAAGTGATTGGTTGGCTAGGCTAAGTATTGTTCCTCCTCTTAAATGTGTTTTATGTGAAGACTATGAGACAGTTCACCATCTTTTTGTAAGTTGTCATTTTTCATATCAATGTTGGACATTTAATTTAAACAAATTAAACTACTATACTCCATTACAAAATACCATTTGGGACATCTTTCAGGCCTAGCCAGTTCTTTACCCCAATACCCTATTTGTAAGGATTTGGAAATGTGCTCGTGCATTAGTGATTTGGGCAATTTGGTGGGAAAGAAATAAGAGGATTTTTAGAAAAGAAGCATCATCTCTAGATAGAGTGTTCCAAACCATTGAAAATTTGATTTCAAAAGTTACCAATGCAAGTGTTAATAGACGCAAATTTATTCCAGTTATCACTTCTTGGGATGGAGGTATCATTTGGGAATGGAAATCAATATTTATTCCATTAGGATCTGGCACATCTACAAGATTACAAACAAGTATAGATAGATCTACAATTAAATGGAAACCTCCTATGTTTGGATTTGTCAAGCTCAACTTTGATGGGCATCTAGAGGCAATCTAGGCCAATTAGGCTTGGGAGCATGCATTAGAGATTGCACTAGAAAAATACTAGCAATTACAATGGAACCCCTACCTACAAGAACTAATAATATGGTCAAGGCTCAGTCATTTCTTTTATGATTAATTCTTGCTAAGAAAGGGAATTTTCATCATGTACACATAAAAGGTGATTCCCAAGTTATACTCTCAGCTTGCATTAAGAGACAATCATCTTCATGGTAACTTAAGTATGTGCTTCAACACATTTGGATTACAATTGATTAGTTTCATGAGGTTACATTATCACACACATGTAGAGAGGGAAATAGAGTTGCCGACTATCTCTCCAATTTAGGTTGTAATGGGATCACTACTTTTGCAATGCAACCTTCTGCATTCATTGAGTAGTATAAAGATTTGTAGGAATTGGTTTTTAATGAGATTTTGGAATGTCAAAAGTAGTTGGTTACTCCCCCTATTTGTAGTGGTGGTGAATGCTCAATATTTTTTGAGCCCTAGTACTATTTTTGAGCTTTAGCACCTATCATGATCCAATACTTACCGAGTTTTAGTAATTGCAGAGCTAGGTAGGATGATGTATTTATCAAGCTATTTGGGTATAGTGCTTACCAAGTTAATTTGGGCATAGTTCTTACCAAGTGAGTTCGGGCTTAGTGTTGACCAAGTTGATCAGCAGTAACCAAGTGTATTCCAGGTATCAAGTGGCAATGTGTTGACCAAGGTTTTTTCAAGTGCTTGTCAAGCAAGATAGGGCAATTCCCTTGCTGTGTTAACTTGGGCATAATGTTTATCGAGTGATATTGAGCTTATTAGTGTTTGAGTTGTTTGATCATAAGCGACTTGCTAAGTGACTTGGGTCAATAATGACTGATTGTTTTGTTGGGCACCAAGTGGTGGTAAGATTGACTAAGTTCTTGTTGGACATCAAGAGGAAGTGTGATGATAGTGAGTGGAAGCTACGATGAAGCGAGTAGTGTTGGTCGAGTGATAGGTCGTCACCAAGTTGTATTCAACTTGGCAACTTAAGTACGGGCCATTACTAAGTACCGATCATTAATTATTGAACTCATTCTAGCATGCACGATGTTATGGTATGTCTTACTAATTCTTTTCAGCATCATGCCTATGAGTGTCACCTAAGTATGATTTTGCTTCAATTTGGCCACATGGTTTTGAACATGGCAAGATCAATATGAAAAGTCTCCATTTTGGGGGTTTCAATTTGTACTGCATCCATTAGAATTGCAATTAGGTTTTGATTTTGGTGGCATTCTCTTTATTAATCACATGGGAATAGGTACTTTGTATCCTTCAAGCGTGTGATGAAGGATTTATCTATATACAATAAATGGATCTTTTTTTCTTAATCTTGTCTTCCTATTTTGTCTACCTACCATTTCACTTACTCTCAAGATGTCATTCCCATATGATGCTTGTATGAAATGTGATTCTTGCTACTAGTATCACTAAAAAATCCTCCCCAAAAACTTTAGAATTAAGCTTCAACTGACATTGGAAGAAGATGCACTTTCTCCTTCCTTGGATGATGCAACACTATATGTCATGTTTATTGTGCATTCTTACTCTTTTTGTCGCATGATTCACACCATTATTGGGGAGGATTTCTTCTCTTCCTCCTCAAGACATGTGTTGTTTCCTTCAAATTTGGTCTCGATATTCTTGTCCAATGCTATGGACCTACTCCAATCAACATCGTGGTTAAAAATTATTGCAATCAATGTGGTTTGACCAGAATTTTGGTCTGATAATAAGTTGAAATGGGTGATGTAGAGCTATGATTTGTCGGTTAGAAATGCCTTGGTAGGTGTATTATTTCCAAGATCCCTATTCATGTAGAAACATGAAGTTATGGCGACATTTGAGGCATCACAAAAGTCCTTCAAAAAGCATAACCCATGATTCTTGACAAAGACATTGCTAAAAATTAAAAATTAAAATAAAATAAAATAATAATTTATTTAGGAGTTTCATTTTTTATAATAAACTCTAAATATGATTATTAGTTAAATTAATAAATATTGTTATTTAAGATGTCTTGTGATTGTGTGTGTGTGTGTGTGTGTGTGTGTGTGTGTGTGTGTGTGTGTGAGAGAGAGAGAGAGAGAGAGAGAGAGAGAGAGAGAGAGAGAGAGAGAGAGAATTAATTTAATAAAGTTTATTTTAATTAAAATGTAAAAAGGTTGCACATGAAATTAAAATATAATAAAATAATTAACAAAAAGGTTTCACGTGATTGCAAAATTGAAAACCTAAGAGGGAGAAAGCTCTTTATCAAGAAATTAGAGCTCATTTCTCCACACACAAGTTTGGAGGAGCCAATTTTCGTGAAAAAGGGTTTTTGAAAGGACAGGAATTTTCTTGTGAGCTCTAAGCATTCGATCAGTTAGCATCAGATCAAGGTAGGATCTTATGGGGTTTAGAATGGATTTTTTTTCCTAAATTTAATTCAGGTTGAAACCCTTGTGTTGAAATTTACTGTTCTTGAAATCATCTATGAAAGAATCTGAGATTGGAAACTCTCATTTTATAAATTTGGGGATTCATAATTGGATTGATTAAAATTGGGTTGGGGGTTTAGAAAAGAAAACCAAATTCGTTAATTATTTTTTATTGTTTACTCTGGGTTTCTATCTCATATCTATATTAGAAAATTTATCAATATATATATATATATATATAATTAACATAGCAATGTTGGAAATATAAAGTAGGCTAGGTTATTGAAAGGGGAGGGGTGAATCAAGAACCAATAAAACTTTAATTTTCTTCACAATCCTTCATAAATTATTATGATCTAATTGGATGCATGAAAGAATAAAAGCAATAAAACATTTGAATAAAACTTTGACACAAGATATAGTGACCTGAAAGCCTTCCAATTAGAAAGTAAAACTAGGGTGGGGATGATACCCACAAGCTTTAGTACTATAGTATAAAGTTAACCTATTAAGGCTCACAATTGACTGCTTCTGGTGATCTACCTTATTAGGAGCAATAAGGATTGTGAGGTCCACATTGTTAAAGAATTTACAAATATTTAGTGAAGTATGCACTCCGTTAGGAGATTTAGCAAAAGATTGTTAAGTCCATCGAGTTAAAGGATTTGATTGATGCACCTATTAGAATGAATCAATGGTTGATCTTTGATCTACAACTTTGATTTTCTAAATGAGATTCCTTGAATTGCAATGATCACCTTGTTGTGATACCTAGATATCTAATGTCCCTTATACTGCTTGTAGCCTTCTTCAATTTGCACTCATACACTTCATATTACTTCTCATTGACACACTTGGATATGATACAATGACTTACATATATCAATCAAAATAATTAATTATTGGAGCGGCTACAAAACCAAATTCATTATAATTGATAAAGTTGGCAGAACTTTTGTAACTCGGGTTCTGAAGACAAACTCAGTGATGTTCTCACACTTGGTAAACACTATCAACACTTGACAAACTCTAGCACTCAGTTGAAGTTGAAGCTCGATCCATACTAATCACTTTGACTAGCTCAAACTCAGTCAGCATTGTGTGACTTGCTAAATACTAAGAAACTCAATAGATATAGAATCACTCGATTAACATTGTATGACTCGATCAACACTAGATTTTCTCCATTAACATTGGGAGCTTGGTAGACACTATAGAACTTGGTAATAAGATCTTCATCACTTCTACTAGATAGCTAGCTAGACATTCCTATGCTCAGACTGTACTGTAAATTGTTTCAACTACTCGGTAAACACTATGTAGTTTGGCATGAACTGTAATCTAACTATTTAGCTTGGTAGCAACTGAAACACTTGGTTAACACTACTGGATGAATGATAATCTCAGTAGCAACTGTAGAGCTTGGTAGCAATGTAACCAACTGACTAAGTGTTGAGCCACTAATAGGCAAATTGAGCTTAATATCAATAAGTAATTGGCAATTACTGTCATAATTATAAATATATATTAATTTTTTTTATGAAATTATTCTTTTTAAGGGGGGCTTTTCTATTGTTTGTTTTATTTTAAAAATAATAATATCTTATAATGGGGAGATAGCAAACCACCTCCACCTTCTTCCTTCTGGTTTTTAGCAGCCTTTGCAGGTCCATGCAAGGTAGACCTACTAGTATAATAGTAGGTATTGTTGACACAGACTTGCGACTGTGATAGTAGGGCTACCATGGTGTCCTTTTAGCCTACGGGCTTTAAGTTAAATAGGGTAAGGTTTTTTTTTTTAGTTTTTTACAAAAATTATTAATGTTTTAATATATATTAATATATATATAAGTTATTACTAAATATCTTTATTAATAAATATTAAATATAATAAAATATTATTATTAATTATTATAATTATTTAATTAATAGATTAGTAATTATTTTATTAATATTTTAATATAAATTATTTTATTAATAAATAGATCATTATTATCATTAATAATTTAATTATTATTGATTGAATTTTAATAATATTTAAATAAAATTTTGATTAATTTATTATTAAAATGTATATGTACAGTAAATTGATAATTATAAATTGGGAAAAAATATTATTTTTAATAAACTCAATTTTTTACTTAGGTGGTCCAATTTTTTATGAAAATGATTTCTAATACTAAGAAATTTTGGAATATTTGTGGACTCAAAAACCTTAGCAAACATAAACTTGGAAAATGGAAAAACTTGAACCTTGTTTGCATATTGAACCTTTGTGATATGAAAACTAAATGAGCTATGAAAACACTTATTTAATGTCTTGATGAAGATGTATGTTGTATTTCAAGTTGTGGTTCAAGTTTGGCTTAGTATGTTGACCAGTTAGGAAGTTTACCAGAGGCTTGTGGATTTTTGTTCCATGATGATGTTATAGTTATTATTTGGTCATGATCTTTTATACTTGACCATTGTGATGTATTTAAATATTTGTATGATGAGTTTTGATCAGTTTCTTGTCGTGCTTTCCATATGCTTGTGTAGAACTAAGGTGAATGGTGTGATTTTCCTAGTGCAACCTTTAAGTTTCAATTAGTTACCCTTGAATTCTTTCTAGTTACTTGTATAGAACTAAGGTGATTATTATGATTTTCTTGCTATAACCTTTAAATCTTTGATCAGTTATCTTTTGGTGATTTCCAGTTGCTTGTATAAGACTAAGGTGATTTTTGTAATTGGTCTTTAGGTGCTTTCCAATTTCTTGTAAAGGACTAAGGAAAATATTGTATTTTACCTATAGGTGCTTTCTAGTTTCTTGTAAAGGACTAAGGTGAAAATTGTGATTTTATGAGTTGTATGTTTCATGAGCTTAGGGTAGGTACTTTATGTGTACATTGCGAAGTGGCTTGCAATGGAGTTTAGAGCCCTAAAGAGGTTTCCTAGGTAACCCATTGTAAGTTTTATTAATAAGTGATAATATTTCATTAAATGGGTTTAAAATAAATTAATAAGAGTCAATGTTTATTCCTCGCTCATGCCTCAAGTACTAGTACAAGTTAGGATGTGAGTAGAAAGGATGCTTGGTTGTGACTTTACTTCGTTAGTATGTGTTGTATGAACGAAAGGATACTAATGTCGTATAGAGTCACTAGGGGGTAGGATTTGAGAGAGGCTACCAGGGTAACCTTAGATTTGGCTCATATAATGACACTTGTCCACTTAGTAGATTTCCTACCTATCTTTATTGCCTCTGGGTTTTGATGTTTTTGTGTCTTGGTACCCTTTGAGATAGATTGCTATCAGGTATTTCCTTGACCTAGATGTTGGTTATGACTTGTGGATTGATATCCATATGGGACTTGAGATTATCTCCTCAGCATGGTAGGAGTGGGCCATTTAGGTTTTATGATATTGGGTGGTAACATTTCATATACCATTGAGATCTGACAACTGGATGTCATTACTAGATTTTCCTGTGCAACTTTTCCTTTCATTCTAATCTTGTATTTTTGTTGGATGGTTATATTTTTTTGTAGTGTACTTGATTATTAGAGATATTTTGAAATGATGTGTATTCTTAGAGCTCTTCATACCCTGTGACTTGTACAATAGATGACTATGCATTTTGGTTATGCTAAGTGGCATCTTATGTAATTGTATACTATTTAATTAGATTCTTACTTGAGGTTATTCCATGATGTGGTTTTGTTATGTATTGGATTTAGTATTAATAAAACTCATACATACATACATACATACATACATACATACATACATACATATATATATATATATCTGTGTCTGTGTCTGTGTTATTCAACATCATGGACCTTAAGAGATGTAATTTGTTTATGGATGGTTGTGTTTATGTGAGTTATTTCTTTCACTATGTTATCTCTTGTTGTTGTTACCTTTCAAAAAAAATGTTTGGCAATCTCAGTGAAACTTTAGGTTAATTTCTTTTGGGTTCTCTAGCAAGGCATTACTACATTAGTAACTCTTGGCATATTGGAATGACACTAGATAATAACTAGTTAAACTGAAGGAAACTTAAATGAGATATATCTGTGTGTGTG
Organism: Cupressus sempervirens; assembly: GCA_028749045.1. Classification (NCBI taxonomy): domain Eukaryota; kingdom Viridiplantae; phylum Streptophyta; class Pinopsida; order Cupressales; family Cupressaceae; genus Cupressus; species Cupressus sempervirens. The sequence goes on along the minus strand of CM053785.1, from coordinate 876,543,771 downwards.
TGTGTGTGTGTGTGTGTGTGTGTGTGTGTGTGTGTGTGTGTGATTCAACATCATGGGTCTTAAGAGATGTAATTTGTTTATGGATGGTTGTGTTTATTTGAGTTATTTCTTTCACTATGTTATCTCTTGTTGTTGTTATCTTTCAAAAAAAAATGTTTGGCAATCTCAGTGAAACTTTAGATTAATTTCTTTTGGGTTCTCTAGCAAGGCATTACATCTAGTATTAGATCCTAAGTTTCTACATTAGTAACCCTTGACATATTGAATGCCACTAGATGATAACTAGTTAAACTGGAGGAAACTTAAATAGTTTTATGTATCTATTACAACATGATCACTTTCAACTTTAGACATGATTACTTGAAACACAAAAAAAGGAAAAACTTGAATAAATCTTGAGTTGTATTTTAGACATATTTTATTGTAATTATGTTTTAAGGTGGTATTCCTTTGTTGATCTTGTGAGTATTTGTGTTGTTCTTGCTTGGGTGTTATAACAGGATGGTGTCTAAGAGTAGATCTATTGTTAGGGTTCATAATGTAGGTAGAGGAAGAGGTTGTGGGAGACATAGGCATGATATTCCTCTTCCAACTCCTAGAGAGATTAATGTTCAAGAGGATAATAGGGAGAAGAGCCATAGATAAGAGCATGTTGACTCAGAGGAGTATAATTTGAGATAGAAGATGAGGATGATCTTAGAGTGTTCTTATTAGGAGGGATCACATCATGATCAGAATGAGGAGAGGTGGAGATCTAGGAGTCCTCAAGGAGACCTCTATGGAGATAGACAGAGGTCGGCTAAGGCCACTCAGATGAAGGACCCACAGAGGTCCAAGATCAAACCTTTCATGAGGGTTGGTACAGGGCATGTGGTAGAGTATTGGTTGATTGCATTAGATAGATGTTTTATAATGTATTACTTTGACTCTAATGTCAAAGTGAGGTATACCATCACCTACCTAGAGCTCTTTGGGGCTATGTGGTGGAACATTGAGGAAAATATACTATTTGTGAACATGAACACTGTTACATGGGAGTTATTCCTTGAGAAATTTTGTGAACACTTCCTACAAGAGGAATGGAACTATCAGAGGGCCAATGAGTTTCACAATCTAAGATAGTATACTATTATTGTGCAAGAGTATGAACAAAAATTCTATGAGCTCATGCCCTATGTGGGGACTAGTGAAACTTCACCGCTGATGGTTTAACACTTCATTCAAGGTCTAAACAACTATCTTATGGGGGTATAAAAGTTTTCCAACCTAAAATCCTTAAGGATGTGGTACATCAAGTTATCCTTATACATCAAAATGTCACCTTGGGACATGGTGATTTTGTGGGAGCACCTACAACACCAGGGTCCAAAGGTAACCAGGGAGCAGGTAGTAGTATGAAGCCTCCTTCATCTAAAGGCAATCAATAGTAGTATCAAGGAGGATCTTATCCTCAAACATGAAGTGGTGGTCATGGTTCACACTATCGGGATTCTTAGCACTCTCAACACAATTAGCACAACTAGTATGACCAGCCATCACTGAGTACTCTTTATTTTGCTAGTGGAGCTAGTTTTCAACAGTCTAGTGCACCTAGAGTGTAGAGGAGCCTTGATGGAGAATTTTTTTCATGTGGACAATGCAAACACAAGTCATACCATTATTCTCAATGCAAATCACAATTCTTAGATCAGAGACCTACAACTTCAATACCCATGGTTGGAGATATGGGTAGATCTGAGAGGGTATTTTCAGTGGAGTCTTATCCTCCTCGATGTAGGAGCATCTTGGGTGTAAGAGAAATCTTGCATCACCCAAAAATATTTTCTTTTCAGTCTTTTCTATTTTGATAAGGACTAGTAACGCATTGGTTACTATCTATGGAAACTTTCTATTTTTAGTAAGTTTTTCATATGAACTCAGAATGTTCTCATTTTCTATTGAAAGGTTAATTTTAGAGTTATAAACCTACTATAAAAATATCATTTCTCTAGCTTAAGTATTAGAGAAGTTATTTCATATTTTTGGAGGAAATATATGTAGAAAAATCTTCAGGCTCACTATTGGAGGCCTTAGAGTGCCTAGATGAGGTCTAAAAACTTGACAGAACAACATTTGTATAGCTCTAAGCTTGTAGATTAGGAGCTAGCATTTCTAAAAAGTGGTTATAGTAGGCAATCGGAGCAATGGTTCATGAGTTATTGCCTTTTGAAGTTGGGTTGCCAAAATTTCTAAATTAATTTGTCAATATTATATATAGCTGACTCTATGTGTATTGTTGGGTCTATCGGCCCTAGGTATTAAGTTTGAGCATCTAGAACCTTCCTAAGCAGCATAAAATTACCTATTTAAGAAAGGCCCAAACATTGTCTAGAATAACTCTGGGTGATAGTTTGCAACTTGTCTTGCACATTACTGTAATGAAGGTTCCCATGTGGGTTAGCATATTGTAATTGTGAATTCTATAATTATGCATTTGAGAAAATAAGAACTCCATATTTTGTTCTCTCATTTTTTATTATTTCTTTGTTTCTGTTATGGCTTATGGTATTAAAGGGAGCACCCTTCATCACTCCTACAACCAAAAAGGGTCTAATGGGACTTGCACAATGACTACTAGAGTTTTATCTTTCTTGTAGGCTTCTAGGAGTAAGCCTAAGTCTAGGGGGACTAGATGTAATGCCTACCCCAGTTTACTTTCCATCTCTTTTTGTCAAATTCTTTTAGGCCATCTTTATAGTTATGTGTGATGATTAGCAATACTTGGTTACTTGATTTGATTGGATGTTATTTCATACTTAGTTGATATATGTGATGACCTACTTGATACTTAGTTATTTCATGTGTGTATGTTTATCCCTTTGATGATGATACATGTATGTTCATATAGTGATTTTAGTTATTTCATGATGATAGTTAGATGGATGATTTATATGTAGTTTCTATGGTTACTTACCCCATACTTGCATGTGTCTGGTGTACACATATATTTTACTTTATGTTTGATGTTCTTGATGTGGTTAAGGGAGGGGTTTGTAGTCACCTACTAGTCAGGATCTACACAACGCACCACTTCCCACCATTGTCTATTTAGTTTAGAATGTATGTATATCTGCATGCTTGAATTTTATTCAGATTATAGCTATTGGGCATTGAATTCCCTAAATTGCCACGATGAGTGTGTCCTATCATAGTATCTCAATGATAAAAGTGGTGAGATAAATCTTTAGTTGAAATCCTAACCTTAAGCCAATTATCCTAGAAAGTAGGACAATTATCTAAGTTTTACCCTTCTCAATTTGTCTAGTGACATGAATTCATGATTTTGACCCTAGAGTTTGATTTAGTACTTTGTTCTTTATAATGGATTTTCTTTTTAGTTTTGAGTGTCTGTTGTGATATTCAATTATAATTAAATCAAAAAAATTTATTAAATGATTTTATTTAATGAAAATTTATAAAGAAAAATTAGTATTAAATTGTATTTAATTAATTGAGAAATTAATTATATAAGAGAATCAAATTTAAAGATTTAATTAAAGCTCTAATTTTGACATAATTATATTTATTTAATTTAATACTAATTTATTTAGGAGTTTCATTTTTATAATAAACTCTAAATATGACTATTAGTTAAATTATTAAATATTTTATTTAAGGCATCTTGTAATTTAATAAGAGAGAGAATGAATTAATTTAATAAAGTTTATTTTAATTAAAATGCAAAAAGGTTGCACATGAAATTAAAATATAATAAAATTATTAAGAAGAGGGTTTGGTTTGATTGTAAAACCAAAACCCTAAGAAGGAGAAAGCTCTTTATTAAGAAATTAGAGCTCATTTCTTCACACAAAGGTTTGGAGGAGCCAATTTTGGAGAAAGAGGGTTTTTAAAAGGACAGGAGTTTTCTTGCGAGCTCTAAGAAACCAATCTATAGCATCAGATCAAGGTAAGATAGATTGTAGAGTTTTGTGCAGTAATTTCCTCTTTGAAATCTCTCTATCTTCTCTGTGTTAGAATGGATCTATTTTCTAAATTTAATTCAATTTGAAACCATTTTGTTGAAACTTACCATTCTTGAAATCATCTGTGAAATAATTTCAAATTGGAAACCCTCATTTAATAAATTTGGGGATTCATAATTGGATTGACTAAAATCAAGATGGGGGTATAGAAAAGAAAACCATATTTTTTAATTATTTTTGATTGTTTACTCTAGGTCTCTATAATTAATTTATTCTTTTTATGGCAGGGGGGGTGTGACTTGTGCTTTTTTTTTTATTTAAAATATAATAATACTTAAAATGGGGAGACATACCAACAACTCCCACCTCCCCCTCCTTCCTTTTGGTTTTTGGCAGCCTTTACAAGCTGGCATGTAGCAGCCCTACTATTGTAGTAGCTAGTATTGTTGACACAGACCTATTGTTGTGACAACAAGGGTGGCACAACATCCTTTTAGCCTACAAGCTTTAAATGAAAAGTGGTCAGGTTTAGTTTTTTTATTTTTTAAAAAAATTTATAAATGTTTTTGTTGGAAATCTGATTGAAAAGGTCATTGATGAAGATCAAAGAGGGATATTGTTGCAAAGAAGGAAGATTGTTGTTTTCAATTATTGTTTTGTCATTGATGTCAAACCTGCTACTTGTAGGAATGACATTTGCTTATAAGATCCAAGTACTATCATTTAGATGATTGATGAAGAGGATTTGATCAACAAGATGTAACAAGAGCACCTAAGGGAAAGGTTGAGTTATGATGTTGTAATGAAGTGCAAGGATCATTGTATTGATAACATACTCAAAGATACAAAGGTTGGTCACACTTAGAAACATTGGAGGAAGAAGTTTTAACAAGGATGACTGCAAAGCTTAAACTAAGTTCATTAGTGGGTTTCGAGAAACCTAGTCAAAGCTCAAAAAATTCTCAATTGGAGTGGAGCAATAGGAAATTCTAGTGTGTGCCAAGTGATCTTCATGTGTCGAGTGAACTTCAGGTGCTGAGCATCAGTAAAAACATAGTTGATGTTGAGTAACACAGTACGTGTTGAGTACCAGTATTTCAATAGTGATGAGCTGCTGCATTATCTTAAATGACGAAGATTCTCCAAATTTGAGCTAACAAAGTTTTTGTCTTGAATTTTGTGAACTAGTTGGAGGATAAGGATGATGAGGTAGCGGCATAGAATTCTATGTAAATCATCTTTGGACAAATTCAAAAAAATTGTTCAAGAAGTTTCTAGAGGAAACAAAATATGGGTTAGATACAATGAATCCTATCTAATCCATATGAATTGAAATCAAATGAAGGATGAATTGAGTGGAAAAGGAACACCAAGACTTCTATTTAAGGAGTCATAGACCAAGAAGCAAATGTTGCCAATGTTGTTGCTGCTGAAGTGCCAAATTGCAAAGTGGTTAGAAGGGTGTCAAGAAGAAGACATCTAGAAGAAGGAAGAGCACAAAGGCTCTACTTCTACAAGTGGTCAAGAAGAGATGATTGCATTGGTACAATGAGCATGGAGACTCAAGGAGACTAAGCTTGAAAGAGTTGCAAAGATGGAAGGCCAAGAAATGGTATGAGCTGACAAGTGATCTGAGATCTGCAAGTTAAGTTTTATGTTATAGTCAGGTCAAAGATTTTCTAATACTCTCTAGCAATTGTATTAGATATGGAAATCCTATGAACTTAGGTTGGTTTAACAACCATTTGTAAATCCTTTCATAGGGTGGCATTCAAAATGAATGTTCTAAAGTCCTCTAACTAGGCCCACTTCTAATAGGGTGGCTAAATCCTCTAACAAGGTCACATTTAATAGTGTGTTGTAAGCCTTTAATAGGGTAGGCCTTTCACAAGTCATCACTTTAGAAGAGTGAGAATTGAGTAGCATGCTACTAGTGGTTTTTTCCAAATTGAGTTTTCATGTAAATCAATGTGTTATGTGTTGATCTTTTATTTGTTATGCTTGCATGTTGATTTATAGTAACTTGTTGATTAGAAAAGTTAATGCTTGGATGAATGAATGGTTGAATGGGCTCACTTAGTGAAAAAGTTTGAATAGGACATTTGGACCTTGAATAACTAATTCACCCCCCCTCTCAGTTATTTCAAAGCATTTCTAACAATTGGTATCAGAGCCATCTGCTGATTTAGTTTCAAGGTACTAGAAGCAAGAAGATCAAGATGTCCAAGAGAGAAGTTTCCAAGCTCAACAAAGAAAACTTTGCTGCATGGCAAAGTTTGATGAAATTGCACCTTGGATCAATAGGTGACTATGCACAAACCTTAATTGGAATAGAACATGTAAATCTAGTTAGACCTCTTACTACAAATGATTTGAGCAAAAGTAAGGAGCACAAGCAAGCAATGTTGGAGATTGCCTCTGCACTCAGCTATGCAAAATATGATGACATCAAAGATTGTGACATTGCATTCAAGATGTGGAAAGCCCTAACAGATATCTATGGAGGAGATCAAAATGTCTAGAGAGCAAAGAGAGAAAGCCTAAGATGAAAGATTGATCACATTAAAATGGAGGAAGGAGAAAATGCTGCTCATTATGCTACTAGGATAAAAGAAGTGGTAAGTGCAATAAGAAGTCTAGGTGGGCAATTGGAAGAAGAACTTTCATCAGCATATACTTAAGAACTCTACTCCCTATCTATACTATTAGAGTTTCAACCATCCAAGAGCTAAGGTGTGTACAAGGAAACACACTAACCTTTAAAGGAATAGTGGGACGACTTATTGCATTTGAGTTATTGAATTTTGATAACTATAGAATTGAGAACATTAAATCTACTTTCAAGGCCAAGATGAAAATAAAAGACACTAAGGAGGAAACATCAAGCAAGATGAGAAGAAAAGGAAAACATGCATCTAGTGATAGTAGCATAGATGAGGAAGATGTGGAATAGTTGGAAGCACTACTAGCTAGGAGATTACATAGAGGGAAAGGTAAATTCAAAGGTAAGCTCCCTATCATATGTTTCAATTGCAATGAAGTAGGTCATATTTTTGCAAGATGTACATAGAAGAAGAACTACAAAGAAGGAAACAAGTACAGAAACAAGAAAGAAGATGAGAGAAAAGATTACAAGGAAAAAGGAAAAAGATGCTACATTGTTGAAGAAGACTCTGATGAGAATGATGATGAAGTAGTCTATGTGGCCATGAAGGATGAATTAGATAAAGATGAAGATGAAGCAACAAAATTGGTTGCCTATGTGAACAAGAATGACAAGTGGATCATAGATAGTGGATGTTCACATCACATGATAGGAGATAAAAGTAAGTTCATTACCTTTACTCAATATGATGGAAATAGTGTTAGATTTGGTAATGATGCTCCATGTCAAATCGAAGGAAAAGGTTCCATTAAACTCATAGAAAAAAATTCATGTGATAATGCATACTCTGTTGAAGGATTGAACTACAACTTGTTGAGTGTATCATGGTTAGGCAATGTAGGTTGCAAAGTAGAGTTTGGAAACAAAACTGCCAAGATCTATGATACTAATGGAAATCTGATAGGAAAAGGTGAACAAACTAGAAATAATTTGTTTTACCTAGATATGGAAGATGCAACTTGTCTTGTTATTAGACTTGATGATGTGTGGTTATGGCATAAAAGATTGTGTCATGTTAATTTTGACAATCTGATTAACATTAGCAAAAAGAAGAAAGTCAAAGGGTTGCCCAAATTTAAGAAACCTAAAAACACAATGTGAAAACAATGTCAACTAGGGAAGATGAAAAAGTCTAGTTTCAAAAGAAAAACATACACTTCCAAAGAAGTACATGACTTAGTCCATACAGACCTATGTGGTCTAATAGAAGTGCAAAGCTACCTAGGAGATAGATACATAATGCTATTTGTAGATGACTATTCAAGGATGATGATTGCTATGTTTTAAAAAAAAAAACTGATGCATTCCAAATGTTTAAGTGCTATTTGGCCAGAGTTGAGAAGGAAATAGGAAAGAATGTGAAATGTTTAAGATTAGACAGAGGAGGTGAATTTACATAAAAGGAGTTTGAAATATTCTACAATGAAAAAGGCATCAAAAGGAAAACATCATCAGTTCTTTTAGAAATATCCACTTATCAATTTTCATTTCTTCAATTACCTAAGAACATCAATGAAAAAATAGAAGCAAAACTGAGGGACTTCTTCTAGAAAGGAACAAAAGATAAGAAGAAAGTAGCTCTAATCCAATGGGACAAGATCTATAGGCCAAAATAAATAGGGGGATTAGGAATCAAAAACCTTGATTGGCAAAATGAAGCGTTAGGAGCCAAACAAGTCTGATGGATGCATCAAGAAAGTAATAGCAAATGGGCTGGAATACTACATAGCAAATACCTAAACACATCTAACATCTCATCTCTCCTAAGACTAGGAACCCTCCTAAAGGATTAGAGGCTTGGAATTTCATGAAAAATGTTTCCCATTGATCTCCAACTATGTAACTTGGGATATATAAAGAGGGTACGAAGCCTTATTCTAGGAAGACTCTTGAAATGGACACCCCCTAAGATAAATTGAATTGATCAATAAACACTAAAAATATACTAACTTCTGTATGGGGGGGAAAGGTAGCTAATTATATCCAAAATACTCCATCCAATGAAGAAGTAACATGGAGATGTAAATACCTAGACAATTTGTGACTTCAACCAAAAGAATAGGAGAAACTAGAGGCTATTCTAAGAGACCACCTAATCAATCACTATGATAGGGAAGATAAATTGATTTGGGTGGCCTCTAATGATGGAATATACAAGGAAAATGAAGGATAAAATCTAATAATAAATTTGAAAATATGAGAAATCATAAATATGCCCCTTAATCTCTTTTGGGACCTAATAGGACCACCAAAGGTATGCATATTCCTTTGGGCAGCTTTACAAAATCAGATCCTAATAGCAAATGGATTTGGAAAAATGGGATTTGAAGGCCCCTCAAGATGCAATCTATGTAAAGAAAACTCTGAAATAGTAGAGCTTCTATTTTATCAATGCAATTATGCCAAGGAGTGTTGGGATTGTCTTAAAAAGAAACTCAACTAGACCGCTCCCCTTCCAAGGGCCTTGCAAGACCACTTATTTGGTTGGCCCAAAGATTCCAACCATAAAGTGTATGGAAAACTATGGAATATCACCCCCACTATTCTAGTATGGGAAATCTAGAAAGAAAGGAAAAGACAATTTTTTAACAATGTATAACTTAGTGCTTCCTCTCTCCTCAACAAAATTGAAGCAAGTATAATAGATGTAATGAATAGTGAGCTAAGAAAGACAAAAAAATAAGAAGGCTCATTCTCATAATGGGATGCAAAAATAAAATAAAATTGGAAACACTTAATCAAACCACCTCTTACATACAAAAAATAATAATAGTAAGGCTAGAAGTAAATGCAGATGGGAACCTCCACCCAAGGGATGGTTGAAACTTAATTTTGATGGAGCCTCAAGAGGAAACCTGGGGTAAGAAGGAATCTATTGTATAATCAAGGTAGATTCTAGAAATTGGATCGTGAAAAGAGTTAAACCCCTAGGTATAGTAACTAACAAGATAGCAGAACTAGAATATCTCCATGAAGAGTTAAAACAAAGTCTTAGACTAAAAATCAACATAATCATAATATAAGGACATTGTTAAATTATCTTAAACACACTTAGAAAATAGAAAACACATAATTAGATCTTGAACTCTAAACTTGAGAAAATCCTCAACCTTATGGATAAGCTTGAAGAAGTAAGACTTAATCACATTTACAAGGAAGGTAACTCAGAAGCAGACCATTTGGCTAATAAAGGAATAGATGGAGAGAATATATTATAATTTTGTACTAAAATAGTTAATATCAAAAAATCTTAATTCGAATCAACTTTTAACACCCCCACTTTTTGTGCATCTCTCATCAGATATAGCAATATCATGATTTCACGAAAAATTAATAACACTTTAAACACTCAACACAAATAGTACTAATAGCATTGAGAATAAAGGAAATATCTTGTAATTATATAACATACAACTATTTTTTCTCATGTCCTATAATAACCACAGATGACATTATCTCTCACACCTTTCTAAATCTTTCTTAAGCCCCGAAAAGAGTACTTATTACTTAGCTCTATGTCTTTTTCAAATTGCTTTTTCTTTCAGTGGATTAGGCATTGTCTAGTTTGGGTTTTAGGATGGATTCAAACATCTATTTGTATTATGTTTTAGAGATCTATACTATGGCATTTAGAGGAAACGTTAAGCCAGCAAGATGGAACAGATTACTCAATTTGATAGATGATATGTCCAAGGTAGTCATTAGCCAAGTGCTAGGTGAAGGGGTCTTTAACTATGACTATACTTAGAGAACCAACATTAACATTGTAGGAGCATTTTTTGGGTGCTTAGAAAGGGCAAAAATTGGGAAATGGGAGATCATCTGGCTCTGCTAAAATTTATTTGACCTAGTATGGTTAGAAGGCTTAGAACAAGTGGTCTTTAGTATGGACAAAAAACTAAGGATCCCCCTACCAAAATTTTATATGTCTAATCCCTCCAAGAGTTTTAAGTTAGTAGTTTTGCCTAGGCATCCATCCTTGGCCATTTAGGAAAACATTCAATTTTCCAAGAATGGTTGAAAATGGAGGCCAACATTCACTTCCTTCTTCAGTGGAGAGGAATCTTGGAAGACCCTAACAAGTAATAGCTTATGCATTACCTTCAAATTTTCAATACATACATCCTAGGGGCTGAATTTGAAGACCTCGATGCCTTGGAGTTTTGCCTCCCAAACTTATATAAATCCAACAAGAAAAGGAATACATATGAGTTACCTCTAGGCTTCAAGGCCAAAGAATTGAATGTAGGTACTAAAATCATAATGGTTTCCTAGAAGATGGAAGGGGAAACCTAACTTAGAAACTCTCTTGGAATGGCTTTTTTGGGGGTATATTGTCTTGGCTTTCGGCCTATGCTCCAAGGCTACTAGCCTGGAGATTTGTGTCATTTTCTTCAGGGTTTTCTTGATGGATGTATGGACTTTATTCAGGTCCTCTAGTTTTTTGCTACTATGGTCTCCCTTCTTAATATTTAGTAGATTTTATTTAAAGCTTCTTTGTGTTTAGGTTAGCACCTATCTGAAGAGAATATAGCCTAATGTCAACATTTGGATTCTAGGCAGTTGTAATTTTGGTTCTTTGTGTAGATTCTATGGATATTTTAGTTATTAAATTCTATAATTTGGTAGTCTTCCCGTACTTACAATGTCCTAGTGTTGGTTTTTGTGTCCAAGGGTTCAACCTATATAATCTAGCAATAGTGTAATTTTGATTTATATTAATTAATATGCATAAAAGTTCTGAAGTTATTCATTATGATTGTCTATTTTATCTGTCTTTTAGAACTAGTTTCTAGTAGTTCCCCTATTCTTTGAAGTATTCATCAAAAGTTAGTAACTACTATAGTCCAAAATATTGATTAATAATAAGGATGCTAAGTCTTATAGAAACATTGTAAGAACTAACGTGTTTAGTAGTTTGTAACTAGGCATTATATCTGGTCAATCTTTAAGGTGTAGTTTCATTGATAACTAATAAGGATGGACTACTATTTCTAGCACCTGTGCAATTCTCTTGTCAACTGTCCTTTTTTAAAATTATTATCTTCATAGTAAATTAACCTTAGAGTCTGCAATCCTCCTAAATTTTAATAGAGGCAAGTAATCAAACTTATACAAATGATAATAATTGACAAACTAGTAAAAAGGTACAATACATGAGTAAAACTAAAAAAAGTGATCTTACATGCAGCAAATTAAATCTAATAAATCTTAAATTGTAATTGGTGTTGATCAATACTAGGGACTCCCATTAAGATATCCAAATAAGACTATACCTAGATAGATTGATATTTGGTAAAAAAAAGTGATTACATAATTTTAGTACTAACAATTAATGTAGAGTATGAAGTGTGGTAAATGCAAAACAGAAAAATATGAAATCAGCAAAATGGGATACTGCCATTTCAAAAAGTTTCTTCCTCATCCTATCCTCAGAAATTGGAGTGCTCCATCCCTTGTCATCATGGTTATTCTTTCCCTCCATACTAGGGAGAATATTTCGGTTCTAATCCTCAACTGTATTCAAACATATAAATATTCAATTTATATAATTGGTAATATTTGACCTTGGTCAAAGTTTTAGAATCTAGGGTACGCCCCTTTTAAAATTTTATTTTAAAAAGGATTTTGGTCCAGGCAATACTAGAGGTTTTCTTCTGCGTTCTTTCCTACCAGTGCCTATTTGAATGAAGATTCATGTAAAACTTAATTCATTAATATAAATTATTAGGCCTTGCCTATTTATCAATCAAAAATAAAAAATATCATCATTAATAATTTAATGACTGTTGATTGAATTTTAATTATATTTAATTGAATTTTTTAATTAATTTATTATTAAAATGTATGTGTACAGTAAATTGATTATTGTATATTTGAAAATTTTGATTATTTTTAATAAACTCAATTTTTTGCTTAGGCGGTCCAGCTTTTTTAATGAAAATGATTTGTAATACTAAGAAATTTTGGAATGGACTTGAAAACCTTAGCAAACATGAACTTGGAAAATAGAAAAACTTGATCCCTATTTGTATATTGAATCTCTATGATTTGAAAACCAAATGCACTATGAAAATAGTTCTTAATTTTCTTGATGAAGATGTATGTATTATTTCATGTTGCGGTACGAGTTTGACTTAGTACATTTACCATTCAAGATGTTTACCAAAGGCTTCGATAGATTTGTTCCATGATAATGTTATGGTTTTTATCTAGTCACAATATTTTATACCTAACCATTGTGATGTATCCACATATTTCTATGATGAGTTTTGATCAGTTGCTTGTTAGTGCTTTCCAATTGCTTGGGTAGAACTAAGGTGAATGGTGTGATTTTCCTAGTGTAACCTTTAAGTTTCAATTAGTTATGCTTGAATGCTTTCCAATTACTTGTATAGAACTAAGGTGATTATTGTGACTTTCTTTCTATAACCTTTGAGCCTTCGATCGGTTATCTTTTGGTGCTTTCCAATTGCTTGTATAGGACTAGGGTGATTATTGTGATTAGTCTTTAGGTAATTTATAGTTCCTTATAAAGAAATGAGGTGAATACTATGTTTTATATATAGGTTCTTTCTAGTTTTTTGTAAAGGAAAAAGGTGAAAATTGTGATTTTATGAGTTGTACTTTTCATGAGCGTAGGGTAGGTACTCTATGTGTACATTGGAAAGTGGCTTGCAATGGAAGGCAGAGCCCTAAAGAGGTTTCGTAGGTAACCCATTGTAAGTTGTATTAATAAGTGATAGAATTTCATTAAATGGACTTTAAATGAATTAATAAGAGTTTTTTTTTGTTCCTCTCCCATGCCTCAACTACTAGTATGGGCTACGATGGGAGTAGAAAGGATGTTTGATTGTGACCTTGTTTTGTTAGTATGCCTTGTATGTACAAAAGTGATGCTACAAAAAGTCACTAGGGGGCCATAGTGTAGAGAGGTTTTTAGGGTAACCTTAGAGTTGGCTCATGTGATGACACTTGCCTAGTTACATAGTATATTTCCTAGGCTTCTTTGTTGCCTCTGGGTTTCAATGTTTTTGTGTCTTGGTACCCTTTGAGATAAATTGTTATCAGGTGTTTCCTTGACCAAGATGTTGGTTATGACGTATGGATTGATATCCCTATGGGACTTGAGATTATCTCCTCAGCATGGTGGGAATGGGCCATTTAGGTTCCATGAGGCTGGGTGGTAGTGTTTCTTATACCATTGAAATCTAACAACTAGATGTCGTTGCTGGCTATTCTTGTATAGTTGTTCCTTTCATTCTAATCTTGTATTTTTGTTGGATGGTTATATTCTATTGTATTTTACTTGATTATCAAAGATTTTTTTTTGATGATGTATTTGTTAATGATGTATATTCTTTGAGGTTTTCATACCCTATGACTTGTACATCGGATGATTATGCATTCTAGTTATGCCAAGTGACATCTTATGTACTTGTACATTATTTAATTGGATTTGCACTTGTGGTTATTCCATGATGTGGTTTTTTTATGTATTGAATTTAGTATTATCAAAATTGTGTGTGTGTGTGTGTGTGTGTGTGTGTGTGTGTGTGTGTGTGTGTGTGTGTGTGTGATTCAACATCATGGAACCCTTAAGAGATGTAATATATTTATGGATGGTTGTATGTATGTGAGTTATTGCTTTCACCATGTTATCTCTTGTTTTTATTATCTTTCAAAACAAAATGTTTGGCAAACTTAGTGAAACTTTAGGTTATTTTCTTTTGGGTTCCCTAGTGGGGATTTACATCAGTCTTGTCATCTGATTATATTACAACATAAGAGATTAAACATTTAAAAAAAATCTTGATTCAATTATTGTATGCTAATGTTTCTTCTATCTTTCTAATCACACTTCTAAATCATTGATCATAATATATTTACTAATTCCTACTCAGTTTTCATATTTTTATATATATTTACTAATCCATTGGGTAAATGGAAAATGAATAATAAATAATTAATGTGGTGTGTTGAATGGCAGAAGAAAAATAAGAATTAATACATTCAACATTTAGAAATTAGTTTTTCCACATATCTTATACCTTTAAGATATAAAAGTGTCAAGTAATCCTATCAATGATCCTAAAGTTATATGGTATAATTATCTTGGATTTAAAATGAAACTAAATTCTCAAATTAGGAACTAGATATGGTCACTACTCAATATTTGAGAGAAATCATTCAAAAGTGCAAGTAGGGAGTAATTGAGGTTAATAGATTTGTCCTTTATCTTTAGAGTTACATGATTATATGGAGACCCAATTTCCATAGCCAAGAAAAAGACAAAGTAAAGAGTGGAAGCACAAGAAAAGACAAAGTTGTATAGGTGATGAAACAAATTGTAAAATTTGTGTTTCAAGGAATAGAGTAAAGGAAAATTGACAAGAGGAAATGTATAAGCCTGATAAAGGTTACAAATAGACATAATCAACTCCGAGATGAGATATTTAGACATCTAACAAGTAGAATAAAAGAAAAATACTACAAGGAAAATATTTTTAAATAAGGGGGTTTATTAAAGGATATTTTAGGTATGTGGCAAAAAGTTTCCAAAAATGGTTCTACTAAGAAAAGATGAACTCAAATAAGTTTTTACTTTCTAATATAAGCTTCAAAAACACCTAGAAATGGGTAAGAAAAACTCATTACATTCTCTTCATGAAATCAAAAAACTAATAATTAGAAGTAGGAACTACAATTTGGACATAAATTTCATTGCAATGTGGAAAATAACATATACTCAAAGGTTCTTAAGAGTTCTTATAGATCTTTTAAGAATCATATAAATTGACAAAAAAATTGATAGTAGAAGAGAAATATCACATGTTCCTCTTTTCCCACACCACTAAGCTGATGTCTAAAAATACTTAACCTTCATAATCCAAGCCCATTTATCAAAATTTTATTAGATTTATTATGATTGTAAATATCATCAATGTCTCACATAGGCTACATATACTATTTTTGACCTTCAATCCAAGTTAAAAGAGTTTTTTTAATTCTTTATCTTTCATCAAGATGTAGCCACTTATACATAGATGTTAGAGATAAAATCATTCATCACACTGTTTTAAAATTTAAATGAAAAGTAGTGTTTTTATAGATATGCAAAGCATGAATTCATATGTGATTAGTTGGTGGAGATAAAATAGATCCCAACATACATAGCTTGAAACCTTGACAAAAATTTGTCTAAATCACAAGCTTTTTGGCTAACCAAATCAACTTCAATCCAAGTCCTGACGAGTCCAATCTTTTAAATTAAAATTTCTTTGGGACCCATGTAAGTCTAGTATTAACATTTTTTAGTCCTACTTAGACATTCTATAACATATTAACATTCTTTAACAACATTAACTTGCTAAATATGAACAAGGTCTTTGGCATATGATCAAGGAAACTAGGAATACTTCTATACCTAAAAAACTAAAGGAATATGAACAAGGTCTTTGGCATATGATCAAGGAAAGTGGCAATACTTCTAGTTTGTGTGTGGATGTGGCAAGTTTGGGGAAGAGGAGCAATGATGATATTATGTCTCCTAGAGGACCAAGTAAATGGACCAGGTTGAGCTCATGGAAGAAGGCTACTGAAGTTACTACTAGTACCAGCTTTTCCCCTACTGATACTACTCTCAGTACAACTGATGTGGGGAAGGAGGCTACCAAGATGATCAAGGAATTGCAGTAGTGGTTTATTTTTTTTCTTTTTTTGGTTTTAGTTTTCTATTTGATAAGCTTTGTAAAACTTATAGGTTCCAGGTCCTTGTAAAACCTAGTCACATTTTCTGGATACATTATGTGGTTTTAAGTCCCTATAAAACCTGATTTTGTGGCTTTTTTTTGTCTTAGGATCTTTTTTCCTGGTTATGTTATGTTTGAACATATTTTTTACTATTGTTAGGGGTTTCAGGTCCCCTCAAAACTTGTTTTTACCTTAATCTAAAACATACTAAATTATTATTCAATATTATTGAAGTTTCCTTCTAAATTTCAGTCATATACCCTCAATTAGATTGAGAAAGTAAGAGAGAATATTTTTTCACTTCGTCCCTAGTCAAACTAGAATGGCTTAAACATCACACATTGAGCTTAATTCCTAGACCAAAAGTGTTAAATAGTCAAAGTTGACAATTTTGTCCAAGCTTAATTCTTCCCTTAGTGTGTGATGTTTAATGGTGGTCAGTCAAACTACAACTTCTTGACATTACTTCTATGCATAAATATAATCATGACAAAAGAGGTGCTAAGGTTTTAAGCTCATTCAAGCACCATCTTTCATAATTTTGTAAGTTGGGGATCAACACTAAGGTTGTTTCTCAACCATTACAACCAACAATACTTGGTACCTTTCAAGGAAAATATGTTAAGATGGTTGTACTAGGCTTTTAAACATCAAGTTTCATAGGTTTCCAAAGGCTGTTAGTATTTTCCAAACACCTCCTTCAGTAATTCTATAGTTGAAATTACAAATTGGGTGTTTGAATATTATATGACACATGTAATATTTGAATTATAGCTTTTATATTTGCTAAATTTATTATTCAAAAATTAATCTTTATAAAATTACAATTTTTGCAATTACAAATCTAAGTTGAAGTTTTGTGAGATCCAAAGTTTGAATCCTATTTTGAAATATTGGATCTACACCAAATTTTAATTTTCAAACTTTGCATACATCCACACTAGGTTTCATCATCACAATGATATAGTTAAGACTATCCTAAAGATAGCCACCATGAACAAGTAGCAAAAACACACACTTGGTGATCAATTGTAGGTATGGTATAGTTTAAGATACCCATGTGATTGAAAAGTGTGCAACTCATTCACTAAATTCACATTGTTGCATGCACATATAACACTTGAAAAGGGTATAGATTCATAATATGTTTCAAAGTGCTTCACTATTTCAAATACTTTAAGAGCATTTTTAAAAATCCAATTTGTGCACAATATGAACATATATTTGGTCAAGTAGTGTGTTTGCCTTTTGTAAGATTAGGTGAAAAACTAATCTCCCAAGAACACCTGCATGCATAACCCTGTCACATGGATGAAGCAAAGAACAGAGGCAAGGAAAAATCAGGGAGGCCAAAAAGCTAGATCCATCTTATGGACATGCAAAGAGCAATATCTCATATAATCCAATAAGTGAATGAATAAAATACAAAGAGGTGAATCCTTATAAAGGAATCACGAAACCCAAAAAGGAAAACTAAAGCCTAAAAAAACTAGGGTTTCACAATATAATTAATAAAATATTAATTATATGCACCTACAAGATAGCCTAAGAAAACTAGAGTAATAGGAAACTTAATTAATTAAATCAAAGTGATTTAATTAATAAGTTAGAACAAATAATTACTCTAACACCCCCCCTTAAGCGAAGCTTGGGAGGAAGCTAACCTAGCACAGCTATGAAAGAGAATTGGGTCCCGGCAACAAGGCCAGATTAGGTAACCAATCACAACAAAATCTCTATAAAGAGGAGAAATAGAGAAAACCACATGGGAAAAACCCTACTGAAAAAAGAGATAGCAAAGAATGTTCCAGAAGAAGGAACAAAGAGATCAGAAGAGAATCATTGAAGCATGAAGAACCGCAAAACTCTGTCAAAATGCTGATCTGTAGAACCTCCATGGAAATAGAAGGCACGAACCATCAACCAAAGGAACCTCCATGGAAATAGAAGGCATGAACCATCAACCAAAGAAGCATAGAACAACAATATAACCTCCCCTTAAGGCAAGTGAGGTGACAGGCAGCTAAAAAGATGGGC